>VXAC01004589.1:1373668-1460820 GCA_013399225.1 Rhipidura dahli | reverse complement strand
GGTTGGGCTGGGTTGGGTTGGGTTGGGTTGGACAAAACTTTAAAGCTCATCTCATGCCCCCACCTTCCATGGGCAGGGACACCTTCCACCATCCCAGGTTGCTCCAAGCCCCATCCAGCCTGGCTTTGGACACTTCCAGGGGTCCAGGGGCAGCCCCAGCTTCTCTGGGCACCCTGTGCCAGGGCCTCACTGCCCTCACAGGGAAGAATTTCTCCCTAACACCCAATACAAACCTGCCCTATGTCATCTTAAAGCCATTCCCCCTTTTCCAATCCCTACATGCCCTGGCATTGACCTGTCTGCCTAAAATGTGTTATTTTATTGGGAATTAAAATTTAAAAGGCAAGAAGAGGAAGAAAAATTAGAAAGACAGCTGCATGCAGGCTGTATTTATGTAAATGGACTCATTTCTAAAAACCAGGTCATGAATGAATTGAGAATTTAGTATAAATCCCACATGAAATGCTTCAGATTTTTAGGGGTTTTTTTTAGTTGTTGCTTTTTCCCCTCCTTTCTTCTGTCTTGTGCTTTAGAGTAAAATGCTCACTAACAATTTGCTAAGGATTGTCCATGATAAATGCTGCTGTCCTTGGAGCCTGCAAAATAAACTGTAATTTACTGATTTGATATTATTTGACACCAAAAATGTACTTCAAAACACTGGAGTACATTCATTTTGTTGTAAAATGGGAGAGCCAGATGAGGAAGCATTTGTTAAATACTAACAGAAGGAAATCAGAGCTTAGGCAAGGAATTTTTTAGCTTTAATATGGACAAGGTGGACAGCGAAAATGCTTTATGAAAATGCCAAGTAAAACATGAAGGATTCTTTAGCTCCTCACTGCAGTCTGATATTGAAACGCTAGGGAGAGCTCCTGATTCATGGTTTCATTTTTCCAGTGGCTTGTTAGGAGAGCTGAGCCTCTCATATTCTCCTAACTAAACAGAAGAGAACCTTTCAGCAGAATATTGCCTTTTACTCCGTATCATAGCAAATGTGTGGCTAGTTAAAGTTGAAATGTAATTTAATACAGGAATTAGATAATTTTCTGAGTAATGAATTAACAAAATGCTGATTTTACAGGTCCTCATCTGCTGCTTATCCAATTTTTTTTTTTCTTACCAGTGACAATTCCAGGTGTTGAGAACCCACTTAAAACAACTTTTTTTCTTTTTATTCCACTCTGAGAGCAGCACGGCACTTTTACTGCAATATTAGAATTTTGACCATGCATTTTTGGAATATCTTCCCTGTCGCAGTGGTCCCAACTATTCTAAATTTCCTTTGTGGTATTTGGGAGCGTTTGGGTAAATGAACCACAAGCAGTAGCAGCATTTCCGTTCCTTGATTGGATGAGCAGCTCTGGCATGAATCGCATTCTTGTGTGTGTACAGATCCTCTCTGGAGCCTCAAATATGCACCCCTGAGATCTCCAAACTAATTTCTTATGAGTACTTCTGCTAAAAAAAGGAATGCTTGGATATTTGCTGAGAGCCAAGCTGAAGTCTCTCTGTCCCAGGCTCCTGCAGGAATCCAACCAAGCCTTTTGTTGCATAGTAATTTGAATAAGTTCCAGTCCAGCAGCTTACAAACTTGTTTGGGTTTGGTACCCGGGGTATGTGACAAATTCAGTTTATTGACAGCTGCAGAGCTACACAACAATTGAAAATATTTAATGTTTGGATTGAGAAATAAGGCTGAAGTCAGCCAGAAGTGTGCAGGCCTTGTGTATGTGGTCATGTGTATATTAAGATATATTAAGAAAAAACATATTGTGGTTGCTGTCCTGGCCATTTTTTCAGCCCTCAGCATTGCTGCCATCAAAAACAAGGCAATTTTATTCTGTATTTGCACACCAGCCCCTGGATAATGGCAAGTTCCCACGTGGTCTTCTAAAATAAGCTTGACTCAGAATCAGATTAACTGGCCCAGAACTTACTGCAAGGTTTGGAGTTCAACTTTTGGAGGTAAATCCATGTTTTGGAGTACCAAGAGGGTAAAAACTTGGGGTTTTGACTAAATCTACCCAGGTCTGATCTAGTGGAAGGTGTCCCTGCCCTTGACAGTGGAATTGGAACTAGATAATTTTTAAATCTTCCAACCCAAACCATTCTGTGATTCTGTATTTCTATGACATTGGATATTTCAAAAGAAGGAGCAAGAAAATCTGCAGTGCAAGGTCTGCCTAAGCTTTGCTTCTATTCTAAAATTCTTATGGCACACAGAAGATCTCATTTCCAGTGGATTCTCTCACCTTAACAACAGTCCTGGTGGTGAGGACCTCCATCCATGCCTTAGAAATAAAGATTCATAGAAATTGAGTAAGGAATGAGTTTCGTGAGGCCCATGAAGGGCCCGTGATTTGAGTGGGAGTAGAATTTACAGCTCGTCCCCCTCTCTCCTGCCCCAGCCTGGGTCACACAGGTTCTGCTGCCCAGGTGAGCCTCAAGAAGAGGTGCCTGGTTTGGATGTTACCATTCCTCCAGTCACTTTGCTCACGTTTTAACTGGGATAAATCCTCATGGAGCTGAAGCTTCCAGTGACAGAGGCTTCCCAGGAGCGGGCTGTGAGGACAGGAGGCTGGTGAACAACCCTGCCCATGTGCTTCCAGAGAGGTGTCTGTGGCCTCTTTGTTTTCTCCTATTGTTTGTGGGTGTTCTCAAAGATTAATCCTTTATTTGTTGAGGCCCCCTAATGTTTATGCATGAGCAAATATCTATTTACTCCAGCACGACTGTAAGGTCGCAGTTGTTGCTAACATGAGTGTCACTTCTTTTGATTGCTCTGTTTCCCGGGGTGTTTATTCCCCTCTAACAATGCTCTTACTTTTTTTGAACAACTGCTCTCATTAGCGGGATGTTGTTTAATGATAATATCTAATTGTTAGAGCCTTTGCTTCCCCTTTGCAGATGTGTGGGGAGGTTTTGTTTGTGCTACAGATTGTTCAGTGAAAACGTTCACGGGAGTGGCACTGGATTGGGGAATGGAGCTGGGATTGATTGCAACAGGAGCATTCAGTTGAAATTAGGTACAGGGAAATTGCAGGGGAAAGTAAAAATTATTTTTATTTGAGATTCTGGACAAGAATTAAGGCCAAATCTTTCCCCTTCAGATGGTTTTGCAGTTAACCTACAATTAAAAAGTTGGGCTGTTAAGAACATTCATCTTCTATGAAATCAAACTTGTGTTGTCTCCAATGTCAGTTTTCTTCTTCCCTCCTTTAACAGAGTGTCCCTGAACCTTGAATCTCTTTCGAAATTCAGAGGTATTTAAAATTTGGATTTAAAATGTCTTGTGCCTGAGGGCTGTTCCTACTTTACATGTTCATCTCATTTGAATGAAGACCTTGAGGTCTGCCCAGCCATCAAAGGTATTGGAATTTGCTCTTCTGGAGAAACATCATAATTTTTCACTGCGGGGAATGGAAAGGTAAAATTCCAATGGAAATTGTGTCCTGCCTTTCCAGCAGCCCCAGCAACCATTTCTCATCCTGTTTCCCTTCCTACTGAAGGCATGCCTTCCATATTAGAAGCTTGTTATAAATTACAAACGTCCAGAAGGCAGCTTTGAAACATTTGTGGCTCTAAGATATTCCTGTGCTCTCTTTAGGATCATCACTCAAGCTTTATCAAAAATATCTACGGTCTTATGTTCATGTTTTTTGAGGGGAGCTAATTATAGATACTAAAACTAGCTGAAGTGGAGGGTTTTTTTCTTTTTTTTTTCTTTTTATTTCTTTTTTTTTTTTTTTTTTGGGGTGGAGGCACCAAGCCAAGCTCCTCATTACAAGGTTGCACAGTTTGTTGCCTGTGTAAGCCCGGGGAGCAGATGGAGGGAGGGATAGGGACTCTCTCAAGTAGAACTGGCTGGGAAACTGTGCATCTGCCTTGTGAAAAATAGGGACACTTTGGAATGCGTGTGGCTGCCAGCGTCCCTGGTGCTGCCGGGATGGATGGGGGGAGAAGGCAGCTTTCTGCAGCAGCAGCAGCAGGCTTTGCTGTCAAAGACAAGCTCTCCTCGAGGTCAGCTGCTGTTTCTGCAGCACGATTCGAGCCCAGGAGTTGTTGTCTTGGGGTGGCAGAACGCTGGGAAGGGGGGAAATAAGGAGAAGGGTGGTTGAGTGTGCAAGTTGCTCTAAAATTTTTGTGGTTATTTTCCCTTGTTTTCCTGGTATTTGAAAGCATGGTACCTTTAGGCCTAAAATTTCCTTTCTATAGGGACAGGACAAGGGGGAATGGCCTTGAGCTGAAGGAGTGCAGGGTTAGATGAGCATATTATGAAGAGATATTATGAAGAGATATCAGGAAGAAATACTAGGAAGAGATATTGGGAAGAAATTCTTCCCTGGGAGGGTGGTGAGGACCTGGCCCTTCTTCCCCATGAGGGTGGTGAGGCCCTTCTCTGGTGCCCAGAGAAGCTGTGGCTGCCTTTGGATCCCTGGCAGTGTCCAAGGCCAGGTTGGAGCAGCCTGGGATGGTGGAAGGTGTTCCTGCCCATGGGAGGAGGTGGAACAAGAGGATCTTCTAGGTCCCTTCTAACCCAAACCATTCCATGATTCTCTGACAAATGTCACTGAAGACCTGCCCTGCCCAGGATTTTGATAAATTCTGGTTCAGTGTTAACTTCATCTCAGATGCTGAAGGATTTCCAAGGTCCCAGCACAAAAGACTGTTCCTGTGGTTTCAGCTTGACAAGGGGAATGGTCATGCTTGTGTCAACCCTGCCTCTACTTCACAAGGTTGTAAGAAGTACAGAATTACAGAATTACAGAGTTGTGTCTCTGCTTGTTAGAATTACAAGGCCATTTAGGTTGTAACTCTTGGTCCAACCTTGGTTTCCAGCAGGACACACTTCCAAGGCAGACTGTGTGGCCTGAGGGTTTTATTAGCTGAGTGTTGAAAATCCCCAAGGGCAGGGATTCCAGTCCCAGTGCTGCACCAGCCTCACACTGAAAGAAGCTGCTGCTCATTCCTCCCCAAATTCCCCTTGGTGCAGTTTGTGTCCATTGCCTCTTGTCTTTTCAGTCTGGTTTTGTCTTCCCCATAACCTTTGTCTAGACAGCTGAAGGCAGGAATTTGATTCCTTGCAATAACCTTTCCAATTTGGTGCAAGTGGAACAGGAAAGGAGGATGACTGCAGCCAGAGGAGCACTCATTTTAGGTTGGCCCTATATTCATGGACGTTTCTGCCTGCTGGCCCAACTCACCCCATGGAACAGATTTCATCAGCACGTCCCTATCCCTCAGGTTAATTCCTCTAAGCAATGCACCCCAGAGAGTGGAATTTTCCTGCCTTTTTTATTTTAACTGTTCTAAATTAGATAATTACTTAGAGCACTGACAGATTTACAAGAGTAATTGCCTAATTTTATGATGCAACACTTCCAAAAAGAAAGATTTCTTGATTTAAATCGCGTCTTGAAAAGGAACGTCTCGCTGGAAGTGTTTGAATAATGCCTGAAAAATACACTGCCTGAAGTTCAACTGGTCACTGGGGAAGAACCAGTTTAGACTCTGGCCCAGCCAGAAGCAGCACAGGTAACTGGAGATGCTTGGAAAGGAAGTGAAGGACAAGTGGGAGGGCACGAGTAAGGAGATCCACAATAATGATTTAAAGACCTTGATGAACCCTTCATCAGCAAGCTGAGTCCCATTTCCAACTGACTTCTTGTTTTTTTTTCTATTTTTCTCTCCACTTCTAGTCATTCAAAACAACTGCTTGTTCCAGCAGTATTGACCCTGGGTTGAATTTGATCCACTGTCCTCTTTCATTTTGACTGGCAGCATTTTTGGGCTCTCAAAACAGTAAGATAGTCTAGAATAAGTGCCTGTATTGGAAAACAAAATAGTAAAATACAAAATTATAGGAAATTTATCTCTTGCCATGGTTACACTCTGCTCAAGCATTTTTCTGACTCTCCTCCCAACTGTAAAATGTCAGAATGGCTCTTGTAAATCAAACAGCAGGGTTTTGGCTTCTCTGTCCCTTCCTGATGTGCAAGTGAGAGGTCCCAGTTACTCCCTACATGTGGCATTTTGTTCCCCTTGCAATGAAATCAGCCCCCAGCTAAATTTCTTACTGTCTTTAGTACTGCTTTCAACACATGAAAGGGATCCTGGAGCCAGGTGGGTTTCACAGAGTTATAATTTTATTGTGTTTAATCATTCCAGAATCCCTTTTTCATGGGCATGCTGGGAGAACTAATAATGATTGGCTTTTCTTCATGTCCATGAGACCTGAACCTTCAAATCAAGAGGGCTTTTATTCCAAGAGCTTCTACCCTGGAGGCAAGATCTTCTACACACTGTGCAGGTGCTGCATTTCCCTTCCAAAGTGAACCCAGTGGGTTGAGGACATCCCAATTCATCAGGTGACTTAGGGAGCTGGATGGATTTTTTTTCTGCGACATCTGATTTGGAACAAGGTGCTGAAATTCCGTGTGTCTAAGTTAAGTCGCCTTGCAGTGCAGGTGGCATTTGGTGAGTGATTTGTGCCATCTGTTCAAGAACTGTATCTCAAACAGGTGAGATAAGTCACCTCCTGGAGGTGCCAGTCTCCCCATTTCCTGGAAATGGAAGCCTGGAAGAATAGTTGGGATCCAATGGCCAGATACACTGTGCCAACTGAGCGCCTGGAGCTTACTGTCCACCTTAAGAGGAGTGAAAATCAATGGAATTGAACTTTCTTGGCTCACATTTTAGCTTTCTTAGCCGTCTTTGGCCAGACCAAAGGATGAAACAACTAAACAGGATATTCCACTGAAAGTTAAAGGAGTCACAGAAAGGTTTGGGTCGGAAGGGACCATGAAGAGAACCTCCTTCCACCTTCTGACATGGGCAGGGACACCTTTCCCTAGACAACACCTGGATGGATCTAGTCTAAAAAACATCATCAGCATTTTATCCTCTTGGTACTCCAAATCATGGGTTTATCTCCAAAAGTTGAACTCCAAACCTCTTTTTCTGATTCTTGAGCATAAAGGCCCAGATTCAACTATTTCAATGGAAAGTAAATAAATCACAGAATCCTGGAATGGTTTGAGTAGCAAGGGACTTGAAAGATCATCATTGCATCCCCTGCCACGGGCAGGGACACATTCCACCATCCCAGGGTGCTCCAAGCCCCATCCAGCCAGGCCTTGGACACTTCCAGGGATCCAGGGGCAGCCACAGCTTCTCTGGGCAACCTGAAGGAAGAACCTAAGCTTGTTGCAGATGTAGGAATCACAGAATCACAGAACAAGCTGAGTTGGAAGGGATCCATCAGGATCATCCAGTCCAACTCCTGGCCCTGCAGAGGCACCCCAACAATCCCACCCCATGCCTGAGAGCATTTCCCAAACCCTCCTTGAACTCTGTCAGGCTGTGACTACTCTGATGCAAGGTGCTGATATGCTTTTACTTTTAGACACTGACATTGCAGCTTGTTTATTGCTGTTTACTGTGGTGGCTCCTCTCCTGAGCCAGTGTTTTTTCAGTACCAGCCATCCCCCTGCAAATTGCTATGGCAATGGAAATCAAGCACAAAAACAGTCCTGCCCAAACATGTAAGGATTTATTTACCCACATCGTTGGCCTGCATACTTTCTCAGGAATATTTTTGGGGTATCCGACTCAGAACAGAACGAACCGAAAACTTGTGTTTAGTATGAAATATATGGATGACAAAATGACAGGTCCTAGATGCCCAGTTATCCCAGGAGAATTGACTTGCAGAAAATAGGTATTCTGCTTATTTCAAAAAACAAGAATCCTTCCTGTTACAACAGGCCTCTCAATCCCTGATGGTCTTATTTACTTTTTTTGGGGGAAAAAAAAAATCACTCCAGAGTCTGCCATACTAATGAGGGACAAGTCTACCCTGTTAACCAGCTTGGCTCCCTGCTTTCTGTGATCTGTGATTGACCATGCTGGTAAATTCCCAGGCCCTCTAAAGAGGCAAAAATCAGCTCCTTTGGGAGTGAAGCCTGGGTTTGGTTCATTCCTGGATCTCTGTGATCAGACAGGCCTCTGTATCGTGTGTCCTCCAATTTACATCTCAGAATGATTCCAGGAGAAAAGCTGATCTGGCCATATGTGCCAGGGACTGTCGAGTGTTTGAGAGAATTATGATTCTTTTAGTGAAAAAACAACAATTTCTCATTCAAAGCTGTGCCAGGAGAAGCTTAAATGGAGCAGGAGAAAGCATTTCTTTACTGAGAGGGTTTTCAGCTGCCCAGTCAACAGGAGCTGCTTCTCTGAGAGCCTGGGACTGCTCCCTGGGGTGCCTGCATTTAGCATAGAAGTAGGATTAAGGGATAAAAACCCCAATAAAAAACACCAAAACCACCTTTTGGTGTTGTCAGACTTCCTAAAGCCCAAATGTTTAAACAGAAGAGTTGCCTTGTAGAAATTCTGCGCCATTGCTAAGATGAGAATCCTTCAGAACACGCTGCTGTATTTTAGGTGTGCTTCCTCAGCACCACTTTAAGTCCTGTAAATCACCTCTGAGTGCCACTACTGAGCCACAGACTGAGACTTCTCTTTCTTTAAATCATACTGGAGTTACCCTTATAATGCTTTCAGTGCATCCATTTATGTGAAAATAAATAGAGCTGAATTAAGTGCGGCAGAGCTCTTGCGATCCAATTAAATCAACCACCTAATTTATCACTGAATTTTATTCACAAACTCATATTTCAACAAGTGATTTTTCATATCATCTTTTAATTAAAGCAGATTTACATCCCTGTGGAATCTCCTGAAATGAACTACCATTATCATAAGTCCATAATCAATCACTTGTAGGGTGTTAACAGACCACTAACTGCAGATATTTTTTTCCCCAACTATTTGTTAAGAAGCATTTGTTAAATTTCTTTATTTACAAGCATCTCTGTGTTTTGGCAATCAATCTGAGAAATCAATCTGAGTCTAAACATTCGTAGTTTACATCAGTGGTGGTGCCCTCTGTGTTTACTGGGAAGTGAATTTATACCATACTTAAACACAGTTTGGAACCAAGAGTGGAATAATTCTGTGATTCGATTTTCTGCTATGAAAACATCTTCAGGGAGGAGCAGAGGAAGCTTTCCATGAAGATTTGAGGATGTGGAGAGTGGAAGAAGGAGCTGGTTTTGGGGTGCAATATAAAATGACTGGACCTGCACTTACCTGTTTGAATATTCAAAAAGAGGGAAAGGTGAAGCTACTCAGTGACCAAAATGGTGGAGAGAGGTAAAACACAATGACAGAAGCTGTGGGCTCTTTTTAAATTCCTGTTTCCTTGATCACAAATAAGGTGTCAACTGAGGTTGCTCCCTAAAACACAAAATTATGTAATTTTGATATTTTTGGTATTTGTAGTATCACCAACCTGGTGAAAGGTTTAGACATAAAATCTTAATATGTTGCCAACTTGTCTCCTGTCTCCTCTGACATCACCACTGCCAGGGTTCCTGGTAAGATTATTGTATCTTCTTCATAGGCAAGATGCAGCCAGGTGCTACCTTCTATTTTGTTGTGCTCCAGAACTAAAATATTTCTGGCTCAGACTCATTTTTGGATGCTTTTTGTATCGCACTGGCATGGACTGAATGTCTTTCCATTGCCTTTTTTTCATCACCGCTATAAATTGACAGCAAAGTGAAGATGGAGGAATGTGTCTGATTCCTGGAGAAAAGCTGATCTGGCTGTGTGTGCCAGAGACTGTCAAGTGTTTGAGAGAATTATGATCCTTTGAGTGAAAAAGTAACAATTTCTCCTTCAAAGCTGTGCCAGAGGAGGCTTAGATGGAACAGGAGGAAGCATTTCTTTGCTGAGAAGGTTGTCAAACACTGGAACAGGCTTCCTAGAGAGGTGGTTGGTGCTCCAAGACTGTCAGGGTTTAAGAAGCATTTGGACAATGGCCTTAGCATGACTTTTGGTCAACCCTGGATTGGTCAGGCAGTTGGATTAGATGATCATTGTAAATCACCTCCACTGAAATTATTCTATTCTATTCTATTCTATTCTATTCTATTCTATTCTATTCTATTCTATTCTATTCTATTCCATTCCATTCCATTCCATTCCATTCTATTCTATTCCATTCTATTCTTTATACAACAATATTTTTAATGTAATTTGGGAAAGGTAATGTTTTCTTAATCACAGAATGGTTTGGGTTGGAAAAGACCTGAAAGATCCTCCAGTGCCACCTCCCACCATCCCAGGTGGCTCAAAGCCCCATCCAACCTGGACAAGCCTTGGACACTTCAAGGGATGGGGCAGACACAGCTCCTCTGTGTCAGGGCCTCACCACCCTCACCAGGAAGAAATTCTTCCTAAAATCTAAACCTGCCCTGTGTCAGTTTAAAGCCATTTTTCCATTCCCTTGTTAAAATTCCCTTTCCATTTGTCTTGTTAATCTTTTGGGGGTTTTTTGGGGTTTTTTTTCATATTCCTATCTGTTAATCCTTAATACCTTTATTAGGATGGCATGATTTGGAACATGATGAAGGAAAGAGATCTGAAATCTTCAGCATTCCTACAAGTTCTGTGAAAATCTGTGAAAAGTGCTGTCTCCAGGGCAGGTGCAGAAGACCAACTCCATTTCCAGCCTCAGGAGATCCTGTGTGGGAGAGGAACATCACAGATGCCTTGACAGCAGAGCTTTGCCAGAGCTGAGAGAGGCTTAAAGCTGAGACTTCCTGCAGCAGGACAACATGGACAGAAGATGTAAAAATCACAATGAATATTTTTATTAATTTTGTTCTATAACCTCACAAACTACTCCTGTTTCTCCTTTGGGATGAAGTCAACACAGCATGTCGAGATCGTGTAGGAACTTTCTCTTCCCATCTCAAACCACCAGAAAACCACCCCATAAAAATGAAGAAAGCAGCATCTACCCAAGGACTGACACTTGCAGTTTCTCAGCTGTTGGAGGAACGTGCCAACAAGATGCTGTGCAGCCTAATTGAGGACAATTCATTTAAAATGAGTAAATAGTTCTGCCCCTCCAGTCAGCTGGGTGTGCTTGGAGGGCTGTGGGTGGCCAGAAACCAGAGCCTGTGTTTGCAGCTTTCTCTGGCTGCTTTCATAATTTAATGAACAAAATAATGCAGTCAAAGGCTGTGATTGTGAGCTGCCGAGTGACGCCTTGCCAAGCGTACTGTAATAGTGATTAAGACACAAAAGGTTGTAAAAATGTGGATAATTACATCATGTGCAACACAGCTTAATTGTTCTCTGCAAGAGCCAGAGGAAATTTCCCCTGTGAAGTGTTCTTCCCTTGGATTGGAGATCCACTCTGGTTTTCTTCTCAGCAGCATATTCTGCTCCCCTCAAGAAGGGATGTGTCAGAGAGCAATGACTACCCCAGGGAAAATCACATTTTTGAGAAGCATTTCTGTGCCCTGATACACCCAGACAACAATCTCTGGCCTCACATGTCCTGAAGCTCACAGGATGAAACATCAATTTTCCAATATCTTAATAAGGTCAGTCATTAGCGAGTCTTGCTTGGCTTGAGGGTGAACACACCAGAATATTGTTTTCCCTTCTGAACCATGTCCTTCCATGATATATTTCCTGTCACTGCCGTTCTGGCTTGTGTTGATCTTGGCAGCTTGAAAGCAAACAGCAGCTTTGTTTTGCTACTGCGAGTCCTGGAGTTGCTCTTGTCAATAAAAGCCGAGTGAGTCGTTGGTTTATTACCCAGATAACACAATCAAAGAATTGCTAATAGAGACTCCCAGGAGTTAAGCACTCATGGCCATGGGGCAGGAAGCAGAGGAAGGTGCTTTATGACTTGGAGCTGCTTCCTGAGTTGTTTTCCAGTGAATGATAGCAGAGTATGGGTGTCTAACTCCTACAGCTGGGTGAGATCTGATCCTACTGAATGCAGGGAAGAGGGATGGCTTTTAAAATCCTTTCAGGAATGAAGTTTATGCCTCCAAGTTACTACTTCTACTACTACTACTATTATTATCTCTATCATGATCATCATTATCTTTATCTCTTTCTGCATCCCAGATGCCAGAGGAAGGTTGCTGACTGCAGAGGGCATTTTTACCCAGAGCAAATGCTGGAGCTGGTCACCAGGACTGGACCTCAGATGGAGTATGGACGAATCATAAAATATTCCTCGGCCTGCTGGTGCTGGACAACAAAGAAATGTGGTCAGGAGCCAGAGCAGCACTCATTTACAGACGAGATAATGCAATTCCAATTGAAGTTGTGTGTGGAGTGCAGCAGCACTTTCTGCAGTGCTGCTTCTCCCAGGCAATCTGACCTCGGCTGGGGGCACAGGGAGAGCAAAAGGGAGAGGACTGGGATACTCAGGACTGCAATTCCATCTTTCTGTACTCCAACCCATGTGCCAGCAGGCTGCCAGCTCAGTGTGTCACAGTTTAACCCTGGCTGCATCAGGAGCAGACCTTGCAGCTTCCCTCGGAGTGTTCGATTTTATGGTCGCTGTTACAGCAGGATTGAACTGGAACTTGGAACCACAAGTGATCAACTCAGACAAGAGAATTATTTTTAATTAGCTGTAATTGAATTTGGGAAGGATTACATCAGTGGTCTCAGGTGATGAATCACTCAGAGCAGCTAATTTTTCTGCTCTCCTGACTCAGTTATCAGAATTTGCCTTCTCTCTGCTACTTTTTTATAATAATTGAGACTGGGACAATGGAGAATTTCCAATCTGTGCCCTGGTGAGAAGCTGCAGGAGCTGCCTGACACAGAAAACAGTCTCTGCCTCAGGAACTGTGTTCTCATTCTTGATGTGTGGTTATTTGGTGTGAAAACTGCCCAGACCAGGAGTGCCTGCCCTGTGGAGCTGGCGGCTGAGCACGGCGAGCACAAGGGGAGCTGGGCGAGGTGGAAAATGAGTCAATGAAAAGAAAAATTAAAAGCAAGGATAAACCAACCTCAGATGCACTAACATGAACACAAAATCCTTCTCCTTGAGAGCTGCACTTTTTTATCACCCTCTCAAACTGTGACATGGCAGAGTAAACTAGAAATCATAAGATTTGGGTTCCCTGGTGGAACAGGTCTCAGGGCTCCATGAGAACATCATTCTGTGGATAACCCTCCCTTGCCCTTCTGATAACTTCTCAGTGAGAACAACGAGGGAAAAGCAGGTGCAGAAAGAGGAATCTATTAAATTAAGTTTCTACAGCTGGCTGGAGCAGGGTGGAATGGATGCTGCACCATTTCATTCCCTGGAGCTTGGGCAGGATGCAGGAAGATCAGCCCTGTGGAGGAGCTGCAAGGATCCCAGGCTACCCCGGCACAGTGTGTTGGCCTCTTTTTCTCTCTTTTTGTTTGCCATCCTGCCTTAGCATGGGAATTTTTTGACCCGTTCCACCCTGCTCTGCTCTCAGCCAGGCACCACTTGGGAAAGGAAATGCAGGTGCCTCCATTTCCCCAAACCCCTCAGTGTTCTGCACTCTCCAGTCTCTGGGAGCATGGGCAGGCCAGGGGAGGCTTCACAAAAGAGCTGTTCCCCTCCAGTGGCAGCATGAGGTTGCTTTGCACACAAACTGGAGTGTGAATGCACCTGTGTGCAAGTGGGGGAGAATAATCAGTCACCTGAGCTGGCCTCTGTGTGCTCACAATAAACCACCTCCACACTGCCCTTGTCACTCGTGGCTGTGGGGCCTGGCTGGGGTGGCTCTGTGGCTGCAGCAATTGTCCCTCTGGGTTGTGTCCTTTGGGATGGCCTTGCCAGGCGGGAATTCTTGGGAGGGGTGTGACACGCTGGGCCTTGGGGAGGGTGGGTGATCTCTGGGGTGAGTGGCTGTGCCCCACAGTGCCCTGGCAGAGCTGTTTGGGAGGCTGTAGTGCCCTTCTGCTGCTTGCCCTGCAGAAAACCTGTTGTGCATCCCAGCCTCCCCACACACAGAACAGCAGCACCCCAACCCACACGTGGAGAAATGCAGATGCTGACAGAGCTTTAGCAGTGAATTTCTTCAGCTCTCCAGCATTTTGTGAGAACTCTGTCTTCCCCATGCAAGCTAACCAAAACAGTTACCAGTTTTTATCAATATCCACACCTGCACTTGTTTTTCCCAGATTGTTATGGCTTCAACTAGAAAAAGACTTAAGAATGGACATGTTAGAGTTGGGCCAATCCTCTCGAGGGGTGGATGGCCAGAGGACCAATTACTTTATGCCATTTAATTCTTGCGAATAACATATAAAAACCTCAGGAAAAAAGCCATTAAATGGGCCTTGCCACCATTTTACTGACCTGGACTTGGTGTGGTTTTTTTACGGGTCCGCGTTACAACAGCAACACCTCCCCACACCCAGAGCAGCAGCACCTCAACCCACGCACGAGGAAAGGGCCTCAGTGTGGGAATGCTGTCATGGGAAGGCCCTCACTCAGAATTTCATGTTTCCATTCCATTATTAGCACAGAAGTTTTCAACAGCAAACAACCACTTGGCTGCGCTTCCATCACCGTGTAATAATTTTGCTGTTTTGTCTCGATGGATCTCGTTTTGCTGTCAAGCACTGCGCTGAAAGCAGCCACTTGGAGTAGAACCATTCTGTCCTTTCAGTTATTTATTCTGTGTGAGGAGGCAGAACTGCCGCCAGTTCTGTCATAAACATAAAAAACTTGTTCCTCGGAACTCAGGAAATATCAAAATCACATTTTTTAACATTCTGAAACATCAGGCTTCATCACACTTGTGGCAATTTTCTTTGGCTGTAATGATTTTCTGTCAATGCCATTTATGCACAACAGTGTTTTGAGAGGAATGAACCACTTTTTAAAAAATTGAGATTTTTTTTTTTGGTACTAGGCACCTTGATATGCCTCATTCCTTCAATTCCTTCTATTGTTTCATCCCCAAGTGTGACAGTTCTGTTTGAGAAACGTATTTTCTGAATAATTTGTATCTTGGTTTGATATTATCATACATAATAACTGTGAAATACTTGTGGTGTCACTTTAAAGCAATCATGTTTATGGTGGGATGTGGTCAAGTGAGATGTTAATGTTTGGCCAAATGGAGTTTTCTTGATGCCACATGAGCCCTCGTTCTGCTCTAGGGCTGGTGCGTCACTTTTGAGTAGATGCAGAAAATGAATGCCTGGATTTGCATCAAGGGACAGGGTAGATATTTTTCTGGAGACACCCTGAACATTGTTGCTCAAACCATTCTGATAAGGCAGAAAATAATCCGTTTTTTAGTATAGTTCTGAGGAAATAGGTTGTTATAACTCAAATTTCAGTAAAATTTTGCTGCTGTGAGATGAGATAGCTCTCAGGTTGCATTAAAAGGGAAAAAAAAGGTGGGGGGAGGAAATGCAGTAATTTTTGCGAGGATGAATTGGTGGCCGATTCCTGTTCAAATCTGGAAGATCAGTTTCCAGGCTGCCCGGAGAACAACGACTACAGAAAGGAGACAAAATTACCAGCACTAATTCAATTGCAGTTCACTTCTAAGGGTAGGATTAGCACCAAATCAGTTACAAACCCTTCCTCTGCTGTTCCAGGCCTCCTATAAACTCAGAGGGTCACAGGGTGGGTGTAAAGTGTTTTTTCCTGCAGAGAACTTTGAGATGAGGCTGTGGCCAGTGTGCAAAGCAGCGCTGGGTTGATGATGTTGCTGGGGCTGTGATGGGGAGCAGTCTGTGTGTTGTGGCTGAAGGGCTCTTGTCAGACACTTCCATGTATTGTATGGAGGCTTCAGGCTATAAAAGAGGGAATTTTCTGTCTGACTTGACCAAAAATAGAGTAAAAAAGCTTTACCAGACTGGTACCAAGGACAAACAGCCTGTAGCTGTGCTCTGAAGAGACCAAAGATGTCTGGACTCTGTTCTCAGCTTGAAAGATTTTTTGGTGATCCATTGCAGAAGCCTTTTAATCATTTTGCCCTTCAAGCCTCCCAGTATAAAACAAGAATAACTGTCCCTGTCTCACTCTCCTTCACTCTTTTCTATTGGCACCATCCCCAAAGGATGCTACAGCAACTCGAACAACAAAGCCCCATCTCAGCAAGACCCCTGATGCTCTCATAATTAAGAGAATTAATGGATATTTTTATCCTTCCCTGGAAGTGTTTCATTTTGCAGCACACTTTGGAAGGGACCTTCAGCCAGCAGCAGTGGTGGTGGTGGTGATTTTTTTGGTATATTTTTAATTATTTCAGTTGTTACCAACTTCTTCTTTTCAAAAGAGATTTTGCCAGGTAGCTCAGGGCACTAGTGCTGGGTGTAAAACTGACCAGCAAGGATGAAAAACCTTGAGGCTGAATGAGCATGGAAACGATGAGGCTTTTGCTTTCAGGGAAAATGTGCTA
Source organism: Rhipidura dahli (assembly GCA_013399225.1). Classification (NCBI taxonomy): domain Eukaryota; kingdom Metazoa; phylum Chordata; class Aves; order Passeriformes; family Rhipiduridae; genus Rhipidura; species Rhipidura dahli. Next base: position 1,444,534 of record VXAC01004589.1, on the reverse strand, counting down.
CTTATTGCACAGAAATTTCTAAGTAGTTCTAAGAGCAGCTGTTGAAGCACTTATTGAAGGGCCAGTGTTACCTCAGTGCTCTTGGTGCTGACAAATGAGTCCTTTTACCACAAGCTGTACTGGACAGACACAGAAATGATGCAAATTCCAGGTATCATCCTCTCAGCAAGGAAGGTTAAATAGCTGCTAAATACCTAGAAAATGGAAAAAGAATCAGTGCAGTGCCTTTGTCTTCAGCAGATGTGTGTAATTCTGCCTTAGTGTCAATATACTTGTGATAATGAGCTTCTCTGAATTTCACTTCTATTCTCTCCCGAGTAGGTACCTAAATATATACTTTTAAAATTGCTTATTCTTTGGGAGTGAATATGTCCACAGCTCTAACAACATGTGTGGTCAGTATAATTTCTTGTCCTTGTTTGAAAATTACTCAGAAAAATGGAATATTAGCTCCACCTTTCTATAAGGACAGGCTGAGAGAGTTGGGGTGGTTCAGCCTGGAGACAAGAAGGCTCCAGGGAGACCTTAGAGCTCATTCCAGTGCCTAAAGGGGCTCCAAGAGATCTGGAGAGGGACTTTGGACAAGAGCATGGAGTGATGGGACAAGGGGGAATGGCTTAAAACTCAAAGAGGAGAGGTTTAGATGAGATGGGTGTAGTGAGGTGGGGGTTGGTCTCTTTCTCCAGGCAGCAGCTGACAGAACAAGAGGACACAGACTTCAGCTGTGCCAAGGGAAATATAGGTTGGATATCAGGAAGAAGTTTTTTACAGAAAGAGTGATAAAGTTCTGGAATGGTCTGCCCGGGGAGGTGGTGGAGTCACCATCCCTGGGTGTGTTTAAAAAGAGATTGGATGTGGCACTGGGTGCCAGGGTTTAGTTGAGGTGTTGGGGCAGGGGTTGCACTCGGTGATCTTGGAGGTCTCTTCCAACCTGGTGGTTCTGTGATTCTCTGTATTAGGAAAAAATTCCTCAGTGTGAGGGTGGGGAGGCCCTGGCACAGGGTGCCCAGAGAAGCTGTGGCTGCCCCTGGATCCCTGGCAGTGTCCAAGGCCAGGCTGGACAGGGCTTGGAGCAGCCTGGGATAGTGGAAGGTGTCCCTGCCCATGGCAGGAGGTGACAATGGATGATCTTTCAGGTCCTTCCAACCCACACTCTTCTGGAGGGAAACAGTCAGTATTTCAAAGACTGGTTCTGATGTATTCCTAGGGAAATGCCCTGGTACTGAAGCCAACAGCCAGACAGGTGTGGGCCACCCGGGCCCCTGTGCCAAGAGCAGCCAGCTGCAGGGACAAAATTAAGAGCTTTTGAGTAGAAGTTAAGCTTTTTCATGGGTAAGGCTGGCCACAGTCTTTCACAGCAATCCCATTTTGGGTCATGGTGAATCCAAATCCAGATGTTCACCCAACCTTACCCTCATTATGTGCACAAATTTGAGGCCATGTGTCCCTCCAGGTGATGTATCCCTCCCTCACAATGTGGCACACATCAGATATGGGACCCCAGCTGCCTGCTGTGCATGATTCTTTTACTTTGCACATGTTTCTCATCCATTTCTGGTTTTAAAAAATAATACTGTGCACTTACAGCTAAAAGGCACATGGGAGGTTGGAGTTCGTGAACTTAAGCTGATACAAAAAGTAGGACGGAAAGTTAAGAATCAGGGTGATGATGGGGAAGTTGCCAGAGTGAAATTTGGGAAACAGAGCAAATTCTCAATCTGTTGCTGCCAGAAATGAGTGTAGAGGAATCCCTAACTCTGCATTCTGTGGTTTTTCATAACAATAAGAATGGCACATGTTTTCTTTTAGCTGCAGTCTAATGGACTTTTGCATTCATAAAGCTGGAGCCTTGACACATCTGTGGTCATCACTTGGAAAATCATTAAACTCTTTGGGTTGGAAGTGACCCCTCAAGTGTCTGATCCCAAACCTTGCCCAGAGCAGTGCTGGCTTCTATCCCAGACCAGGCTGCTCAAGGCTTTTAGAGCAGATCTGAAAAACTCCAGTGATGGATTGTTGGTTGAACATTGTGGTTGAACACTGGAACAGGTGGCCACAAGATGTTTTGGAGTCTCTTTCTTTGAAAGTATTCAAAAATCATCTGGACATGGTCCTGGGCAACCTGTTGTCGCTGAGCCTGCTTTAAAAAAGGGGTTGGACTAGAAGTTCTTGAGAAATCCCTGCTTATCCCAACCAATCCATGATTCTGTGAGGTTTCACAGCCTCTCAGAGGCTCTGTTCCCATGTTCCATCACTGTCATGGCAAAACCAGTTTTCATTTTCCAGGTGGGAATTACCCTCCCTTCACCCTGTAACTGCTGTTTCATGTCCATCTGCCATGCCCTGCTCAGCAGTCTGTCCCCTCATCTCTATTTTCCCTTACCTGAGAGTTAAAAGAAGTCATTTAGATCCCCCTTGGCCTTCTCCACAATGAAAAAACACTTCCAGGCTCTCCTCATGAATCACATCCCCCAGCTTGGTGGAACCCAAACCACATTCATGGCCCTCACTCAAATTTGTCAACGTCTTGCTTGTGCAGGAGGACCCACGCAACATTCCAGAAGTTGTGTGCCACATGGAAAGGACCAGTAACTTTCCACAGCCTTCCCAAAGCAGGCAGCATTTCACCTGAGCATCATTTGCTGTCACCACACGTGTCAAATCCTGCCAGAAGTCTGAGGTGAGAGTTCAGAGGTGGTTCAAGTGACTGGAAATTCATCTCCATCTCCATCTCCAAAGGAGTAATTGATGCTGAGCTGAGTCCAGGTTTTGCTCAATTACTCTGGCATCTCTCTGGGTGTGCAGGGTTTATCTAACACACATGTGCAGCCCAAGGCAAAATCCTGAAGCTGTCCTGTGACAGCTGGTAAAAAATTTGATCTGTCTGGAAAACCTGGATATAACGTTTGCATGAGGAGCCAATGGAAACTTGCAGATGGAGGGAAATTGCTTCCAGTTACAGGCAAGGTCATTTGTAAAACATCTGGGGAAGAAGGAAGAATAATTTATTGAGTTATTTCATTATTATTATTATTATTACTATTATTATTATTATTTTTATTGTTGTTGCTGCTGTTGTTGTTGTTTCTACTATTACTGTTATTTATTTGGCTGTGGCACAATGCTCATTTCTACTGTTCACGCCGAAACCACTCATCAGTTTTTAACTACACCTCACAGTTGCTCCCACTTTGCCTGGGGTGAATCTGCCTCCTGGGTTAAGCTTTCTTGTCCTGTGAGAGAGAGAGAAGACCTGCAGAAGGGAAATAGGTAGATTTGAGAAAGCCAAGCTTGTCAGGCAAAGTAAACTCTTTAAATCACTTCTGGTATTTCAGGAAGGAAAATGTTTGGAAACAATTCAGATTTTTCCAGCTGGAAAGAATAGCTGCTGAGCTCGTGGAGGAGTGAGGCCACAAGCACAGGCTCCCTCTTGCAACTGCTGCCCAGAGCCTTGACTGAATACTGAATTTGTGGAGTGATCAAACCAACCTGAAGAGAAATCAGGATGCTAAAACTCAGTGGGTCATGGTACACTTTCGTTAGCCAGGGTGGATCACGTTTCAACCCCATGCCATGAGCTTTAAACTCATTAATCATAAATCAAACCACTGAGAAGAAGGTCAACAATTTCAAAATCCATTGAATTAGTTGAATTTTGAAACATAAGTAATGCCTGCCATATTGCACAACTTACCATATGCAGGGATAATGGGGACCTCATGCCTGCTGGGAAGACTGAAGGCTCTTCCCAACACAGAAAATCACATTTCCAAGCCTGTTTACTGCATGTGTCCCCACAGGACTCTACTTCCTTCTGGGTATCCACACAGCATATTTGAGATCAACCCTCTGGGCCAATATACCTGAATACCATTGTAGAGGATAATACGGAATTCTTGATGCCATTATGATTTTTGCCTTTTCTTTTATACCTTTTTACAGTTTCTGTATTCTCAGTGCTTTTTGCCCACATTCTTGGACTTGGTTGCCAAGCTGGGACACCAAATATTTGAGAAGCTTCATAGTCAGGGATCAGTGTGCCCAGAGCCCAAGGGCCTCTCCAGAACACATTTTGGAAACTGAGACAGAACCATCCAGGGGAAGGTTCCTTGGGGAGGGGGCTCACTGGAGCCTCTCCTTGGGGAATCTTTGATAGATATGCTAATTAGTAACACCTCTAATGTGATCCCAGATCTATTGTGGGTGGGCACTGAGGGGTGCATTGGGGTGCATTCGACCTGGCCGTGGTGCACCTGAGGATCCTTAAAATAAATCCCAAAGTAAAATCCCTTTTTCCCTTCTAAGCATGTCCGATTCTTGATTTTAAGACCAGGAAAAGGCATCAATGCGAAACCCCTGAATTATGGACAACCTGGAACTGTGGGCAAGCAGGTTCCTGAAAGGGCTGCCTGTGTGGTTCAGGCTCTTGGGCTCACACAAGGGATTTCTAATCCATAAGGGCCTGCTGGCGGTCACTGGCCCACTGCCAACATTAATGTGGAGTTCAGGATTAACAAGGTATCTGGAGAACTAAAGATCATTTATTCTCCCCCCACATCCCCACTGCATACTGACACAAGTCCCTGCCACCTGTCCCAGGATCTTCCACCTCTGTGTAACAGTATTAGGCCTTGAACTCGAGGGAAAGATTGTCGCTGTTGTAACGCAGACGTGTGGAAAAACCACACGAGTCCAAGTCAGTAGAAATGGAGGCAAGGCCTGTTTGATGGCTTTTTTTCCCAAGGTTTTTATATATTATTTGCAAAAAAAAAGTGTTAATTGGCATAAAGTAATTGGTCCTCTGGCCATCCACCCCTTCAGGGAGTTGGCCCAACTCTAACACATCCGTTACGAAGTGTTTTTCTAGTTGAAGCCATAACAATCTGGGAAAAACAAGTGCAGGTGTGGATATTGATAAAAAATGGTAACTTTGTTTTATTTAACTTGCATGGGAAAGACAGTTCTCACAAAATGCTGGAGAGCTGAAGAAATTCACTGCTAAAGCTCTGTCAGAATCTACAAAAGATGATCAAAAATACCTGCTGGAAGGTAGACCTCAACTCCCAAGTGACTTCAGTATTCTGGACTTTTCTCCCTCTTCCTTCTCCAAGAGTGAAAAAATCCAGAGCAAACCCCCACCAGATTCCGATGGGATTTCATTCCTGCTGAGATGAAAACAGGCTGCCATGGATTTGGCTGGAGCTGGGTTTGTCTGTCATTAAGTCTAAATCTGCCCGGAGGCATCTGTGGCACTTAGATGGCAGAGCTCATTTCTGTCACAGCCAGCTTACTCAGAGATTGGCCCTCAAAGTAAGGCTAACTGATTAGGAACAGGTTTACATACTTATCCATTAGAAACAGGAATTAAAATGGAATGTTTTGGTCTTCTCAGACATCTAAATTATATAAAGCCAGAAAATTCTGCAGTCCTTGATGGAGAAATAATAAAATATAAAGAAACACTTAGAACAGACGTGGTGAATTGCAGGGATGCATTAACATGAAATATAGAGGACCTGATATTCAGCTGGCAAACCTAGATATGGCTCCACTGGGTTTTGGGAAAATGTTCCCATCAGCTAAGATCCAAATCAGGTTTGATGGAGGCTGGGGTACAGGTTTTGTAGCCAGGAGATGTCTGAGGGGCCACACTGGGTGATGGTTAAAGCAATAAATTCAACCCCACAGTCACCCTTTGTGGTTGTGGCTCTTCCAAGAGCAAGATGGGAGGTGCTGCACAAAGCAATGGCTCTGCAGTTTCTGATCTGTGTAAATCAGAAGTGATCCCCTTGGCATGAAGGCTGTCTTTGAGGCTAATGCCCTAGATTTAAACTTTCATGTTTTTCAAACCCTGCAGTGCCCAGTGTGTAACTCTGGAGTTTCCTGTTCCCTGTTCAGTGCTGCTCTCTGTGCTGGGCACACACAGCAAAGCCTCTCCGGGGCTGCTCTCCAAGGACACCCAGCCCAGACTGGGCCCAAAAAGGATCAACCAAAGAGCCTCTGAGGGGGGCAAGCTGAGGGCAATTCCATCATTAACTGCAGCTTTAATTGGAGAATCAACCCTGAGATGCAAATGAACCAAACCTATCAAAGTGGGAAGAACTCGTGGCCTCTCAGGGTCCATCTCGGGGCCCATCTGGGCAGCACCTCTGGCTCCCCAGGGGTACCTGTGAAGGCCTTTCCAATAAATCCCCACCTTTATTCCCTTTTCTCCTGTCTGGTCTCTGTTTTTAGGAGGCCTCTCAAGGCATCAAGGTCTCCTGATAAAAAGAAAGCATATAAAAACTAAATGACATTACCATTTCTTTCTCATAGCGTGTGAACTTCTACAAAACTTCACATTGGTCTTTGTGAATTTTATATGTGTACCTTTAACACTTGATGTGTTTCTAAATTTTATACAAAAGGCAGGAAAAGACTGAGCAACTTTGGGGACTAGAGCTCTTGTAATTAAGAAAACTCCAAAAGATTTTAGTTCCCTGACTTGGTCAGACTCTCTTCTTATATCAGACTTGTGTATTTAGTGCAGTTCTGCACTTACAGTGCAAATTTGAGATGAGATTGAAGAGATCTTATTGTTTCATTGTTGGTTTTTTTTTTTACTCATTTATAGAACCTTTAGTTGCTCTGACCATAATCTAAACCCACCATGACATTTCTAAACGCACTTCAGCAAAATAATCCTGAAAACAATATGTTCCTGGGGCTGATTAAAGCCAAGCTCAGGTAATCCCAATTAACCCCATTACCAGAACCTGCAGAGCACTGCCCTGTGGTGACCAGGCCCAGTTTTTTCTTTACAGCAGCCTCTAGCCAGCTGCCAAGAGTAACTTCAGTTCCCATCTATCAAAGGTGAAATAGCAGCCCTCTGCCCTTGGCTTTTTTGGCTCTTCAGCTGTGTGTGGAATCTGGCCAAACATAACAAATGGAAAGATTTGAGCCAGGAAAGAAACACAAAATAGACCCTGCTGTTGCTACAGGGGGAAGAGGTGCTCAGCCATCCCAGCCATGCGTGACACTGTGACAGCCCCCGAGCTGCCTGGGCTCTGGTTTGGACTGGGGTGGGTGTCTGTCTGCAGGAGCAGCTTTGGGGGAATGGACAGTGGCTGTCAGCTTTGAAGAACAGCCACCAACTCGCTCCTGTGCCAAGCTGCTCACATCACCATCAGATGTGTTATTTTGGGCTTGAGAGCTACTCTGGTGGAACCATCTGTCCCAAGGGAGTGAGAGGGGCCATCAGCCTGTGGTTGGTGGTGGTGGTGGCACTGGGAATGACCACTGGCAGAGGAAACTGGCAGTCTCTGAGTGGAAATAGTGTTGGGAGGGGGGTGTCAGTGCCGGCAGTGAAATGAGCTCTAACCCAGCTGGGTCAGAGCCAGGGGGGCAGGTGGCTCTGTCCATGGTGGTGCTGCATGGAGCTAATTAAGCAGGAGGGTCTGGCCATTATGGACAGAAGCACTGACAGGAGAAGTGCCCTGCTGATGGGAATGAACAAGTCAAAACCCAGGAGGTGCCCTTTGGTGCAAAGCAGTTGTTAATGCTGACACATGTCAGCAGTCGGTCTTGTGCCAGGGCTTCAGCTGGTCCTCTCCCCACAGCCACTCCGACCTCCTGCCCTCATCTTAGCCCTCTGTTTTCTGAGCATATTTCATCTGGAATTGTTCTTGTAGTATGCCTGCATCCTTTAATAACCCTCTTTTTAATCCTTTATTCCCCAAACTTCTCATATTTTCCCATTATTTTCCTTTGTAGTGCTCTTTGTGGTGTAGGACTGTTGGAACAGTGAGGGATTATAGGTGTTGTTGAGGAAAAAACGTGCTGGAAAAATGGGGTCACAGTATGACAGTGTGGAACTCTCTTTCCAAGCTTGGGAATAAGGACCTGGGGTCTCTTTCCTGACTAAATGATGGCAGGTGGTGCTGGATGTCTCATTTTGGCCATAGTTACAGAGTTCAGAACACTAATTCATGTTTGCAGTGGTCCAGAACATGCAAACCAAAGTTGGGTTCACATGTTCAGTTTGGGGGATTGGAATGAGATGGTCTTTAAGGTCCCCTCCAACCCAAAAAATTTGTGATTCTATGAACCAAGCTTTAAGCCAGCTGTTCATCAGGATTTCTGAACTGCAGGAAGATCTGCCCTTTTCCAAGACCTGCTGTTTCCAGGACCACCTTTGAAAGAAGGTCACTGGCCTGGGCTGGGTTGAAGAGCCAGCAGTTTGCCCAGAAATCAAAATCCAGACCAGGGTACAGTGTGTCCTTGCCCACAGGGACTGACACAAAGGGCAAGATCACAACCTCTGAAGGCCATTTCTTTCAGTTTAATATTTCAGTGCACTCCAGCTAATACAAATTATTTAAAGTCTCTGTTCCTTTTACTGAGGGCTTTTGTGCCTTCCTCTTCCCTGTATAATTATACAGTCATGTAGCCTGACATTTATTTGTATAACTGCTTGCTGCAGAGGTACTAAAAGCAGAATCAAAGGCTGTGTGCAATGAGCTCTGGAGCAAGGACATGGTGTCTGCAGGTTGCCTAATCCTCAGAGCTTTGTTACTCAGCTTCTGAGGCTCTTTATCCAGATTTTACAGATGCCAGGAGTTGAAATTTGTCCCTGAAATACCTTGACTGAGAACTCCTGGTACAGGGTTTTGGCTTAGTTGAGGATTTCTCTTCTCCTCGTGGTGGATGTGGGTGTGCCAGCTATGTCTAGACTGGGGAGAGAGGAGAGGATGACTTTCAGTTCTGCCTCTTTATGTAAGAGAAAATGCATTTCTTAATGTTTGATAGAGAGGAATGTGAGACCCAAATGAAGCTTTCCTGGATTCTCATCCTGGCTGTGACTCCAGTGATATGTGTGCTGTTTGCCTCCCTTTAGAGTCACTCGAAGGTTATCTGCTGATTTTTTTTTCACTCTCCTCTCTAATTAGCCAGAGGCCACATTAAAAACTACACTGGCTCCAATTTGAATCAAGAAGTTTAGAAACTATATATTCCAAAAACTTTTTTCCCCTTTTTCCTAAGCCTTGACTTTTAGCCACTCTTGGTTTTCATCTGGGTTTGGGGGGTGGTGGCTTCTGGAGCTGTTCAGTCCTTAAGATGCTCTGAGGGCTGGAGCACCTCTGTTCTGGGGACTGGCTCAGAGAATTGGGGTTGTTCAGCCTGGAGAAGACAAGGCTCTGGGGAGAGATGATTGTGGCCTTCCCGTACCTAAAAAGGGCTCATTAAAAAAGGGAAGAGCAGCTTTTGACACAAGCAGATAATGACAGGATGTGGGGGCACAGTTTTAAACTAGAAGAGGAGAGATTTAGATTGGATTTTAGGAAGAAGTTCTTTACTTAGAAGGTGGGGAGGCCCTGGCACAGGGTGCCCAGAGAAGCTGTGGCTGCCCCTGGATCCCTGGAAGTGCCCAAGGCCAGGCTGGATGTGGCTTGGAGCACCCTGGGATAGTGGAAGGTGTCCCTGCTCCAGGAAGGGGTTCGGAACTGGATGATCTTTCAGGTCCCTTTCAACCCAAACTATTCTCTGACAATCTTGGCAATAATGGCCAGGAAATAACAGAGTCCAGGACCCCAAGAAGAGCACACTACAAACCCTGGATTTATGGAGAGTGAAATTTAATTATAGTGGTATAACTCTTTTTTTATTCTGTTTCTAGATCTGGACCTTGTCTACAGAGCTGAAACTTTTTGTGTTAAAAGAAAACCAAACAAAAAACCAACCCAAAAAAAAAAAAACCAACCAAGAAAGGAGGTCACAAATACTTTTAATTTCCCAAGATGTGTTTCTGCTCTCAGGAGAGGGAGTGTGTAAGTCCTGAGCTGTGAGCAGAGCTCCCTGAAGCTGTGAGACAAAACTGTTCACAGTGAGAGAAGCGGGCTAACTCATCCATAAATTCAAGTGCAAAGCATCAGATATTTCTTGAAACCTCTTCTGTGACTGTGAGTTCACACATTTGTGCTTCCTTGAGCTTGCAGCGTTGGTGTGAAGTGAGTGGCCATGGGGATTAATGCAAAGCTAAGCAGGGACATTTCTGGAGGAAAGATTCCTTCCAAATGCAGTTACTTGTGGTATGCTGAGGGTGTAGTATTTTGATTGCCATGGTAACGAGCTGATTTATAGAATTATATAGGTAGATAAACAGAGCTAGGTTTGTGTTACGGTTTTTAGGTGGCTGAGGAGCTGGAAGCATGTTTTATCCAATCTCAGCAGCTCCACTGCAGCTCAATCTGCCAGAGCCCCTGTGTCAGAGCATCTCTGAGAGTGGATTTAGCCCAAACAATTGGAAATGTTTCATTATTTTGGGATTCAATGGCATGTGTCGCAGGATTTTTTGAGAACTGAGCAAGGAACTAATTTTAGAAGTTTAAGTATCAAATAATCCGGTTAACTATATGCCAGTTTATTGGATTTCCAGCCCTGGGCAGAATTATGGAAAAGCTGATACGGGATTTGATTAGTGAAGGCACAATGCAATTATCCCATGTGCCAGTGTGGCTTTATTGAACGTAGGTCTGTCGGACACTGGATCAGGGGAAATTGGAAAGCTTTGTGCATAAATACTCCAAAGCATCTTTCAAATGCTTTTAATTAATATTGAGCAATATATTGGACAATAATGAGCAATAGATCATGTGAGCAGACATCCCTACCCTTAGAAACACTTCCAAATGATTAAGAACAAGGGTGACAGCATTCCTGTCACTAATGAAACGACTTTTTGAGATGCTTTACTGGCATTTTACAAGATTGGCTCTGAGCCCAGCACTATCAACAGTGTCATTAATGATCCCAAAGCAAATATGCAATCACAGCCGATAAAATTCGTGGGTGTCAAAATGATGAAGCACCTATAAATAATAATGAAGACAAGACATTTAGAGAGGGCAATTCTGGCTGCTCGTCAGTGAGCCTTGTGCAAATGGTGTTTTTATTGCAGACAAATGCAATCTGCTGCCTCTAAGAACGCAGGTAATTCTTGGAGAATAAAGAGTGTTTGGAAAACAATGACTCTGAAGACCATCTTGTGGGTGTAAATCTGAGCAGTTCAGTCTGCCCTGGCTGTTACAGACTGGGAGTTGTTTGTTTGGATTGGAGGGAGGTGTCTGATCGACATTTTAGGTGTTTTGGGAGGGGAGCAGTTGGGTAAAAAAAACCCTTAACTGGGAGCACTGGTCAGACCCACATGATGTCTTTTGGTGTCAGCATATGAATAAAATAATCAGGGAGGAGAAGCAATACATAAGATTATTAGAGGGCTGGGGAAAGCACTTTTGGTAAGTGATTTAATGAGCTCAATCTCTTCAGTTTGTCAGAAAGATGATTGAGAGGTGACCTGATTGCAACCCAGAACTGCAAGTTCCAGAAGAAAAGGCATAGTATTTAAGAGGTTATTTAAACTAACACAAAATAGTAAGAACCAATGTTGGATGAAAGAAATAAACTTGGGCAGCAAGGCCCCTGGGTTTTTTTAACCACGGAAGAAGAAATTATCATAGCAGCCAAGGAACTGAGGGACTGAACTCTTGAAGTCTCAAAACGAGCCCCAGATACTCTGTGTAAGAAATGCTGTTCCCAGGAGCTGCTGGGCTGTGACCCAGGGCAGCAGTGAACTGACAGATGCTCAGAAGTGACGGGTGATTGGTGACAAGCCCTGTCTGGTGTTCACACTTTCAGAGCCCTGCTTGAAGTCCTGGCCCAGGATCCGAAGACAACATGAGTGTTTTTGGGCAATGTCACCACTGCTGTAGCTGTAGCTTGCACAAAGAGTTTCTGCAGTTCATTAAAATTGCTTAGAGGAGTGCACTGAATGGCTGTATGATCACATTTCATCCCTAAACAGCTTCCAAACCCACACAGGGGGAAAGCCATGTGTGAAGCACCTGCCCCCAAGCAGCAAGCCAGACCTGGGACCCCTCTTGCCCAGATAAACCACCATCCATGCACCCTCTGCAGGGCTGCTCTGAGGAGGAACACAGCAGCCCTGGCCTCTGGACATCTCTGCACATGTCCAAGCCAGGTGCTCTCTCACCAGCTTGCTGCTCATGTGCTGCTGCTTAATGCTTCTCTCCAAAAGCAGAGAGTCTTTCAGGCACTATATCATTTGATACATGCGTGTAAAAGGCTTCTTTTTATAGCTGAAGCTGCTCAGCTTCGCAGCAGTGCCAAGCTCCATCCTCCCATCTCACTGCTCGTTCCCCAGAGCCTGGGTGTAAAACCTGCCCGTGCGCTGCTCTTAATGTAGTCGCAGTCTGTTGCACTGTGTTAACTTGTGAATGCATTGTCTGGCAGGCTCGTTTTCATGCTGGAAGAGGAGAGGAAGGAGTGGGGAAAGGAGGGGAGGAAATAGCATTAATGGAAGAGGCAAGATGGGAATGGCAGAAATGGGTGAAAGCGATCTTTATTTGCTGCACAGCTCCAGCTTTTGGCAAAGCTCCCCCAGCTCTGTGGTTCAGGGCAGACTTTTCAGTGACTCTGGTGGCCTTTGGATGAAATTCTTTGTGCTGAGGCTGAGTCCTACATTCCTGTAGGTAAATCAGGTATTTGGAGCATCCACTCAAGTGCACATCTGCTCCCCTGAAGGACCACTGGGAACGACTCCACCTACCAAACATAACCTGCTCCAGGTCATGAAGCATAATGGATGTGCTCTTTTGTGTTGGAATTAGCTTAGAATCATGGAATCCCCTGAGTTGGGCCCACAAGGTTGAGTCCAGCTCCTGACCCTCCACAGACGCCCCAACAATCCCACCCTGTGCCTCGGAGCAGAGTCCAAACACTCCTGGAGCTCTAGCAGCCTCGGGACCGTGCCCATTCCCTGGGCAGCCTGCTCAGTGCTTATCCTAGGTTACAACAGATGTATTTAAGTATTCTATTACCACCAGCTGTGGGCCATTGGCTGTTATCACCTGCTAACGACCCACCCCTGATAACAGACAATGGGCCATCAAGAAACCACCACATGACTCATGGACTTATCTCATCCTATTGTGAGATGCCCCACCCAGGAGGGAGGAGCCGGGCATTCCCACCTGGATATAAGCTGCCCTTGGAACTGCCTGGCCTCAGCCCTGTCTGCTGGGTGACCAGAGGACAAGAGCCACCATGGACCTTCCATGGGATCATTGCTTCAACTGGACCACTTTATTTGGACTGCTGTCACCACCCTAACAGGGTATCAGGTTGTATCTGACTTTGTCAGTGCTTTTTCATTATATTATTTTGCTTATTTTTATTTTTTTCTATTAATTTCAGTCCTGACTTGTGATCTCCCACTGGTTTGTCTTCAAACCAATAGAGTGTTCAGCACCCTCTGGGAGATGAACCTTTCCCTGATATCCAACCTAAACCTCCCCTGGCACAGCTCCAGCCATTCTCTCAGGTCTTGTCACTGTCACCAGAGAGAAGATATCAGTGCCTGCCCCTCCTTCTCCCCTCAGGAGAATATTACACACAGGGCTGAGGGTCAAGGTCTTAAACATGGGTTTGGAGAGAATTCAAGAAGGACAGTGAGCAGGACATCCTTGATGATTCCTATTGCCCTTCACAGGCATCCAGGGAGCTGTTTGATGCTATCCTGTCATCACCTCCACCTTCTCCATCAGCTCTCCTCATCTCAGTGCTTGGAGCACAAGTTTGCCAGGGTTGGGAAGAAGTCAGTGAGGTGATACCACAGCTTTGGGTGGAGAGAAGGTGAGAAGAGAGGGGAGGGGAGCAGCAGAGCCAGGATCAGGAGGTTAGGGAGGAGCCAGAGAGAAGAACCACAACTGGGACCATCCAAGGTTTGAGCCTGGAGCAGAAACAACTTCAGTCAGCAGCTGAACCATCTGTCACAGGCACCTTCAAGTGTGGAGGTAAGAGGAGAGTAAAAGTTCAGAAAAGGCCAAATCCTTCTCTCCATCCCCCGAGGAGACACTGGGGCATGTGCTTCCAACTTAAAAAAGAGGATGGAGGAAATGGAAAAAGCTCGGAGTGATTTCAGTGGATCAGTCCCAGAGGCAGTTTTGGAGACACATCAGCTGCAAAGACTTCAAAGAGCAGCATTTAGGAGGGGCACATCACCCACAGCTTTGGCCTCGAGCTCTCTGCAGGGTGATCCAGCAGCTTTATGGCTTCTATAGGCTCACAGGCAAGGCTGGGGGATCATCATAACCCAGCACAGGGTGGACTTTTATGTGCACCTTGTTGGGAATGGGCCAGTTCTCCCAGCACAGCTCCGAAACAACGAGTCCCTTCGGCAAAAACTTGGCTCTTACAGCCCTGTTATTTTTATTAGTTTCCTAAAATACTGGGCACTTCAGAGGAGAAACAGATGGGCAAAGATACTCGGTGCTGCAAGCTCTCATTTTAATGTTAAATATAATGCATATTTTGGAGGATGAGTAGAAAAGACAGCTTGGGGGTTGCAAAGGACAGTCTTTGCAGGAACATAACAACATCTGTGTGCCGTTGCTGCTCTGTCATTTTATCCACTTAACTACCTGCTTTGTGCTTTTCTAATTCACTTTAAGCCAAAAACTACAGGATTTTACATTGAAGGCTTAAGGTCAGGGAGCTACTAACACACACAGCTAATTTATACCCTCTAAATATGACCTTAACGTGGGAGCTCTGAGACAGGATACAGTTTAGCCTTTAGGCACTTAATTTTCCCCAGAAATCTTTCTAAAGCTGGGATGGTTATAAAGGTATTACCAAGGTTCGTGACCTTTCCTGAGAAAGCTGCATCCAATTTGAAGCAAACCTGGGCTGTTCAACAGGTTTGCAAGAAACTGGAGCTCAACAGAAAGTTCATGATTCTTATTAACACTACTTTTTGGAAACCTATCTCTTAGGGAAATCCTAGCAATTTTTTTTGTGCTAAAAATCAAAGAAAGTGGTAACATCAAAACCAGGTGCATATAACTGACATAGTCCAGACTTCCTGCTTTTAACTGGGATCCAAAGTTTTTAATGAAGTTTGACTATTTCATAATATTATTTATGAATCCAGTACAGTAACATGTGTTGAACAGTTCAAGAAAATGATATTCTGGGCAATACAGAGAGCTGACAACTATTTCCAGATGGTTCAAGGCACCAGATGTGGCATTTCCTCTGTCGAGATAGAGGGCACACAGAGATGAAGTGAAACCTCACAGGGTGTCACAGAAAAATCTGTGTTAGATTTGGGAGATAATTCTGAGTCTGGTGTGTTAAATCCACTGGGTTGTTGTCAGCTGGAGTGTTTGCAGGCAGGCCAGTGTGTGGGTCTGTGTATAATGTGGGAAATCTGACACTTTAAGGAAGGATTTGGCTTAATTCTCACCTGTTATAGACACAGCCAACATTTCTGGTTGTACTGAGCATCAACAAATCCACAGCTGTGATAAAGCCTCACATTGCATTCTGTCAGAAAGCCCAGGAAGAAACTCAGGGCATCTCCAGTGAAACCTGGGCTTGATCAGGGCCCCATCAAGCCTTGAGTGTCCTTGTTTGCTAAAGCAAAGGCATCAAGGTGTCCCAGGAGGTCACTGATGGGGCAGTACAAGCCCCATTCAGCATCTGATCCGTGACTGTTCCCTGCTGTTTCACACCCACTGCCAGTGGATGCTGCAATTCAAAGTACTTGAAGCTGCCAGAGCACTCTCGGTGCTGAGGTACTTCAAGGACTGATCAGCTGGGACTCTTCTCTTTAATTGGTTTTGTGCTGTGTTTTTAAACAGTTCTTTGCCTGGCCCTGGCTGTTCTCCCTCCGAGGTGGAAGTTCAGCTCTCAGAGGCAAAGCAGCAGCCTTGGCCTCTTGCTCCCAGTCCTCTCTCCTGTCTCCAGGCAATGCTGGAGATTGCCAGGCAGAAAAGTGCTGTGCTTCACTTCCCACTGATGCCATGATGATTTTTGTCTTTTCTTTTATACCCCTGTTATGCCTTTTTACAATTTCTGTATTCTCAGTGCTTTTTGCCCACATTCTTGCACTTGTTTGCCAAGCTGGGACACTGAACATTTCAGCAGCTTCACAGTCAGGGATCAGTGTGCCCAGAGCCCAAGGGCCTCTCCAGAACACATTTTGGAAACTGAGACAGAACCATCCAGGGGAAGGTTCCTTGGGGAGGGGGCTCACTGGAGCCTCTCCTTGGGGAATCTTTGATAGATGTGCTAATTAGTAACACCTCTAATGTGATCCCAGATCTATTGTGGGTGGGCACTGCGGGGTGCATTGGGGTGCATTTGACCTGGCCATGGTGCACCTGAGGATCCTTAAAATAAACACCAAGGTAAAATCCATTTTCCCCTTCCAACCATGTTTGACTCTTGATTTTAAGACCAGGAAAAGGCATCACCACCAGCAAAGCCAGCAGCCTGTGAGGGCTTTGTTGTGTCCCTGGCCCTTTCAGGAGTGCTGCCCTGGGATCTCAGCAGCCTGAAGGCTGCAGCAGAGCCTTTCCCCATCACAGTCATGCTGGGTTCAGTGTAAGCCCCACAGTCCATAATAACCCTGGGAAGGATGTCAGAGAATCAGAGGACCAAAGAAAGTTCTGGGTTGGAAAGGGCCTTAAAGATCATTCAGTTCCAAGCCCCCTGCCATGGTTTGGCAGTTCAGCTGATCAGATTTAAAGTCTGATTCAGGGTGAGCTGAACAGGGCTGCAGGTTGCAGTGAGATCAATTCACTACAGTCAGTACAACCCGAGCTCAAATACAAGTTAGGGCAGCCTGACTGGCACTGAAAAATCTCCAGGAGTGAAGTGGAGATAAAGAGGAATTGGATCAAACACCTCTCTCTAATCTACATGCCTAATACCTTTTAATCCTGAAGTAAACCTCCTTAAGGGATTTCGGAGGACTGACTAAGCACCACTTGAGGGTCAGGGTTGTCTTTTAGCAGTTCAACACCTCCCTTTTAGCAGGTCAACACCTGCTAAATTCAAGTGTGAACTCACTTGGTGCTTCTGGTACAGCTCTCACACAAGTGTCCATTTGCATGGCATCACCTTCCACTTTATGAGAGAAAGGGAGGAAGGGAATGAGGCAGCTCTGTGAAAATTTAGAGATCTGAGCAGCTCCAGGCAGCTGAACTGCCTTCGATTCTTGGATTGATTTTTGCTGCTCTCACGCTGCCGCTCCTGAATTCCCCGAGCTCTGGCTGCACACAAAGATTGACTGATACTCTGCTCTCCCTTTCCTGCTGTGTGCCCAATCTCTGGGAAAGCATTGGCTGTGGAAAGGGCTGAGCAGTGCCCTGTAACACCCCTGCACCCCTGTTTAATGGTCACCTGTCCTAATGCTGGGCTTGCCCCTTGATGCAGCCGTGATGGGGCTTGGCAGCATTTTGTTCGTGCTCTGAAAGCTCTTTCTCCACCAAATTCTCTTCCTTCTGCATTGTTAAATTGGTTTCTTCTTATTCCAGCAGCAGTAAGTATGTGACAGATATTAAGGAATCTCAGTGTAACCCACCTTTGGGACAGGAAGGAGTAAGAAAACACAACTTGAGTTGCAGCAATGGTACCTCCACAAGAAACATCCTTTTTTAATAGCTCTCCTCATTTCCACAAGAGGTTTATGATGCTGGGGGGCATGTTCTGACAAGAAAAGAAGATTCCAGAAGAAATTCAGCTGTGATTCATGAAGATAAATCTATGAGTGCAAATGTTATTTTCCTGTAGGACACACTTGGGAGGAAAAAGGCAGGTTGTTTTCAGGGAGCCGATGGCAAGTGAATTTCCCATCTGGGTAAGTGCAATATAATTGTGTGTTGGATGCCAGAGGAGGGAGGGCTTTGCACTTAAAATTAAAGGTGTTGTCTTGAGGGGTTACAGTGATGCCTTGGCTTTTAACTTTTCTATTTTCCAAGCCCTGCAGTGCCCAGTGTGTAGCTCTGGAGTTTCCTGTTCCCTGTTCAGTGCTGCTCTCTGTGCTGGGCACACACAGCAAAGCCTCTCCGGGGCTGCTCTCCAAGGACACCCAGCCCAAACTGGGCCCAAAAAGGATCAACCAAAGAGCCTCTGAGGGGGGCAAGCTGAGGGCAATTCCATCATTAACTGCAGCTTTAATTGGAGAATCAACCCTGAGATGCAAATGAACCAAACCTATCAAAGTGGGAAGAACTCGTGGCCTCTCAGGGTCCATCTCGGGGCCATCTGGGCAGCACCTCTGGCTCCCCAGGGGTACCTTTGGAGGCCTTTCCAATAAATCCCCACCTTAATTCCCTTACTCCTGTCTGGGCTCTGTTTTTAGGAGGCCTCTTTTAAGGCATCAAGAGCACCCAAGCACTCTGATCTTCCCACTTTCTGGAATTAACACCCGAAGGGACAAATGGTGACTTGATCCTCTTTGCTGTTTTTCTTCTTATTATTCCACTGACTTGACCAAGAGATAAACAAGTACTAATTTAATCCAGCACCCATTATGCCTGAAATCTGTGCACTGCAGAAGCATAAAAAATGCCATATGGGTCCTTTTTCACTTTATGACCTCTCTGAAGTTCTGTGCTTTGCACATGCATCTTCCAGTAAATTTATTACGATCATATTTTATAGATGTGAAACCCAGCACAAGATCAAAGAGCTTGAACAAAATGGCTTGTGGTGATTCTGGTAACAGAGAAACTCCAAATATGTTACAAATGTGGGTGAGTTCCACCTCAAAGTGTTTGCAATGAGGAAATCACTCAACAAATACATAATGATGGAGCTTGGATGGAACTGGATGGAGGTCTAAAAACTGAAATTGCTGCTGTTAATATTAGAATTGGGATAGATTTGCAAATACAGCTGAAGCTGACTCCTCTCCTCCCTGTCTAGAATGTCACCTGGTTTAGGAACATGAATGTCTTAGAGTGGGAAAGAAATCAAAATCTGGTTTTGTTGGATGTATGAACTGACCACGAATGCTGATACAAACTGCAAAATTCTGAGTTCTTTGGGGCTCCTGTTGTGTTTGTTACAGAGGCCTTGTCATGGCCACCCCTGTGCTGGCAGTGCTCCCAGGTGCTTCAGGGCTGCCTCAAACCAAAGCAGAGCAGGTCAAGGCAAGCCCCACATCTCGCTGTGTCCATGGATCCACAAAGTTTCATCCAGCTGGACAAGAGGAAGGTGGTGATGGGCAGGCAGCTCCTGAACCCCAGCTTCTGATGATAATCATCACTCTGTTAAGAGCTGTTATGTCTGTTTTGCATGGCACTGGTTGTTTCTCCAAGGGAAGCTGGCACTGGCACAGGGGATCTCTACATGCTGTCATCTTCCACAGCCTTCCCAGAGATGTTCAGACCTCTCTCTAATGAGGTTTTTATAAGGAAGACCCCCTGGTTGGTCCTAAGGGAGGTACCATGAACCCACACTGCAGCTGGGCTGCCCTACCCAGTGCCATGGTGTGCAAATTTGGCCTTGGTTCCACTCAGAAAAAAGATGATTTTCACCTGTCTCGGGTGGAAATGTTCGCTGCCTGCTCCAAATGTGGACACAAGGCAAAGTGACACCAAAGAGAATGCCTGCTGCAGTTTAAATCCCCAATTTAGACACACCCCGACTGTTTGCAAGCCCATGGTTAATGGGCTGATGTCCAGAGGTGGTGATGAGTGTGCCTGCTCTGCTGCAGGTGCTTTCTTACCCATAATTCGTGTGTTTTAAACCTGAGACAATATCAGGGACGTTAAACATGTTGATTCAGTGGAATCTGGTACCCAGCAGAAATGCATCTCTTGGATGAAGCACTTCAAAAATAAATTAACAGCTTTTCTTCGACATTTCCTGCTCGCTAATAGCAAAATCCAAACAATAATACTCGTTTTTGTCAGAGTGAAATAGCTGGCACCAGGGCAGCCTGAAAAGGAATTTAAAAATGTTTTCCTTAGGATGAAAAATTCTAATTTTCAGCGACCTCATTCATACTTTTTAATGATAACTTGAATGAAAATCAGAATGTTGCAGCAAGCCCTACATACGAAATCTCTGTTTAGCTGGTGAATGTGAATGCATTTGAATGCCCTAATGGAATAATCTGATTTTATTAGTCACTCTGTGGAGAATATGATAAATGCTGAAGTCTAGCCAAGTTCTGTTAGTGCTGATGGGCTTATCTGGGCTTAGTCTGATCAGTGTCTTAAATGTGCCAGAGAGATGCAGAGAATTCGAGGCTCTGACCTAATTTGGTCTATTCCACCCAGACTGCACTTGCACGCGTTTGAGCTCAGGGAAAGATTTAACAATTTATCAGTGTGCCAATTAGAGATAGTTTTGCAATGCCTGTTTCCATCACTTTGGACCAAAATGCTGTGAGATTTGCACAACTCTCAGCCTCGATTCAGCTCACAGTGAAAATTCACAATCTGCTGCGGGGCCCAGATGCTTCCCGCTGCCTTTGGCACCGTGGATTCCTTCTCCTGCTTAAAACACTTCCCATGTTCCCACAGACTCTTGCAACTTGCTAAAAGTTTGTTGAAATCTGGGTATCCCAGAATGCTCAGGCAGTCCTTAAATAATCCCCATTTAACTCAAGGAGCAGAATTCCATGAGCTCCAGGGCACTGCAGGGCTGGACTCAGTTGCCTGAGCGGAGGCATCTGGTGGCACTGCCCCACATGGGGACCTGTGGGTGGCTGCCAGGGAGGTGACAGGATTTAGGAGAAGCAGCAGAAGCTCCTGAGGCAGGGCAGGATCCACCCACAGTGCCTGAGATTACAATGGGTGCTAAACTGGGACTAGAGAGGAATAAGGGAATAAAGGTGGGGATTTATTGGAAAGGCCTCCAAAGGTACCCCTGGGGAGCCAGAGGTGCTGCCCAGATGGGCCCCGAGATGGACCCTGAGAGGCCCCGAGTTCTTCCCACTTTGATAGGTTTGGTTCATTTGCATCTCAGGGTTGATTTCCACATTTTCCTGTTAAAACCTTTCTGCAAAGGTCTTTTCCCTCCCATCTCATCTTTTCTCTTTATTTGCTCGTGCAGCCATATTTTCCTCTCTGCATCCCCAAACACTGAGATTTATTTTCAGAGCCTGTTACTGGATCTGGCTGGGAACAAAGATGTTTGGGAGCGAGTTTACACTGGATAATTTTTTCCAGGTTTGTTTTTGGTTTTGTCTTTCTTAAATTATCAGTAGGATCAAACCAAACCCCAGAATGAGGATATTTCATGCTTAAAACTTGACCAAATCTGGTTTTCACTCATAACTGGGTGACTCATCTGTAATTCTCTGGAAGTGAAGAGCAAGTGAGGTGGCAGCTCTGCCACCTGTTCTACCTCTACCAGCTGGTTTGTCTTGTTTCTTTTATTTGTTGTGAGTGCTAATTAGAGGCAGAGAGACTCTCTCAGTGGATTTAATTCTTCTCCCTCCCATTTTAGCATCAACTGAACCTCTCCTTGGAGAACGCTGCCTCTTTCCATTGCCTGGGAAACTCATTTAGGCCAAAGTCTAAACTTAGGGTAGATAAATTTCCTCTAAGTGACTTGACCAGGGTTTTCCAGGGGGTCAGTGGCAGAGGAAGGAGTGAAACTTGTGCCTCCTGCAATCCAATGCACTTTATCAACCCCTTCTGCTTGAAATCAGACTAACTTGTACACAGAGCATGATCAAAATGCTTTGAAATATCTCTTCCATGGCAATTCCAGTCTGGAGAGTGAAAATTAGAAACGTTGGGGATTTATTTATTTATGGTTTTGTTTTTTAATATGTTTTTTAACATTCCAGGATCATCTAAAGGAAAAAAAGTCATTGGCAAAACAAAGGGGAAATTCCATTCAGGAAAGGAGCCTAATTCTTTGTGGTATCAACATCTGGCTGAAAGAGAACTGATGGAATACCAGTCACTTTCAGTTCATTAATAATGTATGTGCACCCTCCAAAACACACTGTCATGGGAAAATTAACAAATGTGCCAACAAACTCATCAGGAGTGCTGCTGTAATTGAGTAAAGGATCCCGTTGTTCATCTGAAACACAAAACTAATTCGGAAAGAAACGTCACAGCCGGGCGCTGAGGATGGTGTGATTAGCACATCTAAATGTGCACTCAGACTCATTTCTGGGCTGACTCTTTTTTTCTCAGTTATCCCCTCGTTCCTCAAAGGTGACAGTCACACCTTCTTAATCACATCTGGTTAAGCAAGAGTCGATGCTAAGGTGAGTTATCAAAGTTGTAAGGCAGGAAAAAGGATCAATTTTGTCACTCGCTGCAGTTCTCCCAGGCTGGCCCTACAGCCCGACTCACCTCTAATGGATATTGTCAAGTGTTGGACATTGTCAGGTGCTGGATATTGTCAGGTGTTGGGTACTTGGATACCAGAGCTGTCCCTTTTGACTCGAAGACTTTGTGACTCAAATTCCAAAGTGATTTGCTTAGAATTACAGAATCCCAGAAGGGTTTGGGTTGGAAGGGACCTTAAAGATCATCCAGTTCCCCCCCCCTGCCATGGGCAGGGACACCTTCCACTATCCAAGCCCTGTCCAACCTGGCCTTGGACACTTCCAGGGATCTAGGGGCAGCCACAGCTTCTCTGGGCATCTTGTGCCAGGTCCTGACCACCCTCACAGGGAAGGATTTCTTCCCAGTATCTGAAGTAAACTTGCCTTTCTTCAGACCCATCGCTCCACAGGAGTAAATTAAATTTCCCCAGCCATGGCTCATCTGTGGGAAACCAGCCTCTAATACTTGGTGGGTTTTAAACTGATCAGCTCACTGCCCTTTATTCCTCAGGGACCAGATTTGGGAACAATACCATGAGGTGAGCCAGTGAAAGAGAGAACCTGGAGGGAGAAGGGCTCTGCTTCATGCTTAAGTTACTAATTAAATTCCTGCTACTACTTCAAGATTAAATATCTAGAATCATAGGATAGAATCATAGGCTCATTCATGTTGGAAAAGACCTCCAAGACCATCAAGTCCTTCCTATTGGGATAAACGTCTCCCCTGTCCTATTGAGAGAGTTGCAGCACTGTAGGAAGGCTGTGAACTACTCCTGAAGTTGTGTGGGATATGTTGCCCTGAACTTTCACAGGTGCCTGGTGGGATTTTTGCAAACTGTCTTTGAAGCTCTGCAGAGGCTTCACACAGTCAATAACCAAGATTTAATCACGTCCACTCCGAATTCTCACCACTTCTAAGCAAAAAAAGACCTGATTGCAGTTCCTGGCCATTAGGCAAAGAGTCCTGTCCATATGAGAAACAGCAAACAGTCCTAAAAATGCCTTGTTAAGGTCAACTCCTTGGCTGCTGGAAATTAGCACAGCTTGATTATTACTTACATGCTTTGAGTGTCAAACACCAGCTGAGCCCCTGTAGGTGGAAGCTCCTTGTTCTTCTGGCTTTTTCTGGGTGGTTAGAAATGTGTCAAGCTGAGCAGAGCCAGCTAATGAAGGCATCTCTCTCTAGAGGGGATGATGCCTTCCTGCTGAGAGAAATCTGTTCCTGTGCACGGAGAGAACCCTCCTTGCTGCTCCCTGATGTCCAGGTGAAATGGGTTCACCTGCCCTGGGGCCGGCAGCTTCCTGAGCCACTCATGCATTTGCAAATGCTTCAGGTGGAGGGACAGCAATAAAACACAGCCAGGAGCATTCAGGGGGAAGGAAATGAGCTGCCATCACCCCTGTGTGCTTTGCATGAAGTGGGACACCTGGACAGATCTGAGTCCCCACTGAGGGGCTGTTACAATCCAGCCGCTGCTTCCCTGGGGAATTAATTTTTGTCTTTTTTTAAGATGGAATATACCAAATCAGAAGTAACAGAAGATTTTTTTTCCTACCCACAGCCCTTGATCTTGTGCTATCTTCCCATTAACCTTATTTTTTCACTATCCCAAGTCACCCTGTGTAGAAAGATCCAGAAGTTTCCCGCTGCCAGTATCTGCAGCTCCAAACTGCCTCACCTCCTGCACATGGCAAATCTCAGCCACTGGCTGTATCACCCATTGAATCTGAAACAGGACTCAATTTACCAGCTCATCTTATTGATTACATCTTATTTAATTAGATCAGTAAATCATCCCATTGGATGCAAAAATGCCAACACATGCAACCATGATAGTTTTCAAGTCTTAACCCATAAGGACGGCTAAAAACCCCAAATAACAGCTCTATCCATCCAAAATTACTTCTCCCATCTTTGCAATCTGTTCTCTCTGCTCTGGGCTGGCATCATGCACAGTTTGTCACCTGCTCTTGCAGTGTATTTGGGAAGAAATCAAATGTTACACGGGCAAAGAACCATCTTGTAATCATATTTCCTATTGATTGGGAAGCACTGGAGCAATATTCAGTGGAAGATGTCTGAAAGGAGTCCCCAACTGGTGACCATCCCAATTAATGTACCACTGGGACCACAGTCATTAGAAGGTACCATAAGACAACACAGCTCTGTGATCCAAATGGCTTCTGGTTGAATTCCACAAGTGGTCTTGTTTTGTCACTTGAGTGGAGAGAACTGGGAAGGGATTGTGTAATTATCCCCTCTTCTCCCTCACCCCCACTCCGTCTGCTTGTAATGCAAATTCAAAGTGGGAGAATGACTGGAGCTCTCATTTTTTATTGATTTATTTCATTTATTCCTATTGCTTAGCTTAGCATCCAAGGCTCTTACTGTATTATTGAAATATGATCCAGATTGCTTTTTTGTCCAAGGATTGATTACTTCTTGTTGCATAGGACTGCTCTTCTGTGGGCCTTTGCAATCTTTGATTTGTGATTAGATTTCTGATCCAATATTGCTGCTAACGACCCCCAGTGACACCGTGGCTTGGCAATGGCTGCAATTTTGTTAAAATTCTTCTAATCCTTCCCAGATTTCCTGACATGACTTCAGTCATTGATGTCACCTTTTGTTTTCATGCTGTCCTTCTGGAAAAAGAAAGGACCAGGGTGACCACAAAGCTGCCAACTCCAATTTTCCAACCCTCTTCCACAGAAGTGCTTAGTTCCTTTTGAAATACATTTTTATTATCCTGTGTTTTACAACTGCCTTACAGTTTTGAGCTGCCACACTGAAGGGAACAAAGCCTAAAGAAGTGACCCATTATCTGTGTGTCCGATCCTGGCCTCGTTATCAGGACTGACACAGGGAACTTTGTCCATGCTGATATCACAGGTAGAAAATGTGAAGAGGCTGAATGCTTGAATTCTTTGTTGTTTATTTTATCTTATCTGCATTACACCTAGCAAGCTAAAGCTACAAAGCAAGAGTGCAGAAGAAGAGTAGTAGAATAATGGCTCCTCGTTTCCCAAGCCCTTTTTATACTAAAACTAACGTAAATTATTGTTTATAGATTTAAACCAGTGTCCATGTAACAGATCTATTTGTAATGCCAGAATTATAGCAAAAATTATCCAATACTTTTTCAGTAGAAAGTGGACTCATGGGAAGAAGAAAGAAAGAGGGAATTTTAACTGTGTCACGCTACTATTTTGAATTCTATCTCTTATCAGCTTACTATAAAAGCAATCTCAAAAATCTCACCTTTTCACCCTGTGAGAAGTATATACCATTTCTATGTTCTAACTGAGACTTCAGTAGATTGTAACATCTTCAGAAGTGCTGGGAGTGTATTGCAGGGCTGTGAATCATCATGAGAACTGTACAGGGGGGTATGAATTGTCCCTGAGAGCTTTTACAGCTGACTTAGGGTCAGGTTTTACAGATGGCTCAGGGCCAGGTTCAGCAGGTGACTCGGGATCAGGTTGAGAGCAGCTTATTTCCTGATTTTCAATATCTGGTTTTATCTCAAGTATATTAGGTAAACAAGTATTCTCCACTTCCTGGCCTCCAACATCTGTGGTTGCACAGATTTATTCTGGCATCTCCAAAACACACTCAGACCTTGGCTCTCTCCTGTAGCATTGCCTGATTGTGGTCAGGTGGGGTTGGTCTCTTTCTCCAGGCAGCAGCTGACAGAACAAGAGGACACAGCCTTGAGCTGGGCCAAGGGAAATACAGGTTGGATATCAGGAAGAAGATTTTTACAGAAAGAGTGATAAAGTTCTGGAATTGTCTGCCCAGGGAGGTGGTGGAGTCACCATCCCTGGGTGTGTTTAAAAAGAGATTGGATGCGGCACTGGGTGCCAGGGTTTAGTTGAGGTGTTAGGGCAGGGGTTGCACTCGATGATCTTGGAGGCCTCTCCCAACCTGGTGATTCTGGGATTCTGATAATCAGCATCAGTGTTCAAACATCTCAGAGGCTCAGATTTTGGGCCTGCAGAATTGCTGTACAATTGCCTTAAAACAGTTGTGAAATGGATTTTTGGTCGTTGTAGCCTCTGAGGACTCTTTGGTCACAGATACAGTGGGTACATGAACAGCTCGCATTGAGTTTTCCCACTGCAAGGAGCTCCACACACCAGGCTCCCCTTCACCCTGGAGCTGTTGAGTTACACACAGGAAAAGCTCAGGGAATTTGACCCATTAAGTCCTCTTTAAATTTATGACTCCTCAGTTACTTTATTTTCCATGATTTCTGGTAATCTTGAGCTCGCAGAGGCCACACAGAGGCTTTGCTGGCCCCATCCTCCCATGGTCTTTGTGGTGCATCTTTGCTACAGAGCTTGGAGGGAATAACAGCAGTAGGTCTGTGAGGAAGCTGGGAAAACTTCCCTCAGCTCAGCAGCCTCCCCAAAATTCTGCTTTCTAGCAGACTTCTCCAGGGAAGTGAGATTAGTCTTGGTGGCTCACTGTGAAGAGGTTCTCAAGAAGTCCCAGGGAATGATCTTTGAAGAGCTGGGAGCATCCAACAGATGCAACAGAAAATGAGCACAGGCCTCTCCCATGTGTTTTGATGTACGACCAGTAATTTCATTTTTGGCATTATTATGGAAGCAAAACATGTATTAACAGGGGCATAATTTATTTTAAAAAGGAGAGCAAGAATGTTTACTGTCTTCCTGGTAATGCAATTGGGCTGTCCCACGATCATCTATCAGGGATGACAGCATCTCCCATTCCTATGCAGATTTGTTATCTAAGCAAATTTTCTGTAGGTGCAGAAGGGGAGGGGGTGTTCTTTCTTTTAGTGTACACCTATAATTTATTTAAATCAGAGCTTTCCTGCAGGGAAGTAAAAATAAATCCTTTGTTTCTGCCGCGTGACAGGAGCAGAGCTGGCAAAGACAGTCTCGTTTGTTGCCTCCTGAGAGACAGCGTTGGCCAGGTGGCACCTTCTGTGCCCCTCTGAAATTTCCACACCCTGAGGCTTTGATCAGTAGAGCCATAATCAGGGTTTAGAGGCTTTTTCCCTGGGCCTAAATATTCACAAAGGCTGTTCCAGTTGCTGACATTCCTTTCTCTTGGGAGGGATGGTGAGGAGCTGGCAGAAGGCTGAGGGACCCTTTGGAATCACGGAGGCGTGGAATCATTAGGGTTGGAAAGTCATGGAACCATTAGGGTTGGAAAAGACCTTTAGGATCATCGAGTCCAGCCCTTAACCCAGCTCTGCCATGTTCATCACTAAACCCTGTCCCCAGGTGCCATATCCATGGTTTTGAACACTTCCAGGGATAATGACTCCACCCCTGCCATGGGCAGCCTGTTCCAATGCCTGACCAGCCTTTCAGTGAAGAGATTTCTCCCTGTTTAAGGGCTGTCCTCACACCCTGTTCACTCAGGCTCAGTTACCAAGCTTAATTCTCATAAAGCCCAACAAAGACTTCACTAATTTTGTCTCCCACTTTTCACTTTCCCAGTGTCTCTGCACAAAGCCATGGAGTTAAATCCTTGTGCAAGTAGTGGCAAAATTCCCATTGACTTCAGCAGGGCCAGGATTTCATCTTAGACCTAATACTGCCTGTAAATTCCCTTCTAATTAAATTAGTGGGCTGAACTGTTCTCAGTGGTGCACTGAGAAAGAAAAGTTCTTTCCACTGCAGGAAATGGCAAGTTCAGTCCTACGTCCTACACTATTTATAGGGGACCCACATCCTCCATCCAGCCTTTAATGTTGGTGAACTTCCATGACTTCTTACCAATGGGAATCTCTTTCCACCTCAAGCTGCTGGAAAGGATTAGCCCATAATTAATTTTCTTCAGTGAAAGGCCATCTTCAGCACATGAAAAATCTGCCCTTTTGAGAACTGGTGATTTCTCTGCTCAGTTACAATGAGCCTACAGACACTAAATCAGAATAATTACACAGTAATGTACATACTTCCTTTTTTTTTTTTTTTTTTTGCCAACACCGAGTGAATTAACAGGTTTAATTTTCTTTTGTGGCACCCAGTTTGGCTAGTTGATGTTATCTGGGAACCTTGCCCAGTGTGTAAGACATTCTGTGTCTGTCAAACAAGAAATACCTACAAACAAACTCATCCCCCTCTGTTCTCTGTATCTGAGCTCATGAAGAGAACATGTTCAGAGTGAGTATCCAGAAATCTGATAAAGAACACAAGAAGCCTGAGCCTTAACCATCCAAACAGGGGAATTCCACAGACTTCTTCCTACCTTTCTTTTCCCCTCCAGCAGATGAAATATTTATTGCTCAGCAATTGCAGAAAGAGAAAGTGTTTTGCATGTTTTGCATCCCTAACCCCTATTTCCCTTGGCACAGATTAAGAGGGCAGCAGAATTACCAGGCAGTTTTAATGAGCCAAGAGGTCATAATTTATAGATCTGCCTTGAGAGACACAGGCCTTGCCATCTGCGCTGCACTTTGCTGGGTGTGAATCTTACTTCAGGAAACCTGAATTCCCACTGCTTCAAGGCAAGCAATTTCCTTCTGCTGCCTCGTGGCACCAATTTCAGCCTGGCTCTTCATCCGCTGCTCTTGGGTGCTGCCCTCAGAGCACACCTGGAGGCTGCAGGTGCAGGAACACCTCGTTAGTCTCTGGGAGCTTGTGTGGATTTTCCACGTTCATTTGACAGAATCCATTCTCTTCAACCTGGATGAGGTGAGAGATGTAGAGAATGACAGAACCACGGAACATCCTGGGTTGGAAGGGACCCACAAGGATCACTGAGCCCAGCTCAAGGCCCTGCACAGGAGAACCCCAAGAATCCCACCCTGTGCCTGAGGACATTGTCCAAATCCTTGCTGAACTCTGGACACTGAGACATATTCCCCTGAGCTCACCTGGAAATGTAGTCAGCCTTGCTGATTCCTGAGGAAAAAAAAAAAGGGAGGGGCAGCAAGTAAATGTTGCATTTCAGAAGGGCTAATTCTGTACTGGATATTGGTGGATTAAACATGTGTGCAGTTTAAGGGAGTCTGGGGTCTGTCCATATCATCCATTTCAACTTTGCTCACCAGAGGTGTCATCCCAGCACCTGGACAGAGGGTTCAGAAGCCTCCCAGAAAATTTTTCACAGATTTCACAGATTATTTGTATTTGGAAGGGACCCACAAAGATTGTGAAGTCCAGCTCTTCATAGAATGGCCCCTATGGGGGTGGAACACATGACCTTGTCATTAGCACCATGCTCTGACCAACTGACTGTGCTGGCAGCATTGCAGTTTATTTGTGTGACAATGTGTTCCCGAGGTCCCACACACCAGCACTCAGCTGTGTGCCCTCAGAATCTCAGAATCACAGAATTGTTTAAGGTTGGAGAAGACCCTAAAAATCATCCAGTCCCACCATTAGTCCAGCAACCACCATGGCCACCACTGAGGATGGTGAGGAGCAGGCAGAAGGCTGAAGGACCCTTTGGAATCATGGAGGCGTGGAATCATTAGGGTTGGAAAGTTATGGAACCATTAGGGTTAGAAAATTCCTTTAAGATCGAGTCCAACCCTTAACCCAGCACTGCCATGTTCACCACTAAACCCTGCCCCCAGGTGCCACATCCCCACAGCTTTTGAGCACTTCTAGGGATGGTGACTCCATCCCTGCCCTGGGCAGCCTCTTTCAATGCCAGACCACCCTTCCAAGGAAGAAATTTTTCCTAATATCCAACCTCAACCTCTCACAGCACAACTTGAGGCCATTTCCTCTCATCCTGTCTCTTGTTATCTGGGAGTAGAGACCAATCCCCACCTGGCTATGCGTTGTAAACAATTTCCAAGGAAAATAACTTTTCAAATTCCCTCCTAAAGGAACATTAATACCACATTCAACTTCTTTAGACCTGTGGCCTTTACTGATGGCAAATGTTTGAAGAGCCAGTGGGAGCCAATTCACCCCAGGGTGGAACATGTTCCCAATGGAATTGCCAGCAGAAACGCAACTGTGCCAAGAAAAGAGCCCGTCGGGCTTCTGCTCTGGGGGGACTCCAGGGCATTTGTGCACTGGGAGACTTGCTGGTATCTGATCCAGCTGGGAAAAAAAGCATGGAAAAAACAACATCCTCCATCCCAGGAGCTGTGTCCAGCCATACCATAACAGAAGTCCTTCCTCTGAGGTAAGGATTCACCCTCCAGCAGGTGACTTGGTGGCTCTGAAAAGCCCAGACTGTGCCTGGCTCAGCCATTCTCAGGCAGTCCATGGGCAGGTTTCCATCCCACAGGGTGGAATACATCTTTCCCATTCCCACACATTGTCTGTGAGCAAGGGAAGGCTGTGCTAGGATCAGGCATGGAGGTGACTTGTTCATCCTTTCTCCTGCAGCACTCACAGAGCAGAAACCCACTGTGTGCCATGCTATGTTATCCCAATTAAAACGTGGGGTTTTTTCCCCAAAAGGAATTGCAAACCCAAGCTTTGCCCTTTCTTTCTCTTTAGCACTGAAGGGAGATGATGCTCTAACCAATCTGCTCCTTTAAAAAAAATTCTCCACGGGCTCTGTGGGTTCCTTGGCATGTTTTCTGTATTCTGTATTTATTTTTCATTCCTCCCTGCAGCTTCAGCTGGAGATAATTGCTCTTTCTTTGTCATCGTGCAAGGTGAGCTGGCTCCCCGGTGTGCTTGAGGACCTTCAAAATCTTCCCAGCTATTCCAGGAGCGAGACAGAATGCATTGCAAAACAGTTACTTGCCACCCCCAGCAGAATCTGAGCACAGGAAATATAAAATGACAGATTATTCAACCCCTAGGTAGGCCAATTAAAGGGGGAAAAAACCCAACTCAGCAGCAAAGGCTGTGCTGTTACAGCTGGAAAAGGATTGCTTGAAAAAAAGGACTTTGGTGTCATCTAATTTTTGGAAATTAATAGTTGCAGTGGGACTGGCTCAGAACAATGTTCCTTNGGGAACGGGCCAGAATACTTTTCTTTTTTTTTTTTTTTTTTTTTTTTTAATGAAAGGAAACTTTGGTCTCCCTAGAATTGCATCTTACATAGGGCAGCATGAGGGAGTGATGGGGGAACTGTCCTGCCTTACTCCCAACCAAGTTTTGCTCATCAGCTGGAAACCCTGGTGCCAGTCAGTGTGAACTCCAGGAACAGCTAAGAGACATCCCTTGATCATATGGATAAATGCACCCCAGGAATGGGCTGAGTTAATTGGGTTTTGGAAGTAACTCCAAAATGAAAATGTTGGTTTGAGAAGCTTGTGATGCAGGTGATTAAAATGAGAGTAGAAACAGGAGCTGAATCTTCGGAATGTTTGCATTCAGAGAGCTTAATGTTATACTCTCCCTTCACTGAAAGAGTGGGTAAGCTTTGGAACAGGCTCCCCAGGGAAGTGATGGAGTCACCATCTCAGGAAGTGTTGAAAAAAATGAATGGATGTGGAACTTTGTGATTTGGTTTATTGGGCACAGTGGAATTAAGTCTAAGGTTGGACTTGATCATCTTGGAGGTCTTTCCCAACCCTAATGTTCCTGTGATTCTCTAAATGGCTCAGCCACTGCCCTGTAAGCTGCCTTCCAAACTGTGAGCAGTGAAATGGGCCCTTATTTCCCATCTGAGAAGCCAAGCACAAAGTCCAGCCCCGACAGGAATCGCTGTAGCTCTGCACATCCCGGGAAACTGAACGATCCCTCCAAAGGCTGGGGCTGCTTTGGACCGAGGGCCACAGCTGGGGCCCATCCCCTCATCCCTGCACAAACACCACATCAGCAGTTGCAGGGGGGTGTTGCTGTGCCCAATAAAGAATCCATCTCTGCATTCCAGGCAGAGCATCCAACAAATGGGAAAACATTCTGCACTCGTAAAACCCAGTGATAACTAAAACACAAAGCGGCTGAGGCTGAAGCAGCTCTACTCCAGCCCCATAAAACCAGGAGTCACACAGAGATTTGGAAAAAGCCCTTTTTTCCCCCCAACCAAGTGTTGTCTCAAGCAGTAAATCCCAAAGCCAGGAAGCCTGGGGGTGCTGCCTTGGGAGCTGTAAGTTTAGCTGTGATAACCCAGAAAAGGGCACAGCTCTGCGTTAATACAAGCAGGCTCCTGCATTACACTCTGCCTCATCATCCCTCAGACACTCAGGGGGCAGAGCAATCACATTCACATTTGTCTTGCCAGGCAGCAGAGGTGTCAGTGCTCCAGCTGCTGACCTGATCCTTCCAGTGTCCATTGCATCACTGCCTGCTGGCTCCCAGCTGCTCCATATAAAAGTCGTTACTGGACAGCAGAGATACTCTGGCTTTTCCTTTTTAGGCAAAAACAAACAAACAAATAAAAAATTCAGCTTTGCCTGCGTGGTCTCTTTGTGGTTTTGAAGAGGAAGGGGAGTGGTGGGGATTTTTTTTTCCCAGTCTCTACCATGAAGTGTTCCACTGGCTTTTCCCAAAGTGCTTGTGACTTGAGGCAAGACCAAAAAAACCCCAAACTATTAAAAAGTGCTAATCTTTCAGCCAGTCTATCTGATAGACACATGAAAGAGGGACATGTCTTTATTTGTCATCCAGTAGGGCCAAAATTGCAATCCCTAGTGTAGAATTGATCTGTTTTGCAAGTACTGGCAGGACAACAGAGAGACTTTTTAAAGCCTGTGGCTTAGTTTATAAGAATAAATGCAAAACATATAAGAAAGGTATGAAAAGGGATCTGGATTTTTCCTGCTGCTTTGCAGAGAAAGGTCACAACAGAGTTCTTGTGGTCTGATTCTGTTTTTGCCTCAGGGCTTTACAGCAGCAACGCCCTAGAGTGTCCCACATCTTGAACTTCCATGTTCATTCTCTTCAGAAATAACACAAAGAGCCTCCCACCATTTTCTTCAATGGGCACCAGGGTTCTCAATAAAAACCTGAAATACACCAAATATTTGAGACCTCTGAAACACCTTGGAGAAGCTGTGGCTGTCCCTGGATCCCTGGAAGTGTCCCAGGTCAGGTTGGACAGGGCTTGGAGCAGCCTGGGACAGTGGAAGGTGTCCCTGCCCATGGAAGGGGTGGCACTGGATGATCTTTCAGGTCCCTTCCAACCCAAACCACTCTGTGATTCTATGATTCAAACAAGAATGGGAGGCCTTAAACTACCACTATTTTTCACATCTGGCCTAATTACACTCAGTTTTCCCAGTATCCCCACAGAGGAGCATGAAAAATTACCTTGGTGAAGTCACCTGATGGCAACACATCCTCCTGACAGTCTGGCATCGCTGCATTGCAGATGCAGCATCCTTGTATTGTCAAATTCTTGAGGAATTCCACCCACTGCCTTGATCATTATGCCTAATGGGACTTATTTATTCACATTAGCAGGGGCCACTTGTGACTGTAAAATCCAAGTTTTGCTATCTAAGCAAAGGAAAAAATGTTTAAGTCCCACCACGGGAGACCCGGACCACAAAGATGAATTATCCAATCCTTCCCAATTCACAGAACAGCACTTCTGGACTCTCAAGGTGATCACAAATACTTGAAATAACTAATTTGTCTCCTCAAATGACTTATGATGTACATTTCTCACCTACATTTTTTAAAGATGTTATTTAATTCCTTCAAACAGGCAAAAGAGAAACTGTTGAAACAAAAGGGGACGCAGCAAAGTTTTCTGAGAAAGTTTTCCCAATGCAAATTGCCACAGCACAGGAATTAATCTGGCCCACAGTTCCCACCTACTATTTGTGAAATGTTTTAAACCCTTCCCACTCAATCAGTATGATAAATGCATTTAAAGCTCGAATAAATAATTTTGAGGAATAGCAAGCATCTTGTGTTTAATTATGACACCATCACAAGGGAGCCTGAGGGCTCCTATGCAAATGAACTCCGTCAGCATCTGCTCCACACCCGTCTGAGTGCTCATCTTTACCTCCCGGGAGCCAGGAGTAGTAAACAGGAGGTATTTTGAATTTCTCCTTTCTTAGGGGATAAACTGCCTTCTGTTTACCACCCAGTGCTGGGCTCAGGAACATAAACAACCAGGCAGGGCAGGCAGTGCAGGATCTTGTCGCTGTTGCAACGCGGATGCGTAGAAAATCCACACGAAGTCCAAGTCAGTAGAAATAGTGGCAAGGCCCATTTAATGGCTTCTTCCCAAGGTTTTTTTATGTCAGTTCACAAAAAGCTAGTTAAATGGCATAAAGTAATCGGTTCTCTGGCCATCCACCCCTCCAGGGGGTTGGCCCAACTCTAACATGTCCGTTCCCAAGTGTTTTTCTAGTTGAAGCCATAACAATACAGCAAAAACAAGTGCAGGTGTGGGTATTGATAAAAACTGGTAACTTTGTTTTGGTTAGCTTGCATGGGGAAGACAGCGTTCTCACAAAATGCTAGAGAGCTGAAGAAATTCACTGCTAAAGCTCTCTCAGCACCTACAGGATCTTGCTGGTGGGCCAAATCCTGGGAATATCAGTACAGACAGGACCCAGATCTTCAAAGGGACTTGACTCCTCCTGGTAGAATTCGATTTTGGGGACCCAGGATGTTGTTGCAAATTGATGTTTTCACTCCCACGCTCATCAGTCACAAGAGAAAATTTGATTTAAGGTCTTATAGAATGTAAAGTCTTTTGAAAATGTTACCACTCAGAGACATGACTTATCTCAGCTAAACAGCCTTTAAAAATGATCACAGGCTGGCTCCATGCCTGGAACCAAAATGAAAGGCAATCTCTTGGTCTGGGAAGAACCCGACAAGCCTTGCAAGGTTAATTTCCAGCCATTTTCATCTGCTGTGTAAAGAGAAGATAAGGGAAAGACAGGAATCAGGCCTAATAACAACCTGCTCTTTCTTGAAGCTTCTAATCTTCCTGTTAAGCAAATTAATTTTTATATAGGGGGATACATAAGGAAAGCATTAATGTCTAATTACACTTAGTGCTTTGCTGCTAAGGGCAATGCCCAAGCAGATGTTTTTGTTGGTGACTGTGGTTTTAAGTGGGTACTTCTCAGACAGGAATATCTGAGGGATGTAAGGGAGACAGAACAGCCTTGCTTCTGGGGGAACATCCACAGTGCTTGAGGTCACCTGAGTTTACTTGGACAGTGTTTTAGGAGCACCTTGAGTATTTAGAGTGTGATCTGCCCCAATGTGGTGGCAAATCCCAGTTAATTTTGTCTGATACTGAAGTCCTTTGCCATTTTGCCCCTTTTTCAGGTGTCAGAGACACCCAGTTATTCTGCAGTGGTTAGACCTGAGCACTCCACTGCCAAAAAGGGTGGGAAGAAGCAGTGGACAGACAGACAATGCTTTTTTCCATTGCTGGGATTGGAAATCATGGGAGGAGTGCTCCTGGAACAGCACCTGCCTGACACGAGAACTACAGTAAATAAAGAGTAACTTTGGGGGAGGAACTAGAATAAAAACAAATTAATAGATGGATTAGTCTGGGAAACAGAGGCTGAGGGAGCTGGGGGTGTTAAGCCTGGAGAAGAGGAGGCTCAGGGGTGACCTTGCCACATTTTCAACTCCCTGACAGGAGACTGTGTCCACGTGGGTGTCAGTCTCTTCTTCCAGGTTACCAGCAGCAGGACAAGAGAACACAGTCCTAAACTGCACTGGGAGATGTTTAGGTTGGACATCAGGAAGAATTTCTTCACAGAAAGGGTCATTAGACATTGGAATGGGCTGCCCAGGGATGTGGTGGAGTCACTGTCCCTGGAGGTGTTTAAGGAAAGACTGGACATGGCACTCAGTGCCATGGTCTGGGTGACAAGGTGGTTTTAGGTCACAGGTTGGACTGGGTGATCTCAAAAGCCTTTTCCAGCCTTGTTGATTCTGTGATTCTACCTGCAGCAAGGCTGAGCAGGGCTTTGCAGGGCCTTGGGGTCCCTCCCTTTACCTGCAGTTTCCAGATAAAGGCCACCCATTCCATATTTACCCACCACAGCCTGGGCTCTGGACTAGAGAAAGATTTGTTCACAGGCAGGAGAGTGACACCAGAGAGCACAGCCACATCACTGGGATGTCTGGACTGAGATGGGAGTCCAGGAGAGCCCTTGCTTATCCTTCTTGGGCCAGGCCAGGAGCTGCATCACTGAGGGACAGCTCTAGGAGACCTGGGAATGCTCCAAAATAGGGACAGCAAGATTCCCTGGTCACACAGATCCATGAGCAGCCCCAAGATTCCACCATCTGGGGAGGCAGGAGGACAAACTCAGAGGCACCCCTCCCTGAGAGATGCCTGTGTTGAGTCAGATGAATTCCTGAGAATTCAAGAGCAGAGGGTTTTCATCAGCTGAGCATGAAGCAAAGCAGATGCTCAGCCCAGCCAGGAGGCCATTACTCTGTGATTATTATTTCCATGTGCCTAATTTCCAGCTCTCTGGTGCCTGTCAGTGATGGATGCTGTGACAAAAAACTCCTCAATCCTGCAGATAACCAAAAGCACGCAGGGACGTAATCCTCTTCCTTTATTCTAGTAAATCTCTATTGTTCAGGTAAACCATCTGGTCATTATCCCATATCCACACTTAGGCCCTGGAGGAATAAATCCAAGTCAGGATAATCCACTGCTGAGCTGACAATGAGGGGTGACACGTGGTAAAATTAATTTTTTTTTATAGTTAGAAGCATTAAAAAGCCATTCAGCGAAATGGAGTTGTTGTTATCACAAATAAATTACAGTTCAGCAGGAAAGAATTACACTGAAAACCGATTGGCTGTAAAATTAATAATGTTTTGGGCAACGTGCCTGCTCTTGGCACTTCCCTGTAGTGTCAGCCTGTGGCAGTGCTCACACCAGCCCCAGACACCTCTCCACACCCCACCTTCTAGGAATGATGTGCTAAGTCTTACTCCCAGGTATCTGGCATGAATTCCCAAATATTGGAAGGAATAGGGGGCCTGGGCAGAGCTCCACAGGGGACATTTGCCTGTGTGGATGGCTGGCAAAATGCCCATGTGCCTCTTCCACCCTCAAAACGGGGAGAAGCAGACCTTGGAAAAGGTATTTCCACATCAGCTCTCTCCATTTCCATGTGTGGTCAGACAGACAGGAGGACAGGAGGATTTTTTTTACCCAAAGGTGAATTTTAACTCAGGAGTCTGGAGTTTCAGTGGAAGTGCTGCCTCCGAAGCAGCTGCTGATAACTTGAGCAGTAGTGGCCACATCTCCCTGGTGCCAAGTGCCTTTATATACAAATTCCAGCAGCAAATGAGAGCCAGGATGACCTCCTTCACATGGAGAGCTGGGGAAGCTATCCCAGAATGTCTGTTGGGATAGGATGTGTCTTCATGCAAGGAAAACCCAGTTTTCTTACACAGACCCCAGAATCCTTGGGCTTCCGTGAGATGATCCAAGTGTGTCGTGTGTGCTCAGGGTTTGGTTTTTTCCCCTCCTGTTCCATCAGAATGTTCCTGTTTAGGATAATGTGAGCAGGACTTTTGCATGAAGATTTCTTTCTTTGTGATGAACTCTCATTTCTCAGCACTGAAGGTGGCTGTGGGGTCAGGACAGGATGGACACAACCAATATCCTGGCCCAGCTTCAACAGCAATAGCTCCTCTCAAAAGTTTGGTTGCTTCCAGTCTCCCTCTTTGTCTCTGTCAGCTTCGTCCTCCTGCCCATCCCATTAAGCAGGACTGATTCCCACTAAAAACTCCCCAGAGGTCTTGCTGATGTCAGAAAATCCAGTTCCTAATCCAGATTGCACGGCTACAGCACTTAAAGACCACAGTTATGGTGTCATTAAAAAAGTGCAGAGAAGGAATGTGTCCTAACGAGGCTCTTTGGAATACATGTAACTGTGTCAGTTGATCCTCTTTCAGCAAATATCAAGCCATAAAAATGTCACTGAAGGTTATATATATATATTCAAGGAAGAAACAGTAAGAACCCTCTGAGTTCACAAATCCTCCACAATAAAAGTCTCATCTGTAGTAATCACTCATTTTTAAAGTTGTTCAAATCTAAAATTGACTTGAAGCTATTTCTTGTTCCTTCGGTTTCAGAACCAACTGCAAGAGATTTATCTGCTTCCAAATTGTCTTTGCAAACTGTCAGTACCAAAAGGCAATTAAGCTGGAGCTCAGTGAGATATGATGAAATAAAAATTAATTAGAAAATGCATGTTCCAAAAAAAAAAAAAAAGAAAGCGTTTTCTGGAGAAAATACATCTGTCTTTAAATTCAGATGTGCTTCAGGGATAGAGCTGAGCTGTTTGACTCCACTTGTGATATTCTTATCAAACCCATGACACCAAATGAGACAAGGCCAAGTTTGCAAGTCTTATTTCAGGATTCCAGGGTATCCTGGAATTCCAGGGTATCCTATAAGTCCAGGTTATAGCTCAGACTCGCAGCAACATCTGGAGCTGGTGTGCATCTTCTCAGCTTTTAAAAGGCCACGGCCTCCTATGGCTGCAGTTATGTATAGGAAAACCAAGGTTTTTCCAATACTTTTTAAATAAATCTTCATCTCCCCAAGCTGCCATGTTGTGTGGTGACTGTGCACATGCTGCGTGTGACTGCATACACACATTTTTAAGCTGTTGGTGCCATTTCATAAATCCCAACCCAGACTATTTTAGGTGCTGACAGCACTTGAAATGTGCTTTTTTCCACTTTCCCTGATGATTTCGGGTCCAGCCTTCTCAGCAGGCACCTCTTGTCTTGAAAAGGTGAACAGTGTTAAAATATGAGAGTGCTCACATGGGTGTAAGAGGGAAGCAGGGAAGGCAGCACGGTGCATCACCTGGAGCAGGCTGGACTGGTCTGTATTCCTAAGGACACTGGTGTTTTCTCCATGTTGTTTCAGGCTCACCATAATTGCAGATCCAGGAGGCTCTGGAGGCGGCTGGAGCGAGGATCTGCCTTTGGATGTGCGTGCAATGGAAAATTACCTCAGCAAAAGGAGTTGTCACAGAGCAGTGGGGTGCTGGTGTCAAGCTGGAGCCAACTGCTGTCCCTGCTCTCTCCTGCTCACCTCCCTCCTGGTGTTTTCCTTCTCCCTGTTCCAGTGCCAAGGCAGAGGGAGGAATCTTTCCAGCACACCCTCAGGGCTGCAGTGGGACCTGGATTGGCACACTCCGCTGATGTAGATGGAAAAGTGGCTGTCGAGGCTGACATCAGGCATTGTGCTGGTGTTGTTTCCAACAAACACAGCTCATTCCTGTGAAACCCCCGGTGCTGATCTTCCCAAGAGGCCGCTGCCCCAGTGGGACCAGAGGGATTCACGCAAGGACAAATCCCTTGGGACCAGTTAACAGCAGAGTGGTGAAAATGGCACTGGCTGCTCTCTCTGCTCCAGGGCTGTGACTGTTCATTTTCCATGTGTTACCTGGTCCCTTGAGCCTTGCACATTTAGAGCCAGAGGCAGGCTGTTGGCAGGGACTGGGATTCCATGGAGTGCTGGGCTTTCAGCAAAGTGCTTGGACTGCTCATTTGTAAAGGCTGGTGCTAATGCCAGGCAGCTCTGGATCTATATGTGCTTCCCTGAAGTAAGCAGCTGCTGTGGCATCCCTCAGTCAACCCCTGGTTCTGCACAAACCCCATACAGAGCCTACACCCCAATCAATCATGTCTGCTCTGCTCACACTTTCTGGAGCTCTTGGCTCCTTTCCCTCTTGGATTTATTGACTCTGTGGTCTCTCAGGTGTAAAACCCCTGACCAGTGTCTCGTGCTTCCCTCCAGACACACCATGGCTCACACTTGGTCTTTCAGTTTATGGACCTGTGTCCTCTGTGTGCTCCATCCACATTCAGTTGTTGTGGTGAGCCATGGCCAGAGCCATGGTCAGATGGACCAAGCACAGACCAAAAGGTCCATTGGTTTGATGCCTCCACAGCCCAACGGATCAAAGATACAGTGACCACCCAAAAAGCTGTGTGAGAACATGCTGCCCATTGGCTCCTGCTCCCTCCTCCCCTTGTGCTTCATATTGGGTTATTTCTCCAGAAAGTTCTGTGTTTCTTGGTAGCTAATTGGCCTCAGTTACCCCTTACCCCCCCACTCCTTCTCCCATTCGCTCTGACCCCTTCATCCCGTGCTTGTTATACCCCATAACTGATATTTATTGGTTATTATGTGTTTCCCCACCCTGTTTGCAGGGGGATAACCGATATTTATTGATTATGTGTTTTCCCATCTTGTTTGCAGGGGTATAACTGATATTTATTGATTATGTATTTTCCCCACCCTGGATGCAGGGGTATAACTGATATTTATTGGTTATTATGTATTTTCCCCACCCTGTTTGCAGGGGTATAACTGATATTTATTGGTTATTATGTATTTTCCCCACCCTGGATGCAGGGGTATAACTGATATTTATTGGTTATTATGTATTTTCCCCACCCTGTTTGCAGGGGTATAACTGATATTTATTGGTTATTATGTATTTTCCCCACCCTGGATGCAGGGGTATAACTGATATTTATTGGTTATTATGTATTTTCCCCACCCTGTTTGCAGGGGTATAACTGATATTTATTGGTTATTATGTATTTTCCCCACCCTGGATGCAGGGGTATAACTGATATTTATTGGTTATTATGTATTTTCCCCACCCTGTTTGCAGGGGTATAACTGATATTTATTGGTTATTATGTATTTTCCCCACCCTGGATGCAGGGGTATAACTGATATTTATTGGTTATTATGTATTTTCCCCACCCTGTTTGCAGGGGTATAACTGATATTTATTGGTTATTATGTATTTTCCCCACCCTGGATGCAGGGGTATAACTGATATTTATTGGTTATTATGTATTTTCCCCACCCTGTTTGCAGGGGTATAACTGATATTTATTGGTTATTATGTATTTTCCCCACCCTGTTTGCAGGGGTATAACTGATATTTATTGGATATTATGTATTTTCCCCACCCTGTTTGCAGGGGTGTGTGACCCCACACCCGCCGGATTTGCGCGGCTTTCTCAGCGGTTTTTCTGGTCAGCAATAAACCCTCCTCCCACCACCCCAAAAAGTCCCCTCAGTTTTCTTCCTTGCCTCCTTCTCACACCCTGACCAGCAGTGGGCAAGATGGAACCAAGCCAGAGCTTCACCTGCCCTCCCTGAGCTGCCATCGGCTTCTCTCCCTCCCTTTGGGGCAGGCGGAAGATTGCCCGGTGCCCGGACCGCGAGCACCGGCAGAGACACCGCGGCACTCAGCGGATTTTGGGGGGTTTTTTCCTACCTTATCCTTGATACAACAATCACTAGTGATTAAAGCCCCTCAACTCTGGAGCATAAAGAGACCAGACTCCTGGCTCTGAAGTTACATTGGTTCGATTCCCCTTGCATGGAAAATCTTGGTGTCTTTGTGAGGGAGCTTCGGTCCGTGGCTCTGCCCATACGTGCATTGCATATCGTGTGCATATTGTCACTGCACAGGAGCTGGCATGAGGGGAGAACAGGGAGGCTCCAGAGCTGCTGGATCATCATGGACACAGTTGTTGAGATCCACACTCCAGTCCTCTGAAATCAACAGAATTGCACACAATATATGAAGTTGCCCTGTTTATTCCCATTTTCAGAGGTATGTTTGTAGGGGAAATGATCAAACTGTAGCAGCGGCTGTCCCAGTTCCCTGACCCATGCATGGTGCAGTTTGGGTTCGGTTGTCCTTGGTTTCCTCTGTCTCTGTAGACTGGCTGGAAGAGCTAAAGTGGGCAAGGAGTGAGGAATATCTGCTGTGACCAGCAGCAAACACGTGGCAAGAGAAGCACTGATGAAAATCTGCTACCTGCATGGACACAACCACAATAGATGGTTCCTGTCTGGGAACCCCATCAAGCATGCTGGGTCCCTGTGCTGGAAATGTAGATAAAACCTCTCAGTCTCTGGCTTAGACCTGTGTATCCTGTTGCTGCTTGTACCTAAGCTGCATCCTCAGGTGATGGGAGGTTCCCAAGGTCATTGCTGGAGGTGCTTTACGTGAGCTGGGCCATTTTTCTTGGCATTCCATTTACCACGGAATCACAGAAATATTAAGGCTGGAAAAGACCTCTAAGATCACTGAGTCCAAATGTTAACCCAGCACTGCAAGTCCACCTCTAATCCTTGTCCCCAGAGTGCCACACAGCTTTTGAACACTTCTATGGATGGCAATTCCACCAGTTTCCCAGGAAATGTTCCAATGCCTGACTACCCTTCCAGTGAAGAATTTTTCTTTAGATCCTTCCAATCTAAACCTCCTCTGGTTGCAGCTTGAGGCCATTTCCTCCTGTTGTGCCCCTCGCATTTTTGTTGACTCTATAAAATCTGTTCCCTTCTCACAGGGAATGTGTATCAGACTATTTGTGCTCAGGATGCTGTCCTCAGGCTGGAAAGGCATTGTGGAAACGCTCCCTTTGGAGCAGGAATGCTGCAGAGCCTTTTCCATCTGTGCTGTGTTTGCTGAGGAGGCTGAGCTCGTATGTTACCCTGAATTAAAAGCGAGAGCCTCCCTGAAGCTGCCACAGAGCAGGTGAGAGGCAAACACACTGTGGGCAGCCTGTGGTCTGACAGGGACCATCTGTGTCACTGCTGACATGGAATTTAAGCGCTTTTTGCAGCATTCCCAAGTTTTGATGCAAGAAGGAACATGCAGGAGACGCTGAGGAGCTCTAAGGCAGCACGGTCAGGGGGCTCTGCCAGCATGTGCGCTCTGGACGGGACATTTGCTGAGGGTTTATTATCAAAGTTACCTTTGTGGCTTCCTGGAATGCTCTGTCTCTCCATGGACCAGTTGTTTTCAATGAACTGTCAGTGCTGGGCACAGCAAGCCAAGGGAGGATTAATAAAAACCTGGTGCACGAGCTGGTTTGTAGAACCCTGCTAAGCATCAAACCTTGGGAACGATACAGAATAAAGCCACTCCCAGGGTGGGCTGCTCTCAACTACAAAGCCAAGCATGAAGCACTGGGCTTTCTGCAGGTTCTGTGTTGGTTTCAAACCCAGCTTTTAAAACCTTTCTACTCAGAGAGCCATTTCCCCTGTGATATCCCTCCTGGGGTAAGGGATAGATCGGAATCTTAAAACTCGGTGGCAGATGGAGCAGTGGAGGTGTTCCTGACACCCTTACAACCAAAAAATGCCTGGAGAATATCTACCAGCAGTGCCTGCTGGCTCCTGTGCTGTTCTCCTTCCCTTCCCATGGGACCAAGGGATGGGCACAGCCTTGTTGCATAAGCACTGCTCTGCAGAGCCTGTCCCTGGTGATATCAGGCCCTC
The DNA here is from genome assembly GCA_013399225.1 of Rhipidura dahli. Lineage (NCBI taxonomy): Eukaryota > Metazoa > Chordata > Aves > Passeriformes > Rhipiduridae > Rhipidura > Rhipidura dahli. The sequence continues at coordinate 1,401,236 of VXAC01004589.1, read as the reverse complement.
AAATTTAAGGTTTCCATCCTACAACCTGCTCAGAGCCCTGCCAGCACAAAAAGAGGAAGGACTTTGGTCCTGTTGTGTGTCTAGGGCAGGCAGGAGGCTGGTGACAGGTCAGGTGTCTGCACAGATTTTTATTTGCCTTTTCAAACTCGTGGCAAGGAAATTCTTCCAGCACCCCTGGGGAATTTGATGTGTTGGTGACATTGTGGCACGCAGATAAATGCTAAACATTCCCTTTCACCTTTCCAGAGCAATCCCAGCCTTACTCCAGCACATCTGTAGGGATTAATGACTGCCTGATTTGCAAGATAGCAGAAAAATCCCTGAGTTACTGATGGGACACACAAGGTTGCAGAAAGAGACTTCAGAGCAACAAGGGAGGCAATTCTGTCCCCACTGCGTCCAAAGCCAAGCCTTGCCGACACCCCCAGCTCTGCAGCAGATGTGGGGCAGTGGAAGCACCTCTTCCAGGCTGAACTGGCCACCTTGAGCAGAAGCAGCTTCCTCAGTTCAGGGCCCAGCTGTACCACCCAAGAGAGCTCAGCACACCAACAGATCAGCCAAAAACCCACTTGATTTTACACAGCCCAGGATGTGGCAATGTCTACATCCAACCATCAGCAGATGCCTAAGCAGGCTCTGTGTCCATAGCAAAATTTGGTGACCTGAACAAATAAAAACCTTTTCAGTTCTCCCATTGCATCACAACACAGATAAAGCTGAAGTTGCAAAGAAAAGGTTGTGCATGCTGACTTCCAGTTTTAGTAGGACTGGGGATAAAATCCCTGTTCCCAGTTGTGTAAATTGCTGCTCAGGACACTTTTCTACCAGTGTGTCTCAAAAGGGGAGGCCTAGGAAAAGAGAAAGAAGCAGCTTTCCATTTTGGCAACATCTGGAACCAGTGTGATTTTATGGTCATAACAAGGTCAGGTTGGACGGGGCTTGGAGCAGCCTGGGACAGTGCAAGGTGTCCCTGCCTGTGGCAGAGGAGTTGCAACTGGAGGAGCTTTGGGGTGCCTTCCAACCCAAACCATTCTGTGATTCTGTGATAACACTTCATTAGTTGTGCTTGGATCAAGGCTGGGTGACAGCAACAGGGTAAACTGGGAGCCAGGGACCTGCTGCTGGATAGGCTTTGTGTCTGAGCACAGCCACTGGAGGAATTCTGTGAGTGTGCTCTACCAACAAAATTAATCTATGAATACATTGATATATATATTTATTTTTGTGCAGGTATTTGTGCACGAACACACTGCACAAACAGACTCCCATCCTGATTAGAATCACAGAATATCCTGAGCTGGAAGGACCCACAGGGATCATTGAGTCCAGCTCCTGGCCATGCACAGACACCCCAAAATCCCACCCTGGGCATCCCTGGCAGCGCTGTCCAAATGCTCCTGGAGCTCTGGCAGCCTCGGGGCTGTGCCCATTCCCTGGGGAGCCTGGGCAGTGCCCAGCACCCTCTGAGGGAAGAAACTTTTCCTAAAATCCAGCCTGACCCTGCCCTGAGGGAGAGTTTGGTGAGAGCCAGGTGAGACCCAGCTGCTGTCAGTGAGTGAGAGCTGTGCTCTCTGCCTGCTCTGCCCCTCGTGAGCAGCCTGTGCCTGTCCATGTGTGAATTCCTGCAACATTCCCACATCTGTGTGTGCTCCCATGGGGAATACGGGCTCAGCCTCACTGAAGCTGCGTCAGCCTCACCTCTGCCAGGTGCCTGGCTTTGCCATTTCCCAGCAATTAGCACAGCAGCACTCCATGTCATCCTGAGAACCCACACGCAGCCTGGTCTCTGCAGAATGGCTTTTTTGTTGGCCGGTGATATTTTCATTCATTTTACTCTTCTCTTTCTTGCTTTCTTCCTGCAGCCCCTGTGGTGTTTGCCTGGCAGTGTTGCTCTGTGCACAAGTGGTGGTGAGACCCAGTTCCCTTCCTGTTCTTCCAGACTAATCCCACTGTTGTGCAGGAAAACTCAATTCAGTTTTCTTCCTATAGCATTCCCATAGTATTTCCAGCCTGCCAGAGTTAGAGGCAACTAAGTTCTCCCTGACAGCCACTATTTTTGATATAAAGGCCCTCACTTGCACGTGCTACTTATACCAAATTGCATAAACTCAGCCCCAAAGTGACTTACAAGTTATGATGACAGCTTAATCACAAGAACAAACTGCAGCTTTAAAACCCTGTGATTTCAATCGACTCTAAGTAGGATTTGAATTTAACAGTCTTCCATTTGTGCAGTAATTGCAGCTGTACACAGAATACAATAAAAGCACCAGGAGAGGGAAAAAAAATGAAAGAAAAGCCATGACAACAATGCCAGAAAAAGTAATTACCACATCAGCTCAGGCACTCTGAGGTGTTGGGCACCTGTGAGCTTTTCCCAGCTTGCTGTGCTTAACAGAGATAAAACAGAGAAGAATAAAAACCAAACCAGTATAGGAATAAGATGCACCAATCCTCTTGACCCCAGAGAAGTTGTTGATTCTCCATCCCTGGCACTGTCCAAGGCCAGGTTGGACGGGGCTTGGAGCAACCTGGGATAGTGGAAGGTGTCCCTGCCCATGGCAGGGGGTGGGAATGGATGATCTTTAAGGCCCCTTCAAACCCAAACCCTTCTAGGATTTGTTTTGTTCACACTACAGTCATTTTAATTACACCAGAGATTTTATATTTCCAGAAACAACCCCTTGCTTGAGGCATAAGCTTAAAACTGGCTTTTCACTGTACTTATGTCAAAAAAATGTTTGAGACTTTTGCTTGAAAATATTAAAGCTCTTTATTTCCTTGATTGCTGATAAAGATGCACCAGACCATACAGACTGATCTGCTCAATTCATGCTGTGTGTCCTCCAGGCCCAGCACCAAGGGTCAAACTGAACCTTTTCATTCCCCAGGAGATGTTACCTGTGCAGGATGTGACAGGAGGAAAGCTTCCAGCACAGCCAAGGCTGAAGAGGAGAGTTTGAATGGCAGGGCCAGGTTATCCCATCAGGGGAGAAATCTTTTGATCATGCATGGAAAAAAATCCACTAAAAGAGATCTGTGACTTGTAGGGAAGAAGAGTGGATATTCCCATTACCAGGGTGCAGCAGGAAAGAGCATTAACAGGTTAAGGATATGCAGCAGAGAAGCAGGAAAATGAGGACAGGACCTGTTTTTGATATCCAAGGATGACATAAATTCAATGGAGAAAAGCCTGACAGGGAAGAGGTGATACAAACACAGGAGTGGGGAAAGGGAAACTGAGCAGCTGCATCTGAAACCTGGAGCTGGTGAAAAGCAAAGGTGGCAGTGACCACTCTGCCCTGTGAGCCCAGCATGGGCTCCTTTCAATGCCACTCCTTCAGTCTGTGGAATTGATACTTCCAGCTCCCACTTCCCACTGTTCAGCATGGATTAAAAATCTGACCAAACACTCCAGGAGCATCCCTGACACGTTTGCCCAGCTGGAAAAGGATTCCGTCTCTCCTCAGTGCCATTTATCCTTGGAAGCTTTCCTTTGAGCCCAGTTTAAATGTTCACACAGCATTTTCCCTCCATTTTTTTTGGTTCAGTGGATTTGCCTTCCCCTCTACTGCAGCAAAGTTTTCCATGCTGGCACATGGGTCAGGAAAGGGCCAAACTCCCAAGACAAAATGGTTTTGAAACTGTTCAGTTCCAGGCAGAGTTGTTCAAATATGCTGTGATTTCAGACTTTGTCATCATTGAGATGCAACAGATTGTGGGTGAACAGAGAGAAAGTGGAATTTCAGCTGAATCCCTAAACAAATTTAGCCCCTTAAGGCTCTGTGTCCACTTGTTCCCTTCCATCCAGTAATTTTCAAATATAAAGGAATTTAGCAGAGAATTTCTTTTGAGTGTTGCCAAAAATCAGCACCTGGGCGAGGGTGAGAAACCCAAATCAATGGTCACTGAGGACAAAAAAAAAAAAAAAAAGCAGGAAGTTCTCAGCTCAACACTTTATTTTCAGTGTCTGTGGCTTTCCAGCGGGCAGGTGAATCACTCTGGAGTCCTTGCAGGCCTGGGATGTGTGGTGGGCTGTGGTGGGCTGTGGTGGGCTGTGGTGGGCTGGAGTAAGAGAAACCAGGCTGCCCATCTGGAGGAACTTGGGCTTCTCAGAACCCACTTCTTGATTTCCCTTCGCAGAACATCTGCCCATCAAAGAGGCTGCCAGAGGAACAAAGCTGCCTTGAAAAGCAGAACAGCAACATTTGGAAATAATTCCTCTGGTTTGGGGAGGCTGGGACAGCTCGTGCACACCCCGGGGCTGCTCGTGTTTCTTGAGAAGGCGGCAGGCAGAGGTTTGGCAGTGACCTGAAATGCACATCCTTGAGCAAGAGTGGTGCAGGGTGGAGGCCAAAGTGGTGATGGAGGGGAAATGCACATGAAATTTGCCAAGCTGAAGGCCAGACCTGATATTTGGTTGAAAACAAAATCCCTTTTCAGGTCATTTCTGGCAGAGGGTTCATCAGCATGGGTTGGTTTCAATTCCACTCCTTCAGTCTGTGGAATTGGTGCTTCCAGCTCCCACTTACCACTTTTCAGGATGGATTAAAAATCTGACAGCTTGTCTTGTATCTGCTCTTCCCTCTGCATCGCCAGAGTGAGGTTAAAGAAGGCATTAAGGATAGTTTAGAGGGCCAAGGATGGTTGTGCAGTGGGAGGAAATAATTTGCTGCTAATGCACATGATAAAGCAAAACATTAAATGTAAAGGTCATTTTGGGGGTTGGAAAGGAATCAGTGCATTTCTAAATCACTGCCTCATGTGCCTTCAAGTGACTGAATATCTCAGGAGACAAAAGGCATCTGGAATATTGTGTAAAAGTCTGCAGGAGAGCCTCGTGGCTTGAGCAGGATGATGAAGATCGCCTGCTCCAGCCATCCTGGCTTGTGCTGGAGACCAAAAATGACATTACAAGATTGGGGAAATGTTCAGCCAGAGTCCTCTGAGGCAAGGGAGGGAGAGAGGCTTTCTTTCAGTGGACTTTTTCTGGGGGAAAATGGATGAGGTTTCAAGTTTAAAGATGAAGATATTAATTCTGATGAGATGCAAAGAGTCCACGAGATCTGACTGGAAGAAGGTTTTGTGCTAAGCACTGTGAAAGCAGCTCTCAGGAACAGAAAGCACTGAAGATTTTAAGGAATTTGGTAAGAGAGGAGCAGGCAAAGGTCATCAAATTGTAAAGAGCATTTAAATCAGTAATTAGAAGTCAGTTCTGCAGTGCCAATAAAACACAGATCACAAACTACAGCTGGAAGAGGAGCTTTTAGAGCACCGGCTGTGCAGCACCCCTGAACCAGAGCACAGTGACCCTACCTAGGCCTGAGGGATGAGACCAGGACTTTAAAAAGGGAGCTCCAGGTGGGTGGAAATCCCAAGCAGGAGGTTTTTAACTTGTCAGAGAGAAGGAGCTGAGGGGAAGACCCAGGATATACTCAATTTGTGGGTTATCTTTCATCATCTTGGGGAAGGGTTCTTAGAGAAGGCTGAACTGCAACAGACAGGTGTAGTAATGCAGCATGCAGAATTTGGAAATCTGTGCAGCAGTGAGGCCAAGCTGTGGGCAGCCTATCAAAGCAACTATTTTATCTGTTCTTTTGAGCCCTTTTTGTTTATTTTTATGTTTACCCAACACCTGCAATTCCTTTGTTTTCCCCTTTTGCCCATGTCTTTTGTCTCTCTGCTGATTCTCATCACTCAGCTCTGGAACACTTCCAGCTCGGCCACATTTTTCTTGACTTCTTGCTAAAACTGTGGGTTTCTTCTTGACTTTTTGCTGAGGACTGTGGTTTGCTGCCTTGGGCTTGACAAGACCACAAAACCATGGTCCTCACTGGGTAGGATGGGCTATGACTTAAAAGTTTGTTATTGACACCTGAGAATTGAACCCAGGCCCTTTATCCACTGTCCACCTACATCTGCCTGCACAGTATTTTCTGTTAATTAAAGTCAGGCATATGGGGACTATTAAGAGTAAAAAATTGTCTGTTAGATGAGAAATATGTAAGTTTTCACTTGGATATGACTTTCTACACTTCATATCAACAGGTTTTTTTTTACATCTGTAGAGGTGAAGTGGCATTTCTCTGCATTCTGCTCCTTCTGTTTCACTGTCTTTTGTCAAGGCTCCTCATTTCTGTGCTCTGGGGGTTGCTGTGTTTGATGCTTGCTCAGAGCAATACACCCACACCCTTCTCCGTGACCTTGTGTTCTTACAAGTGGAGTCCACTGGCAGCACAGGGGGTTGCTGGCAATAAACAGGTAGTGGGGAATCGTTTATTTCCATCTCAGGTAGAAAAATCTGAACTGTGTAGGCAGGCAGGGCTGGTGCTAAATTACTCAGACATGGAGATTTATTCACACAGAGCAGCGTGGAGCTGCTGCTTTTCCCAGCAAGCCCCAGCCCCGCCGCCGTGGTGCTCCCTCCCTCACCACCACTCCCAGAATTTAACATCACCTCTCTGCTGGGTTCACTGCTCTGAATCATCCTCTGCGACCTGCCTAGGGCTGGCTGCAAAGTTTGCTGGCAAAATGACATGACTTTGGGACAGCAGTGATGAGAACTTGGGCAAAAGGTGCTGCTGGGCTGAGCTCACTCTGCTTTTGCTGTGTGACAAGAGTGAGAGCCCACACAGTCCCTGGGTGCTCTCTTATCTCAGTTTCAAGTAAATTCTTTTTCTTCAAGCCCCATGCACGTCCTGGAGCTCGTGGTGGCAGCTCCTCTGGGGCTCTGCCCTGTTTGCTCAGGATATTCTTGGTGCAGGACCAGACCTGCTGTTCACTCAGCTCCTGAGCACGAATTAGGAATAAATAAAGAGCATGACATCCTCCAGTCACCCATACAACTGTCATAAAGTCTCTCATACTGCCCCTGAGGGTCTGGTAGCAAAATGATACTTTTATGTTTAGTTTGGAGTGTTTCTGGTGATGCCTTTTCCTGGTCTTAAAATCAAGAGCCAAACACAGTTAGAAGGGGAAAAGGGATTTTCCCTTGGTGTTTATTTTAAGGATCCTCAGGTGCACCACGGCCAGGTCGAATGCACCCCAATGCACCCCACAGTACCCACCCACAATAGATCTGGGATCACATTAGAGGTGTTACTAATTAGCACATCTATCAAAGATTCCCCAAGGAGAGGCTCCAGTGAGCCCCCTCCCCAAGGAACCTTCCCCTGGATGGTTCTGTCTCAGTTTCCAAAATGTGTTCTGGAGAGGCCCTTGGGCTCTGGGCACACTGATCCCTGACTGCGAAGCTGCTGAAATGTTCAGTGTCCCAGCTTGGCAAACAAGTGCAAAAATGTGCGCAAAAAGCACTGAGAATACAGAAATTGTAATAAATGTATAACGGGGGTATAAAAGAAAAAACAAAAAATCATCATGGCATCACTGGCTATTTTTCTTCTTTCAAAGAAACTAAAATAGTAGTGCTTCAAATTGGTAAATATAAAGGATATCCCATGCACAAAGCAGTTCATGATTTATCTGCTGCTAAAGGTTCCAGGACATTATAAAAAGTACAATTTAAATGCACATTAGCAGCTCTTTGTGGTAAGGATTCCCTTAACATTGTTTTGAAATCACACACACAAACAATTTACATTATTCTCAAAGTTTTTGTTAGCAGAGTGAAAAGTATGCCTGGGCAAAGACAAGACAGTATTAGCTCTAGAAAGAGATCCTTTGTTCAAAAAAACCCTGAAAAGATGGGAATCTGCTTGCTGATAAACAAGTGTCCTGCCCCTCTCTCATAAAATACTCAACCAGTTAAACAGGGATGAAAATCCAGCAAATTTAAAGAAACATCAAAATCCTCTTTGGAATTGCTCCACCAAACTGGGTCAAGCTATTTTCAGGCTGAAAGAGTGACAGATTCCACCAGGAATGTGAGACATTAATGTGGCCAGATTAGCAAACACCATCGATTTGGGGAGCTCAGGGGCCAGGAGCTGGTGATGGGTGTGAAACCATGGCCATGGCTCTCCTGTGTTCCTTGGGAAGCAGCTGCTTCAGGAAGCCTTGAGAGAAGGAGAAATTGGATTAGACATCAGCATTTAACATCTTCCTATCTTAGAAATCTTCATGATAATTTCAGAGGGCTGATTAAAGGTGTTGGCTGGATGGAAAATCCATGATGTTGTGGGATTAGGGATTGGAGGAGGAGGTGAGGAGGGGCCAGTGCTGAAGGATCTGAGGCTGGACTCAGAATGGAGGGCTGAGAGATAGCAGGTGGGAAAAGGAGCTTCACTTAAAACATTTCTTTCCATTTTAATGTTTAACTGTCTCCCACATGTAAAAACTCTCTTAAAGCTGAAAGACTGGGTGCCTCAAGTCCCCATAAGCTCCAGTGGTGACTCAAATATTTAGTTTTAATGCATCCACTTAACTTCAGGAGCCCAAATATTGAACATTTGGCCCCAAGTTCAGCCTAATCCCTCATGCTGTGCATGGGACATATATGAAATAGACTTCTGAAGAAAACTGATATCTATTTACTAGGAAATGTGTGTATTTGGAATTAAATTGTGATTGACTGGAATTATGCTTTTGTCAGGCTTTATAGTAAAATATTGTCCTGCCTTAATTGATGTCCTCAGCAAAAATTGCTAAAAATACATCACATTTGCAGCTCTTGGTTGTTTCTCTGAGGAAGTTTGAAAGCTATTGGTTTAAAGAGAAAAAAAAATAAAAGGTGGGGGGAAGCATTGCATCTCTCCTGTCAGACACTGTGATGTGACCAAGAATAGCTGAGATGTGTAACTGAGATTTAGCCCAGTGTGCCTTTTCCTTGGATATCATCCTTGGTGGTTCCCATCTGATTTTCCCACAGCATTCAGCCTCTACAGACCAAACCAAGTTCCCTCTACTGGAAGTTTTCACATGTTAGCACAGGTAGAGAAAATCTAGAGGAGAAGGAAATCCCTCCCCATTGTGGTTTGCTCATATTCTGGCTGTGTCAGAGTCACAGAGTGGTTTGGGCTGGGAGGGACCTTAAAGATCATCCAGTTCCACCCCCCTTGTCCTTGTCCAAGAGCTGGATCCTACTGGTGAAGGAACAGCCCCATTATTCAGCCTCCCATGGCTCAAACCTCAGCCTTGCAGATCCCTACACAGAGGTCCTGACCAGAGACCTGAATGTTTTTTTGGGGTGGTTTTTGTGTGTCCAAGAGAGTGTGGAAGATGGAACAATCCCTCTCTCCATTCTACAGATTGAAAATTGCTGTTTTTATAAGTGTCTGGACAGAGACCAGCTGGGTTAAGAAATTATTTAGATGTAGTATGCATAGAAATTAAATTATTTGTCGGAGGTTACAGATTAGGGGGAAGAACTTTGCTTTTACCTGACTCTGAAGCCAACAGGATAACTTGGAATCTCCCCATGTTCTGTGCTCTATTGTCCTGTTTTTTAACCAGCTGTCAGGGAATACCAAATCTCAGCTCCTGCTGAGCTTTTGATGGGATACCCTTCCTTTTGGATGATGGTGAAAGAGCAGAGGAGGCTGCTGTCCTGCTAAAGTTCTTTATTTCATAGTCCCATCATTTTCTGAAGGTAGAGTAACAGCAGCAGCAGGCAAACAGCAAGTAAAAAANAAGGTAACACTGCTGCAGTGAGAACTGTGTTTAAGGTCTCTGCTGTAGCTTTTCAATGTTTAAAGCACTCAGCATTTATTTCTACTAAATGTTACAAATCTATATTTCTATTTCACTTCGGTGCCACTTCATGGATCTCAGCCCATCCAAAGGTTTTAATTCAGCCCCTGTGCTTTGGCTTTCCTCTGGGCCTGGGTCCAGAGGAGCTTTCACTCCAACAAGCTGCCACTAAAGGTGACCTTTCATTCTCATGCACCTGCCATTTGTAGTTGCACAGCATTTATATAAAGAGCAGGAATTGTGGCAAACATGAGGCCACTTGTGGTGTGCAGGATTAGGCACTTCAGGACCCCAAAAGGATTAGGAAGTAACTGGGTACTGAAGATGTTGGCAAAAGCTTGCTTTATGGTGTTATTTTGGAAATCTTCCCTTACAGAAGTTCTGTGATAGTGTGTCTGTGTGCTCTCCATTTTTACCAGGAAAAGAAGAGGCAACTTCTAAGGATGGCAGATGAGTGGTGGTTCTGGGTTCCTAAAATGAAACCTCCTAAGAGGTGAGCGACTTGTGTTTCCTGAACATGTTTCCTGATAAAGATCTTTCCGTTCTTTGACATTCCCATACATTTTTCACTCTCAAATTTTATTCTTGGTGAGGACTGCCAGCATTCAGGGGCTGCATTTTGCATTCCATAAATCTCAGAATGTACAAAAATGACAACAGCACACATGGGTTTATGTTGAGAGCACATGCACACATTATTCATGGCACTGGCTGGATAGAGAGCTTTGCTTCTCACTCCCAGCAATTCTTAGCTCAGGCAATCTCACAGCCATAAATTCACCACAGAAAACATGCTAAAACTTAGGCGAGAAATGAAAAGCCTTTCATTCTGGAAGTGTAAATGTATTCAAGCTGAGCTGTGTGAGCAAAATGTGGCTTTTAAACTCCTTTCCCTGCCCCATTTTATTGCGGGTGCTTCTGACTACAGCAGTTTTAATTGCTACAAGGAGGCAGCACTGCAGGTTTCAGCTCTTACTAAACCATTTTGGCTGAGGCTTGGCTGACCTACAGGACCCCACGCAGCCACCCTTGTGCCAGTCAAATGTTCTGGGAACACGCTGTGCAGAGAGATTGTGGATTCCCCATCCCTGGAAGTCTTCAAGGCCAAGTTTACGGGGCTCTGAGCAACCCGGGATAGTGGAAGGTGGGGGCTGGAAATAAATGATCTTTAGGCTCCTTTCCAACCCAAATCATTCTGTGGCTCTGTGATTCTGCCCCCCACTGCCCCATTTCCCTGCTGGTGTCACCCTACAGGCACTGGTGCTGTGTGACATGCCAGGTGATGTGGCAGGGACTCTGGGGGAAGAGCTCTTTGAAAGACCTTTTATTTCCATGCTCATCCTCGTTGCTCTTTGGCTTCATTTTCTTACCCTGATGTATTCCCCTAATGGATCATGGCAGGGAATGTGCCCACTCCCTGCTGGGTGCATCACTCTGCACACCTGCTTTAAAATGTCTGGGAAAGTCATTATCCTTATTTCCATAAAAGAATTGCATTGTTCAGAGAGCAGACACCCATTCCCACCACGATGCCATCGTTCTAATGTGTTTTTCAGGGCTTTGCCCAGGGCTTGTCTGCAGAGCAAGTTGCTCCTTTCCCTGCCTCTCTCCCAGGATCGTGGTCTCACCACAGGTAGGCACGGGTTCAATTTGGGTGGCATTTCTGTTGGAGCAGGGAATTTCAGCACAGCTCCACCATTCCCAAGGCCAAACCGCTGCAGTTCCTTTTGTCTGTGCTGCTCTCTGATGACACAGACAGGCCCCATCCCTCCCTCGGAACAGAAGCCTTCAGAAGTTTAATTTAGAATCAGCTCCATCTGACATGGAGAACAGGGAGGCAGCGTGCTTTAAAGGCAAAGGCACAGACCTCTCCCATGTGGTTTGGGGGGGCCCTGTCTGCTTTTGGCTGGTCAGACCCCACACGAGGCAGTGTGAGACAGGTGCCTGAAGGTCTTTCTTGGAGCAAAGCAGGAAACAAGTGGTGCTGAACAAAACAGAAACTAGAGAGAGATGCTCCTTTTTTTTCCTGAATGATGATCAGTGCAAATGTCACTGAGAACAATGTGGTTTTGCAGAACACATCTCCCCGTTAGGAAAAGCCATTACGATGTGACTTCAGGCAGTGCTATTAACTCCCCTACAGCTGTGGACCGATTTTATATTTAGTGGTTGAAGCTGTCACTTTTCATTTGCTGGCATCAGGAGAACAGTGATGGTAGAGAATGTCACTCACTGACAGGTGCTGTCTTCAGAGCAAGCCCATGCAGTCAGTCCTCTCTGAATGGATGGATGTCAGCAATCCGGGCACCCCAGTGCCTTCTCCAGCCCCTGAGCTTCAAACAGATGCTCCTCTTTCTGTGAAAAGATTTGATTTCAGTGCAGGGAGGAATGACTCAAATCTCCTGGAGAATGGAATCACCTGTGCATTGCTGAGCCCTGAGCAATCCCTTTGGCTTTCCGGACTCAGCAGCAATTACTGCGAGAGCTGATCCGGGACAAATCACTGATATTAATTAGGAGAACCTCCATGGGCAACTGTCTAATTTAGGCACCACTTCTATTTCCTTTTGTGCCTTTATGAAAACGCTAGGACATCTTTTTCCTTCCGCCTGCATTGGTGTTCATTAAAGTATTTCAGAAAGGAATTGAAATGTATTTTCCCTCTCCATAATTGCTCTCATCAATAATAAGTAAGTCACTGCCTGGATTCCAGCACATCACCCTGAGCCACAGAAATGCAGCAGCAGGAGAGGGAGCAGATGGAATTACGATATTTAAACCAAATTCTGTGGGGAGTTCTCAAGTGACAGCAACCTTTGCTGCTGCCATTCATTACGGAGGCTTATTGTTGAATGTGTAAAGAGAGCCATAATTATTGATTGCTCAGCAGGCTGCAGCTGACAGCTTAGTAAGAAGTATTAATAACTGGGATAAAGAAGTGGCTAAGAAATCATATCTTTTTTTTTTCAGCGGTTGGGTTCATTCTGGAGATAAATTGCAATTTTATAGTCCTTGAGAAAATCAAGTGTAGGAGCAAAAAAGGTCTGCTCACACTTTCCGCCCGAGGAAACACTGAGGTGGAGCAATTTAAAATTCACCAGAGGATGCTGAGCATTAACACTGAGCTGTTTTGTTGTTATTTCACTTTTCCCAAGCCACTGCATCCAGTGAATTTACAACTCATTTATGTTTTCACAAACGAGTTCTTAGTGCTTTAGTAAAGCTCTGTGCGAACATAATTAATGTGAACGTTAGGAAAGAGAGAAGTGGCTTGAGGTCTTGCAAATATTTCAGTAAACTAGGCAGTGAATTTATTGGAAAAAATATTTTAGAGAGACTAAAGCTACGTCTGGCTCTTGGCCAAATTTGGTAAATAACTTCGGACTGAAAAGATCTCAAAAAAGAGCATGAAGTGTTGCTCTCAGATTCACTAAACAAAATATTCTGCTACTTCATTTTGAGAGCAGTGCTTTATATTGAAAAATGACCCCAAAAATAATTGGTTTAATCCCCTTACATTCATGGAACATTTAATTTCAGTTCAAATGAAATGATGCAAAATGAGCTCAAATTAATTTTGACTTCCCATTCACTTCTTCATTTCAGCTGCTTGGAAAAAAAGAAAAATTAAAATTAAAATCCTGCATCTCTGTGCTTATCCCCTGAGCTGAAATATCCACAGCTTTGCATTAGAGAATTCCAGATGTAACCAGACAGGTTTTCCTGGGATGGAATGAGCAGCACTGCAAGGTTTGGCCCAGAGCATCAGTGGAAAAGGTCAACAAATTGCAACAGTACAAGCAAATATGAATTTACAGTAGGTTACTGTGGATATAAACTGGAATAACACCCTGTAATTCCAGGACTGGGATCTGAGCTACCAGTTCAGGTTCTCTAAGGCCAACAAGAGAGAGAGAGAGGGGCACGTCCTGAAGGCATCTCCCATGGCTTAGCCCAGTCCTGGAATGAGTGGGGGGATGAGGAGATGCAAAAAAATGCAGATGGTCAGTGGTAGCTGGAGGTGGGAGATGATCCTTTATGGTTGCTTCGTGCTTGTCCGCAGCCTCAGTCAACTCCCTGAATCTTAAACTTGGAAAATGTAGGTTCTTACAGAATTATTGTTGGTGCTGCTCAGCCCTCACCTGTCACTTGTCCTCACTGGATACCTGATTTATCCTTGCCAAGCCAAATGAAGACTAAAATTAAGATAATTCAAGCTTTTACTTAGAAAAATTAATTATTTATTTTATTAAAAACTGCCCTCTGGAAGTACAGCTTATCGAGTATTTTTTTGGCTGCCTTTTTTGTTTCCCCCACCAGGGAGAAGTGAGATTTAACACATAAACACTTAAAATGTTTCCTTTTGGACTGAGCGCTGCATGACGAAGGTCAAAACACATTTACTGCAGTTTTTCACTCTGGTACATTGTTTAAATAATGCCACAATAATATTAGCTCACTGTTTGTGGATTCTTTGTACTCAGTCTATGATTTTTCTGTTTCCTGCTGTGCTTGGTCATTACTGTAATACTTGGATGTCAGCAATCAGCTCGGATTTTTACAAAAACACATGAATTTGGACACATGCGGCCCAATTCTGTGCCATTTACATCACAGAAAATAATTCATCACTGGCTCTCTAACCACTGGGTCTTGCTGGGAATGCTCCCAGAGCAAGACACAACTCCAAGAATCTCAGTGGTAGAAATAATGCCATAAAATATAGCTTTAAACTTAAAGTGTGCTGAAGTGAGTCTCATACCTTTTTTGATATTCAGTGGCACTCAGATTCATAAATGCCTGGCTGACTTTTAAAAAATAAGACTTACTCACAAGATTTCTGGAAAATAAGTATTCTGAAGCAATTTGCTGTATAAAATAGATCATTCCGGGGAGGGAAAAAAATAAAGCAATTGGTGCTATCAAACGAGTTGGAAGGTCACAGATTGTTCTCATGCCACACAGCAATCTCCAGTCCCTCCCCCACCTCTCAACCTTGACGTAAAAGACGTCGAAAAGTTCAAAACTTTCTCCTTTAGGTGCTCGAAAGTTGGCACAGGGCTTGAGAGTGGATGGTGAGAATGAGAAATGTGGGTTCTGTTGCAGTGGTGAGAGAAAACCAAGCCCAGGGGCTGCTGTGACCTTGGAAGTCCTAAGGACCACTTCCCACCTGCCTGGAACTGGGGGGCCCAGGCTGAGCAGAGCCAAGGGCTTTCCTCTCTCCTTGAAGATAAATGCTGTGGCATTGTTTTTATCTTTAAACTGAACTCTGCCCTGTCCCTCCTCTCCAAAACCTGGGGGCTTCATCCAATTGATTCTTAACCTGTTTCATCTAAAAGTGTGGAAGGGGCAGAGCCTGAAAAAGCACCAGCTACAATGAGAAAGGAAATAACAAAAGATTAACACTGCTGACATTTGTGAGATATTTGACTTTCTATACTGAAAAAAATGGAAAGGCTTTGTTGTACCAAGGAGAACAAAAGCCCTTTGTCAATCACCATGTGCCTCATGTCCCATTTTAGTGACTTTATACATTTATTTTCCATAGGTTTCTACAGGAAGCCTCTTTTAGCCTTCTGCAAGGAGCCGTGGTTAATTCTTGTTGTATTTTCTGCCTCCTTTAATTTGATAAAATAAGAATAGCTCAAGTCAATCACCAGGAAGGATGTCAAATCATCAGAAAGGATGTCACACATAGCAGCTCAGAATGAGATGGTGGGGGAAAGGGTGAAGGTGGAATGTTGGAAGTGAGAGCTGCCTGGGAAGGCAGGAGGAGCTGAGTCCCACTGCTGGATGCCCTCTTTGCCTCTGGCCTGGCAGAGCCCCTGCCCCGAGTCTCCTGATTTATGTCCACGTTTCAAAGGGCATTTTCCTCCCACTGAATCGCCTGCTGTAACTGGCAGCTTAATTTTGAACCTAAACAAGCCACTTCAGGTTCTTGCTGATCCTCTGACCTCAAGGACTCTGCTCAGCATCCGAGTGACTCCTTAGGATTCAGTGAGGCACCACTGCAGCCCTGGCAGAGGAGCCCCACAATTGTTGTGGGATCCCAAGAGCTCCTTGGATTTCAGGCACATGTGAGGAACTTCTGCTTTTGCCCAGCCCTTGGCACCACGAAGGGGAGCATGGAAGGGATGGGGCAAGCTCTGCCTTGGGTACTCCATGCTCACAGGCAAGGGAATATGGGGGAAGCAAGTAGTTTGGGCTGTGAGGTGGAATCCCAGCTCCAGATTTCCAGCACCATCACCAGTGGTCTTGTGAGTAGGGCCCAGGGCTTGTCCTGGGATAAGCAGATGTCAGATAATGCCCACATCCTCATTGCCCCAACCTCCAATTTGCTGTATCAGCTTCAAAAGAGATGCAACAGCTCCAACACTGCAGGATACCCCTTGTGCCTCCTTGAATCTTCCTTTACGCCTGGCCTTTGTGTGTCCCCTGCTGCAACTGATGTCCTGCACCAACATGTTCACCAAATGGAAAGTTGTTCTTTTCTTTTGCCTCCAAATGTGTTATTTTGGTTATCTTTTGTACAGTTCTTCCCTCACACTCAACAAGAGACAAGACAGTTTCCTGCTGGCCAGTATTCAAGTTTTGCATCTGACAGTTCAAGTCTGGCTATGGAGATCTACTAACATTACCAGGGATTTATCAAAGAAATGGATCTTTCTGTGAGAAAACACCCTGTGTCCACTTCTGGGGCTGGAGCAAAGAGTCCTCCTGCCTTGAGTAACACCCTGGAAACAAAGGAAAACATCTTGCTTAAAACTACAAGAACAATTATTTAGAATCATGGGCTCACAGAATCATTTAGGTTGGGAAAGCCCTCTAAGATCACAGAGTCCTACCATTGACCCAGCACTGCCAAGGCCACCACTAAACCCTGTCCCCAAGCACCACATCTACACATCTGTTAAAGATCTCTAGGGTTGGTGACTCCACCACTGCCCTGGGCAAACTGTTCCAGTGACTGACTAGCCTTTCTGTGAGGAAATTTTTCCTAATATCCAATCCAAACCTCCCCTAGCACAGCCTGAGGCAGTTTCCCCTTGTCCTCTCCCTGTTCCCTGGGAGCAGAGCCCGACCTGGCTGCCCCCTCCTGTCAGGGAGCTGTGCAGAGCCACAAGGTACCCCCTGAGCCTCCTTTGCTCCAGGCTGAGCCCCTTTCCCAGCTCCCTCAGCCATTTCTGGGGCTCCAGCCCCTTCCCAGATCAATTCCCCTCTCTGGACATGCTCCAGCAGATTTGGGATGTCCCAGGTGAATTCAACCCCTCCCATCTGGTGAGCCCCAAAACTGGATGAGGAACCTACGGCTCTGCCTGGATGGGACAGTGCAGATCCTGGAAATCAGCTCTGTTTCTCGTGCAGCTCAGCTGTGTTTGGCCTGAGAGAGCTGCCTGCCTCTTGTGCCTGACTCTGCACCATGACACACCAGAGATTTATCTGCAAAGCAACTTGGATGGGGTTTTTCCTGCTAAAATAGAACACACGGCCCTGCTGTGAAGGCAGCAAGGGGTGGATGAAAGTTTGTAGGTCAGGAACAGAGAAAGGACCCAGCCATGTGGGAGATGGTGCGTAGGAAGCTCCCCAGAAACTCCCCATTCTCCCATTACATCCTGTAAATTCTGTTTATTACATACTGAACCCAAATAACCAAATTCTTCAGGTCCATCCTCATAAGAAACACTGAGGAAAAGACTGGAGCTGTTCCTTTGAGGAACAACAAAGATGGGACCCAGTCTAGGACAACAAGGAGACCATCCTGGACAACCTCTGAAGTTTTTTCCAAGGTCATTCTGGAGTTTTCAAATTGGTATAATTAATTTCTTTTTTTTTTTTTTTCCCCTCCATAATTACTGGGAACCGATTTGTACTGTGGCCTCAGAGACAGGGAGCACTGGGAGAGCTTGAAAATTTATTATTCAGTGTGAGAGGCTTTCAAAGGAGTTTTGAATGTATAATGAACTGCGAGCATGGAGAGGGATTTCTCCCCCTCTCTCACCCTTCTTCTGAATTCCCCACACGATGTGGATAAAATGTGAAATATCGGGTCAAGACAAATGTGGCTGCTAAACTGTGCAGGGAATAACTGTGATCCCTCATAATAAGGCCTCATTTCCCAACTGCATCTGTTTAGCAAAAATTATTCCTGCAGTAGGGTGCTCTTCCATGAAAGCTCTGGAATTTGGTATTCTCTTAACCACCTGTTTTCTTCCTTGCACTCCCTTCTTAGGTCAACATGTGTCCTGAAACTAAAAGACAGGGGAACAGCCATGCGAAAAAAAAATACCAGAGAAAAAGCAAGTCTAAATATGAGGAGATTCCAGGGAAGTGTCCTGAGTGGTAACTTCTGCACCACGAGGGTGAGACATATGCTGGCTTTGCTGCACATCAGAGGTGGTTTTGTTTCAAAAATTAAAATTAATCTTTTTTAGCCCCCTAATGTCAAGCTTCCATCCGTAGTGAAAGAGGATTATTGGCTGCTGGAGGAGAAGGAAGGGAACACTTACAATAAACCTCTTAAAGCCCAGCAGCTCTCTACAGGAGGGAATTTACAGATCTCTGGGAAAATGCTTTCTCTGGGATCTGAACAGCTCACCTGGGTGTAGGATCAGGCCTCACATGCACCTCTGTGAAGGGGAAAGAGTTTGGTTATCTCAGTGCCAGCCCTGAAAGCAACCTCTGGAGTAAACATGGTCAGCTCAGCTCAACCCTCATTTTCTTAAGTTCAAACTTTAAACCCCACCATTCACAGAATCAAAGAATTGTTTAGATTGGAAGAGTCCTCTAAGATCATCAAGTCCAACCATAAACACACCGTCACTGTGCGGATGCGTAGAAAAACCACACAAAGTCCAGGGTCAGTAGAAATGGTGGCAGGGCCAGTTTAATGGCTCTTTCCTGCGGTGTTTATATGTTAGTTTGCAAAAAGTGAGTTAAATGGCATAAAGTAATTGGTTCTCTGGCCATCCACCCCTCGAGGGGGTTGGCCCAACTCTAAGACGTTCATTCCCAAATGTTTCTCTAGTTGGAGCCATAACAATCTGACAAAAACAATTTGCAGGTGTGAATATTTACAAAACTGGTAATTTTGTTTTGGTTAGCTTGCATGGGGAAGACAGAGCTCTCCCAAAGTACTAGGGAGCTGAAGAAATTCACTGCTAAAGCCCTGTCAGCATCCACAACAGACTGCCAAGTCCACCACTGAACCTTGTCCCCAAGTGCCAAACCTACACATTTTTTCAACACTTCCCAGGCTGCTGATCCCACCACTTCCCTGTTCCAGTGCCTGACCACCCTTTCAGTAAAGAAGATTTTTCCTAACATCCAGTCTAGACCTCCCCTGGCACAACTTGAGGGGGTTTCCTCTTGTCCTTCCTTCTGCTCCTTTTTAAAAGACAGCTGATTAGACAAACTTCAATATTGAGGCTAAAATCTCAATCTTTAAAAAACACATCTCCAGGTAGAGGTGGAAATGATTTATTAAGTCCAAGCAGCTTGGTGATTAGCCAATGTTCTGTGATCTGGAAGTAAATTTTAATAAAAAACTTGTAAGACTGCAAGTAATCATGCAAATTAAGGAACGAGGAATGTACAGCTGATTTTAGTGCTTGCAAAGTGAAGCTGCAAAACAGGAATCTCCCATAATAATATATATCTGTATGCACAGACATCTACTCCACACACAACTATCCCATATATTTTAAACTTGAAGTGGTGCGTGCAACTCAGAATAGTAAAGAAGATGCTAATTTGACTTTGTAACAGAGAGAGGAAGGCAAAATAGAGGAGTGCAAACTACAGGCTTTGTATTTCAATGAAGAAAAGCAACTCACCTCAGGCTGGTGTCCATCTGCAGCTCAGTGAAGCTGTAAGAACCTGCACACTTTGTCAAGATCTGCAATTCTGTGTTGCCTTATTTGTGTATTATGATTTATCCGTGGTGCCCTGCTATTTCCTAGACTGCTCCTTTCCCTGCTTCGTGGCCTCTCCCAGGCTTCATCCTCAAGTTCCATGTGTCATTAATTGAAGGAGGCAAACATCATAAATTATGGAGTTAAGGACAGGTTTTAATTAAGCTCAGTGGTCTTGCCAATGAAAACTAAGCTCAGTGTTAGGGGAGGCTGATGTCCTCCCTCGTGAGTGGTGTCAGCTCTCAGTGTCAAGCCAAGGTCCTTCAAACCCATCTGAAACACTTCCCTAGAGCCCACAGATTTAATGATACTGGGAATTTAAGGAGTACACAGCTCGTATAGACTCTCTTGGCAATCCTAAATTCAGAGCATCTGTGGTCCCATGGAAAATGGACAGCACTCATACTTCCCTCTGAGAGAGTATCAGGACAAACATCACATCCAAACCCTCCTCTGTTGCAGAGGAAATCGGAAATCACTTTTTCTTCCTGACCAGTGTTATGTTATCCCCAAACGAGATAAATGACCCAAGGAACACAGTTTGAGTTATTCAAGCTGAGGTGAATATCTGCACCCTTAGGCCACCACTCACCAGCTTTCATTGGTGTAGAAAATGCATTTTGTGCCCTACAAAAGTTTCTTATCAGGGTTGTGGTCCCATGTGGGGCTGAAACACAGTGAGAGAGGTCTCCCACCTCACAGGGCTTGTAATCATGGCCAGCAGACCTGATAAAGAGAAGCTGATAAAGAAAAGCTGAGAGATCTGCCAAGCCTGTACAAAAAGTCAGCAGTGGAGCCACAGGCTGAGCCCAGATGGGTTCCAGTGCCGATCTGGTACTTTTTAGGAGAAATAAATTCCAGCCACTTTTGCATTAGTCTGGCACGGGGTTGACAGCAGAGTGAAGAAGGAGAGAAGACCAGAAAGGCTGGCAAATCAAAGGCAATGGGGATCTGCATTCTGCAAAATGAAAACACACTAAATCCTGGCCATTTGCATCCTCTAGAGACATTTGGGTTTTGCTTGCATTTGATGGGCAATAAGTAGGAATCAGGTGAAAAAAGCGGATTCACCGTAAGTCCAGTCAGTCAGTTCATTTTTATTTATTGCACCTCCTGATATAAAGACAGCCCAGGGCTTACATGGAACTGCCCCAAGTTCATCTCTTTGGTAGCTGGTGGGACTGTGGAGCTGAGGGTAACCAGCAGGAGGAAGGGTTTTATATCAAATCCTGTCAAACCACTCCAAACCACCTGAGATGCCTTATTTCAATTATCAATTTAAAAATAGAACTGGGTTTTGTTCCCTGATCCACTGATTCCTGCTTGGGTTATGTTAGAATCTCATTGGGGCCCAGGGGCAGCAAGCATTTAATGAGGATTTTTAGCTAAAAAGGTGATTATGTGGCTGCATCTCTTCTCTTCTTGAAAGGCCACAAATTATCCTACACTGGTTGAACTTTTAAAAATACGTCACCAGGTTCTAGTCTGTAGGTAAAGGATTAAAAAAAAAAAAAAACCAAAAAAACCAAAAACCCCCAAAGCTGTTACAGATAAAAGTACTTAAAACTTGGTTGGAGGTTGCTCTACCCAAAGCTTATACTGAGTCCCAAATCCTGGAGATTTTTTTTCAAGGGTTTTTTTTTTTTCCAAGAAGAGGGTTTTGCTTCATTAGAAGAGCTACTGCATTTCAGGAAGAAAGAGACAATTATTTCCTTGGAAATTTGGCCTTGGTTGTGACTTAGGCCCCATGCTATGGTCATCCCCAGCCACTTTTCTGCACGAGGCCTTGGTCCCCCACTTTATTTTCTTGTTGCCACAGTCGGACTCCACCAGAGAGGACGGTGGGCAGCAACACCATCCTGATTTGTGTGTGAGATGTGGGATGTGAGATTGATCCTGCATTCCCCAGCCTCCTCCCACTGGCAGCAGCGAGTGCAAGAACAAATGGGTATTTAAGGCCAAGGGGGATGCGAGTTTGGGGCTGTGGAAACCTAAAAAGGAATCACTATGGTGCCAAGCAGGAGATGTCTGTTTCTCCAGGGAGAGACTGGGGGGGGGGAATTCTGATGCATGAGAAAGGCACGTCAATAAATAAGCATTTGCTGAAGAATAAAATAATTTATAGCCTCACCAGGAAAGCAGCTTTCTCTAAACATGGATGGCAACACAAAGGAATTGAACACGTGTGTGGTGCTTGTGTGCAGAATAAGAAGAATACATAGAAAATAATAATGTTTCTGAGAGCAGGTCTGGGGTGTTGGGTAGCTGGGGTTTTTCAGGGGGTGGTTTTGCTTTTTGAAGCAGCTTTCAGGCAATTTGCCCAGAGAAGTCTGCACTGCAGATATCTCGAGGACCTGAGCCCTCGTGTGAAATTGAACCAGGCTTGGTGTGTGTTTCTCTGGCAGTCAATAAAATGGGTGGGAGAGACACAGAGAAATTTCACTGCTGGGAAAAAAAAAAAAAAAAAAAAGCCACAAATCGGACAAGCCAGGAGTGTCATTTGCAGTAACTGAGGGCAGATAAGGAGCCAATCGATTTTAAGGAGCCATTTTAGGTCCTGTGGCTAAAGCCTTTCACCCTGCACACAGAGAAACTTTGGGGGGGTGTGTGACAGACCCCAATAACCTACACAGAGAAGCAATCCCAGGACCCTGCTGGTCCCAGGACTCCCAGAAGAGCCTCAACACCACATGCCACGGGTGACACACATCCCATCAGATGATGGAGACAAGGGGCTCCTTGCAGGATGTCACAGGAATTAGAGGAGAAAGGGAGCAATTGGTCTGGTTAGGGGAGGAACAAGCATGGAAAAACAGTGGGATAAAGAGGCAGGTCAGGGAGATAAGAGACTTGGAAGCCAGGTATTGGGATGGACAAAAGTCTGGATATGGGAGAGACACAAGACTGCTGAGTTGGCTGCTGGAGGGACAAAGGGGTCCAAGCCAGAGAGAGCACGAGGGCTGGGGGTCTGCTGAGAGAACTCTTTCCTTCCTTACCTGTCTCTGCACGAGGCAGCTGGAGAGGAGAGGATCCAAACTCAGCTTCTGGGCAGGCAGGGCCCAAGGCCAGTTCCTGGAGGGATCCATATTTTATTGATTGCTGTAGGAATCATCCTGCTCTTGGAATTCTGTTTCATGCACCACAGTGACTCCTCTTCTCCTGCCTTGCTTTCCCACTCCCACATTCTGCAGCTGCCATCACCCAGTGCTCTCCTTTTGGACCAAAATCACCTTTCAGGTCCCTAGAACCATCCCAACAACGCTGCCTTGTCTCCAGCTGCTGCTCCCCACCCTGCAGGGAGAGTCCACCCAGAAATGTCACACAAGTGGTCCAGGTATCCCTGGATCATTTCCTGATCCTCCAAAACCTGTTTGCCTCAGCTTGTTTGATCCAGAAGAACTTTTAAACTTGACACAACTCCCCACCATTTGAGACAAAAATTACTGGTTTTGAACCCTGAAAATTCATCTGCAATTTTTAAGGGTCATTTTGAGATTTAGAGGTGGGCACAGTTCAGGAAGGAATTATACAGGCAGATATTTATCAGGCTGTGTCTGCCTAATTTCATTCCTGAAAACTAATGTTCTTTGTTGGGAATGGGTCTTTTAAATGAAGAATTTAATATCACTGTGGTTTGCTTTCTTTTCCCCTATTTTTTTATGAAGTAAAACCATTTATTATTTCATACCACATCACTGAGCTTTTCTGTCATATTTTTCATGTTCTTATCATAAAATAAGCTTAACTGACTGGTGGGTAAGTCCAAATTCCATACAATGAGGCAGAATCCATTTCTTTATTCCACCAGTGTGGGCAGACTATTTTATGTATTATTTCAGGTTATTATTTCTGATTAAATAAAGCTTTTAAGCACTTCTTTAAGTGCTTTAATATATTTGATTTAGGATTTTTATAGGTCTTTCATATGGGAAACACTGTCTGGAGATTGGAACAGCAACCTGAGAGTCAAAAATATGAAATGGCACTTCTGAGGTTATGGGCAACTTCTGGTAGATGAATTTTGTCCTCTTTTCTTTTGATTCCTGCTATGGAAACAGGGAAGGAAATGGGGATGCTTTCCAAGGAGAGCCATGGCTGGTTAGAAAGCCATCTGTGTTTACAGTCTCCATGTTAGTGGAGTGTTTGGAGACCTTTGGAGAAGAAAACGTAAGAGAAGCCCAATACCATTTGGGGTGCAAAGTGTCCCAGTTCTGAGACCAAGGTTTGTCCACACCTGAGTGCCCAAAGTTTCTGTTGGCTGGGTCAAACACAGCATTGACAAATTCCTGCCTTGGAAATCAGGAAATCAGGCATCTGCTGGGGGAAAGGGAGCCAGCTGGAAATGAAACAGGAAAATCACCATCCTTGGTGACACTCAAAACTCAGCTGGGAAATGCTCCGGGCAGTCTCCCCTAACTTTGAACCCAACCCACCTTCAGCAGGAGGTTGTGCTGGACACATCAGAGGTTTATTTCCAATCTAAATTATTACAAATCAATATGAGTCCCTGATCAATTTATATTCTATATTTTATTACATTCCTGATCTTTTTCTGAAGACTTATAATGACTTTTGGGAAATTTTATAACTTTATTAACCCATTAAACTGGAATACCCACAATATTGATCTGTGTGTGTGTTTGGTGACTTCATCCCAGTCTGACCCAATACATTTGGAAATGGGGACATGTTTCCTTCAAATAATTTCCTCTCCTCCTTGTTTTCTGGTCTTCCTTCATAAAGTCCTATTTTCTAAAGCTATTTAATTCATTGCTTTAATGCACAAGGAAGTTTCAGTCATTGATGAACATCCTGTCACTTCACACAGCTTATCCCAGGTTTCTCAATGGAAATATGGATGGGTGTTTTAAAATCATCCCTATAATAAGAATTTGGACAAAAAAGCCATATATATATATATATATATATATATATATATATGGGAATGTAAATAAACACAAACCAAAGCTAGCAAAACATTTCATTCCAAAAAATGTTACCACAGGACATTTCCAGAGTGTTAAAGCATCTTTTCTTCTCTGTTTTCTTCTGGGGGGAAAAAAGCAAGATTTTTGGTATATCAATCTAACATGCTGGGATGCTTCATTTTTTGTTTTTTAAATAATGGTTTCTTTTCACAGAACACTCACTAATTTAAAAAATACCTGTTCTGCTGATGGTGCCTTTCTGAGTGGGACAAGCACAGCTGCCTTCCAACAACAAATGGAGCAGACGAAGTTGTTCCTGTGCCACAAATCTTTGTGGTCCTGCACCAGGAGAAAATGAAGCTGCTCCTGCCCTCAGGGAGATGTGACCTGTGGCTGCTGCTCGAGATTCCCAGCTACAAGCACAGCCTGTGCTGTTCCAGTTTTGCCAAACTGGGCTGCAAGAGCCTGCGAGGAAGCGTGCACCTCTGCAGGGATGATTGCTTTTCTCTCCCCTTTATAAATATCTGCCTTTGCCTGAAGATAAACATGAAAGCACTAAAAATGAGAAGGGGGCCCTGGGTCCAGGTGAAGTGGTGGTGCTGGAGCAACACTTCAGAAATTCAAGAGACTCAGATGCTCCCAAGCACAGGAGCAGAATAAAATCTCTTTCTCACTTGGGAACGTTTCCTTAGCCCTTCCATTCCTATTTTGCCTGTCTTGGGTCAGAGCTGTCAGCACATGCTGGCCCTCTACAAAATCCATGCAGTGCTCTTGAGAAAAGCTCCAGTGCCTCCTCAGAGCCCTTCAGCCCTCCAGAAGGAGGAATAGCAATGAGGGAAGGAATGCCAGACTCCAGGAAGCAAGTCTTCACTGTAATGCACTCTTTATCCTCGGGTTTTGTTCGCAATGCTGTGGAAGAATCTGCTGTGGATTTAGAGGTTTGAGGGGATTTTGTTTAAAGAACACAGAGAGGTATTTAAGGGCTTGGGCCAGGTAATATTTAAGCAAACTTGTAATTGGTGAGCTGTGGGCTGGACTCCCACCTTGTGACAATGATAGCGATGGATGTTGTGTGTGTTGGTGATGCTTCTCTGCATACAGAGGAGAGTTATAAACAGACCAGATCTCCTGTCTCTTTATTTACCTGCTAGAAGAAAACATCCAGGAAGGCCCTGAAGCCCAGTCAAGATGCAGATGCAAAAAAGCAACAACTGGTTTGTATTTTTCCCTTCTTTCTTAATATTCCTTTAATTGATATTAGTGTGTTTTTCAGTCACGAGCACAGATCTGAGATTTCAAAGGGCTATTCTTCCTTCACTGAACTCCAGGGCTAAGTTAATTTTGCAGATGGGCTCATTAGGCAGTAAAGCCAAGAGCAAAAAGATTCTGCCTTCCTAATTTTTCCAGTCCGTGCTTCAAGTGGATGTTCAAGTGAGCTCTGCCCATCAGCATTAAACTGCACATGAGATTGGAGGTGTTCAACCCTCAGAACCCTCCTGTTCTCAGGTGGGCAGTGGCAGAAAAGACTTTTGCCCAGAGATCTGTCTGCTCTCAGAGAGGAAGTTTTCCACCCAGCAGCATTGGTGTGACACAGGCACCAGGAGCTCCCAGCTGACTCTCTGTCTTCATCAGCATCTGCTCATCGCTCAGCTCCAGAGAACATTTGGTTCCTCTTGGCTGTTCCTGGAGTATCTGCTGAGGGCAGGTGCTTCCTCTCTAGCCCTGCATCACACCAGGGTGTTGTGGTACCAGGCTGCCCTGATTTGGGGGATTAAGTGGATCTGAAATACTCTGCTGTGCATCAAAGGGGACTGAGCAAGGCTTTAGCAAGGAGTGGGAATCAGGAGAACAGCAGAGCAGTGTGTCAGGGAATGGGACTTGGCAAAGTTCTTCCTTGAGAGACTGCTTGGTGCTCATGGAGAGCAAAGCTGAGTGGCCAAGGAGGGACTGGTGGCTCTGCTGCAGGAGGGAACAATCTACCAGAGGAGAAAAATTCCTTTGGGACAGCAACCTTAAGGAACAATAAATAGATTTCATTTTCATTTCCTTTGCTCAGAGTGAATGCTCGAGTTTTTTTCCCAAGCTCCCAAGGAGGATTCCTGTCCCTGAGGATGGTCAATCAGAACCAAACATCAGTATCTTGTTCAGTCCACACCCACTCCGGGCGCCAAGGTGGACAGGGAAGCTGGAGGCACACAGGCTGTTGTTGGCTGCAGGGCTCAGGTCAGTGCAACGTGAGCAACTCCACGAAAACCCTGGCTAAGCCAAAAGCTGTCTCTGGTCATCATTTCCCACCACAGGGGAAAATACACAGATTGTTCCAAAGCTTTTCCCACTTTGCATGGGAATGTCATTGATGCCTTAGGTTTTAACTTTTATATTTTTCCAACCCTGCAGTGCCCAGTGTGTAGCTCTGGAGTTGCCTGGTCCCTGTTCAGTGCTGCTCTCTGTGCTGGGCACACACAACAAAGCCTCTCCGGGGCTGCTCTCCAAGGACACCCAGCCCAAACTGGGCCCAAAAAGGATCAACCAAAGAGCCTCTGAGGGGGGCAAGCTGAGGCCAATTCCATCATTAACTGCAGCTTTAATTGGAGAATCAACCCTGAGATGCAAATGAACCAAACCTATCAAAGTGGGAAGAACTTGTGGCCTCTCAGGGTCCATCTCGGGGCCATCTGGGCAGCACCTCTGGCTCCCCAGGGGTACCTTTGAAGGCCTTTCCAATAAATCCCCACCTTAATTCCCTTACTCCTGTCTGGGCCCTTGTTTGTAGGAGGTCTCTTAAGGCATCATCATTGTGGAAGTCTGCAGCTGAAAGAAGTTTGTGTCAGTGGGTTCTGTTTCCCAGTCCTGAGCATGGCGTTGAAAACTTAATAGTTGCGGGGTTGAAAATCTGATTTTTCAGGAAAGTTTTCATGAGATCATATTGGTATAACAGGGTAAAAAAGAAAACAAACCAAGCAACAAAGAAGTGACTGTAGAAAACTCCATTATCAAATGTCCATGTAGCTTTTTTTTTTTTTTTTTTTTTTTTTTTTTTTTTTTTTTTTTTTTTTTAATTTTTTTCTGGGGGTTTTTTGC
>VXAC01004589.1:1270124-1373658 GCA_013399225.1 Rhipidura dahli | reverse complement strand
TTTGTGGAAACTTCAGTCAGGGTAATTGCTGAGTAACCTGTTATATCAGCAGAGGGCATTTTGTGAATCTAATGGCATCTCACCTCCTTGTTCCTGGCAGGTGTCCCTGTCTTAAAAAGAAATTAAGTGATAAGAAGCAGAGAGAGACATAAATCCTGCAAAGTAGAACAGCAGGGACTCCAGCGAGGTGGATGTGATCAGCACAGGAAATCCCATTATCTTTGGACCCATTAGGCTTCATTTTAATAGAGGGAATCTGGAGAGGAGGATGCACAAGTGTAGGGAGATTCCATCAGGAGACTAAAAGATATTGTGGGAGTGAGCCAGAACATGCAGGCAGAAAGAATTTTTTGTTGATGGGATGTAGAGTACACACGGTGCAACTCCAAGGAAATTTAAGTCCTAGTTGGGATATTCCTGCAAGAACAGAACAGGATCTGGATACTGAGTTATTTCAGCTCTCACAACCTGTGGCTTTTGATAAAGGTTACTTAAAATTGCAAGAATATAAGGAAAGAATAGCACTGATACATTTTTCTAAAAGGTCTGGTATTTAAATTAATTAATAGCTTTCTTCTCAAAACCTTAAACTGGGAACTTGACCTGGTCTCTTGCTGAAGGGCTCTTCCAGCTCCTGTACAGCAAGTCCAAGTAATTATCACAATGCAAAATTTCTTAGACAACAGGGCTTTGTCCAGCTGAATGACAACTTAATTGGTTTATAAATATCAATTTTATCATCCTATATTTATTATTTGTTAAAAATCCACATTAGGTTGGCTGTTGGCACAGGATCACCCTCCTCAGCAGCACCACAGTTCTCCAGGTATCCCTGGTGGAGGAGTGTGGAAAGAACTTGAGATACTGTGGCCGGCAGCAAAAAAAAAAAATTGTGAGGAGAGCTCTGACACTGAAGGTGAGACGTGAGAGTCAAACTGTGCTCACGACTGGCCATGGAGGTAACGAAGGGTGTAAGTGCTGTCTGCGCGCTGGTCGCCCTCCAGAGCCCCCTCACAGGTCCACAGGTGTGGATGCTGAAAAAGCCTCAGCAGTGAATTTCGTCAGCTCTCCAGCATTTTGGGAGAGCTCTGTGTTTTCCATGCAAGCTAACCAAAACAAAGTTACCAGTTCTGTAAATATTCACACCTGCAAATTGTTTTTGCCAGATTGTTACAGTTTCAACTAGAAAAATACTTGGGAATGGATGTATTAGAGTTGGGCCAACCCCCTCGAGGGGTGGATGGCCAGAGAACCAATTACTTTATGCCATTTAACTCACTTTTTGCAAACTAACATATAAAAACCTCGGGAAAGAGCCATTAAACCAGCCTTGCTGCCATTTCTACCTGACCCTGGACTCCTTGTGGTTTTTCTACGTGTCCGCATTGCAATAGCAACACACGGGCTCCTTCGTAAGCTCCACTGGGCTTGTTCACCCTCTGAGCCTCCCTCACAAGGTCTACGGGGCCCAAATCATAATCTCACCATGCACCACTTATAAATTCCCGGGGCTTGTGCCCTCCAGGCCCCCCTGGTGGGTTTCCAGGGCCCCACTCACGGGTCACTCATCGCGGCTTCCTCTGCGACGCCTTCACTCGTCCGACTTCTTAATTAAAGAGATGGGACTGTCATGGTTAAAAGCGATTTATTACCTAAAACAACAAACAAGATTAAACAAGATCACCATAACAGGAAGAGTCACAAGAGTCAGGGTTACTTGGCATTTTATAACTTTCTAATCCAACAGGAAGTTAAAACAAAACTTTGTTTTGACTTGTTGACCCATCACCTGTAAATCTTTCAACTGCAGTGAAGGGGTTTCTTAGCCAATGACCTCTCATGTCATGTACCCCCATGGACTTGTTACTGTCATGTACTTCTCATTCTTAACTTGAACTATAAAATCACATTATTATACTTAAAGCCTTCACCATAACACCCAATACATACTTTTACTTATAACTAAAAACATAGGTTTGTAATTCTCTCGCTTAAGGATCATAAATCTCTGTTAATTATGCCAGACCAAGTTTCTTCCAGGGTTGTAGATCAAATCCATCACTGGCTGCAGGAATCTTTACCTCTCGGTTCCCTACAGAAGGCCAACAAACACAAATTGCAGCTTGGGCAGTCCAGGCTGGACACTGAGTGTGACATTCCCATCCTCAGAGGAGGGAGCAGTGGAATTGGTGAACCTGGAATCCTTGGCTCAGTATCCAGGACTCACCACACCTGATTTAATCTAATGTTCGTGGTTCTGTTTACTTCAAGCAGGAGGCCAGGCTAGAGGCATAGAGAGGCTTCTTCCAGGCAGGGAGGAGAGAATTAAAGCAGCAGAAGTTCATGACATTTCATGAACCTACCTTCTCACTCTACAATCATTACCAAGTTCACTGAATATTTTCTCCCCTGGTTTATTGCTTATCTTTTAGTTTGCAGACTACACAGTGAGATATTCTTAGGGAAACGGTGCTCAGCACCTCAGGATTCATACAAGAAATTCCTGGGAAACCTTGCAAATATAATTTCCTGAGAGCCTGGAGGTCAGAACAGAATCATTACCAGATTCCTCACTGCCTCCTGTCCAACACACATCTTCTGTGATGGAGCCTGGCTCTCAGCTCACACAGCTCCTTTACAGCCCACAGAGCTGTTGCTGTAACTTCTTTTCATCTCCAGTGCACATTAACATATCTCCTTAGTCATGATTTATCAGGGAGTTACTTCCTGGAGAAAGGCCAAATGACTTTTTCAGTTGGTGTGTGATTTGGGGCAAGGAATAACAGGTGCAAAAGTGTCCTTTCATCTTGCTGGGTGACCCTGTGCTTCTGCTCCCCACAGCTCACAGGGAGCCTTGTTGAACAGAATACAGAACACAAGGCCTTTCCTCATATTCCTTGCTTATGACTGTCCTGAGTGGTGCCATGATGACTTTTGGCTTTTCTTTTATACCCCTGTTATGCGTTTTTACAATTTCTGTATTCTTGGTGCTTCTTGCCCACATTCTTGCACTTGTTTGCCAAGCTGGGACACTGAACATTTCAGAAGCTTCGCAGTCAGGGATCAGTGTGCCCAGAGCCCAAGGGCCTCTCCAGAACACATTTTGGAAACTGAGACAGAACCATCCAGGGGAAGGTTCCTTGGGGAGGGGGCTCACTGGAGCCTCTCCTTGGGGAATCTTTGATAGATGTGCTAATTAGTAACACCTCTAATGTGATCCCAGATCTATTGTGGGTGGGCACTGCGGGGTGCATTGGGCTGCATTCGACCTGGCCGTGGTGCACCTGAGGATCCTTAAAATAAACACCAAGGTTAAATCCCTTTTTCCTTTCTAACCATGTTTGGCTCTTGATTTTAAGACCAGGAAAAGGCATCAGGAGGACTTATAAATGCCATCAATTTGTCAAGGCTTAATAGGTTATCAGAGCCATCTGAGATGTCTGTGCACTTGTTCTTATCCCAGGGCAAATGGCAGGGGATATAAATTATTCCAGACTCCCCTCACTGACAGCCATGCACCAAAATAAAGGAGCTCCTGCAGCCCACGGGCTGTAAGCACACTCTGTGACCACTCAGCTAAAATGGGCAAGGCTGTGGGTATCCACAGCTGAGAGCATTACCTGGCATTTCATCTGTCATTGCAGAGAAATGGGAGTTTTTAGGGCACAAGTCACCTGTCAGGTTTGAAAAGTCTATTTAGGGTAAGATGAATAATGCCCAGCAAGCAGCTCTTCCTTCCCACTGTGTATGCAAAAAAAAAAAAAAAAACCCCAAAAAAAAAACCAAAAAAAATAAACCAGGTAAAAAGCTCAAATGGCACTGTGATCATCTGGCCTTGAATCTCACTCACTGTCACTTTTTAAATCATCCTAATTGAATGCCTGACATTTAAGCCTGCAAAGAAAGAGGAGAAAAAGAGGTGTCACACACTGCCTGTGCTAGGAGTTAACACCCCAGCAAGGACTGGGTAGACAATCTCAGTGATTTCTTTCTCAAGTTGCTGTTCTAGATTTGGTTTGTAAGTAAAGCCATGTGGTACAGTCAACAGATTTCAGGGTGCTGAGTGGATTCTAAGTGACATTCTGATTGAAATAAGTACCTAAAGGACACAGATCACAAATGACAAACAGGATAAATGTCAGAACTTGGGAACATCGGTCAGTAAAGGATGACTATTACACAGGATATTCGTAAAGTTTTTCAAGAATTAATGTTGTTCCTGATGCTGCTGGAGGTTTCCTGCCATGATCTGGGTATAGATAAAGTGATGTGTGACAATGAGGACAGATGAAGGCAGGACAGCAGTGCCCAGACTTGTCCTTTTGATGCTTGTCACAGAAAATCATCTTCCTTTCCATCCCTGGGCCTGTGCTCTACGCATTGACCAGGTTCCACATCTGACACGAGGAAGTGGACAGGATATTTGGCTTTTTTTCTTCAGTTTTTCCCAAAAGTGGAGGCCAGGAATGCAGTCCAAGCCCTTTCCAGAGTGTCAGGGAGTGGAGGCTGATTCCCTGATAGGAAGATCCAAAATCTGCTCTAGCAATGCTGGTTTCTTTTGTAACAAGAATTGTACAATTTCGCATCATGGACAAAAAATACATTTGGGGCTCTCTCATCCACTCTTCCTCTCAAGGCAAAAATGTACTCAGTTCCGTGTCCCATTAAACTGTTTCTTTGGTGATAAATTTTAATTAAGTTTTAACCCCCAAATATTTTCCTCTGAGGAACCCTCTTACCTCTTACCCTCCCATTGCCTGGTGTCCACAGATCTTAAAAAAAGATGAGATTTAGGTCAGTTCTTCAAAACTTGTTTTTATGCCTGACCTAGTACCCCTTGGGAGTTTAAAATCTTCCAAAAGATCTTGCTGGTCACTCTGCCAGAGAGTAGAGAGGTCTCCCAAAGCCTTCTGGCATTAAAACTCAGTCCAGTCCTAGCTGTTTTTGCCAAGTGAAGCTGATTTAAATATCCAATTTGCCATGGTGGCAGTGGTGTACAGAGGGGAAAAAGAAGCTGTGATTAAGCCTGGTTTGAAGCATGGAGTGCATGGGGAGCAGGAGATTCAGAGTGAACTGAAGTTTGTGGCAAGTTTTCCTTGTGGAATAAATTGGAATTTGATTGATCTGAAGTTGAACAGAATGAATGACTGACCTGGAGTACTTTTTATAGTGTTTTCTATGTTCTGTAGTCTCTCTCTATGTCAGATGCCATGTAATAAACTCTTTCTTGTTTCTGTAACTGGCTGCTATAAGGAGGTGGTGAAGTATGGTAGAGTAGCTGTGAAAAAGGAGGGGCTAATTGGACACTCCAATGTCAAAGAGAAAGATAAAATCATCTGCTGTGCTTGTGGGAACAAAACAATTTGGGTTAGTGCTCAAGTGTGTTTGCAGAGAGCATATTTGAAATTTGTAAACAGAATTATTCCCTGAGGAAAAGCCATGCAAAAAGCTCTGTTCCATGTGCAAGGAACCAAAAAGCAGAGCAGCTCCCCATCACATCCTGAACTTTGATGCCTGTGTTCAAACCTATGGAAAAAATGCTTTTACAGAAAGTGAAGACTGAGAATCGCTCACAGATGTGATCTGACAAATATATTCATTCTCTGGACTGTTTGCACAAGGCAGACACAGTAGGACTATCAGGATAAACCAGGGTTTATTTAAAACCAGGAGTAAATATTTGCAGAATATCTGTTGCATTTTTGTAGTTTAAAGGATCAAAAATTCAAAAAAAAAAAAAAAAACCCACATGTACTCAGTCTGCTCTGCTGTTTAAAGATTCTTCTTATTAATAAATGTACTTATTTTTAGTATTGCCAAAAATCTGATTTTCATGTCACATCCACAGCTATGTGCACCCTGAAATGAAATGTTCTAACCTTTGGCTTATGCATCATTTCTGCAGGGGAATAAAGGTTCTTCTCAGCATAACAATCTCAACTTTTTCACCGTTCCTGAAGCACTTCACAATTCAGGCTCGTCAACTGTTGACACTGAGGCAGCAAAATGCTACTGTGGTGGGTGGGTGTGGAATCTGAGCCTGCTGTCTCCCACATCCACTTTTTAAAGTGAACAACAGGGAGGAGAACAACCCTTTGAGCACGGTCAGGAGCACTGCAGCGGCACAAGGTGCCCCAGGTTTCAGGACAAGATTGATGTCTGCTGTCCTTCCGTGCACACACAATGTGCAGTTACATGAATAGGAAATGTAACTTCCCCTTCACTGGATTTTTGATATGGACCCTGGTGTGTTTCTTGTCTGGGGGAGTAAATTTGGGTTCCTTGTGATCACCCCACACACTCCTGGGATGGTGCCACCCCACAAACCATCAGCCTCACAAATTGTGGGATCATTTGGGTGGAAAAGGCCTCTGAGATCACCAGGTCCAACCTTTCACCACTTTCACCACTAAACCAGACCCTTAAGTGCCACATCCCCACATCTTTTGAACACCTCCAGGGCTGGGGACTCCCCCACTTCCCTGAGCAGCCTCTTCCAGTCCTTGACAACCCTCTTTGTGAAGAAATTTCTCCTAATATCCAATCTAAACCTCTAATGGCACAACTTGAGGCTGTTTCCTCTCATCCTGTCACTGATTATCTGGGAGAATGGACTGACCCTGCCATGGATACAACTTCCTGTCAAGGAGTTGTAAAGAACTATAAGGTCTCTCCTGAGCCTCCTTTTCTCCAGGATGAGCCCTCCCAATTCCCTCAGCTGCTCCTCATCACACTTGTGCTCCTCTGACCACCTCAAAAGCTGTTTTATTTCACTGTTTTCTTCCTGGATTCTGTGGTGTCCCAGAAGTTTTGTTAACCCATCAGAAGTTCAATGACAGGTTAACTCAACCACTCAGTGAGAGTGATGGATTGTCATTTATTACCTCCCAACTGCAGGAAAGAAGCCACTTCTGGTACATTTACATTTCTATTTGCAGAACTCCATTTTGTGCTGCAGCTTTGATAATATTTACATGTGGGACCAAAGCATATCAGAACCCTTCTTATTTGGTAAATAACACCAGGAAATAAATTAAATTGAGAAATGGCCCATGGAAGAGATTGCTGTGAGAGAGACTAATGTGATCCTAAGAAGGTTTGATCAAAAAACTCCCGGCAATTTAATTCTTCCCTTCAAAACTATCGGTGTTTTATGGAAATGAGCACAGCATTTCAACAGAGCTGTAATGTTTGGTCAAGTAAGGGTCTGGCTGAGGGAGCAATAGTTCACTGCTCATCCCAGCAGCTTTGGGACTGCAATTCAAATCACTCTCCTGACAGGTTTAGGCCAGGGACTTGTACTCACACTCCCGTATCACCAAGGCATGCTGGTGCTGATTTATCCTTTAATCAGTCAGTACCATCTAAGAACACTTTAGTGAAATAGTTCTTTTTTTTCTGCCATCCACTCACTCTCCTCTAGACTCCCTCTGCTTCAGCTTTCTGCTTATTTTCAGCCACGCAGTTTTCATGTTGGCCGAATAACAATAATAAAACAATTATCAGACACAAAAGAACAGCCGTAGCATTGCCCAGGAGAGAGGATTGTGTGATTTTGTGTGTGTGTCTGAACAGGCTGGCAGTAACAGAGAAATGACAGCTCTTCTCCCAGTCAGTCACAGCTCTTGGAAATACAAAGATTCAATGCCCAGGAAACAACATCCTGGTTTCATAAACATGTTTCATAAAACATTCACAACAGGAAAAAAGCTCTCTGGGAGGAGGCAAAATGAGGCTGCCACAGGCACTCACACATGGACTGGCTGCTGTTGTTGGTATTATCACTGTGGGACCCTGCCAGCACCCTGGAGGGAAATTTGTCAGGAGATCTGCTGCAATAATCCCACACCAGGCTCAGGTTTGATTAGCAGCCACTCTGGCCTGTCCAACGGGGCCAAGACCTGCCAACTCTTTAAATTGTATGACATTCCTGCCTTTCTGAGTGCAGGGAAACCACAGCAGGATGGGAGCTGGGAGCTGCACCTCTCCTGGGACTGCTGTGAGCATTTACCCTCCACAGAAGCCTGGCGGGCAGGACAAGGAGTGGCCACAGCAGAGCAAAATCTCCTGTCTGGTGTCAGCTTGGGGTCACTGCTTGTCCAAATTCTTCACCCAGTGCTGGTCAGCAGCCACAGGGTCCTCTGGATGCCACAGCACGTGTGGAGGCCACCAGAGACACAGCACTCAGCTGATGGAACCCAGAGTGCTGTAGGGGATTATCTACACGTGCCTGAGCAGGGTTATTTTTTTCCCCCGCTGATGCCCAGAGCAGTTCCATTAACTAAAAAAGGGTTGGACAGTTCATTTTTAACGAATATTGCAAAACAATCCTGACCAAAAAAAAAAAAAAAAGAACCCTCCTGGTGTCCCTGCCCATGGCAGAGGGATTGGAACCTCCTGATCTTTCAGGTCCTTTCCAACCCAAAGCATTCTGTGACCCTGGGATCAGTCAGGGCAAAGTAAATCCAGCAACAAACACAAATAAGTGACAAAAAACATCACACACAAGAACTCCTTCCTCTCCAGCAGGCTCCGGTGGCTAGGAGCAGAAAACAACTGCTTGTTCTTCAATTAAGCCTGGTTAATTGCACTTAGGAGCATAAAAGTGCCTTACTGAGAAAAGACTATTTCCTGCTAATTGCTCCTTTCAGCCTGTAAACACGGCTCTTTGCAGTCCAAGGGTAACTCATGTGAAGAGTCATCCTCTTCCAGGGGGGCACAGAAACCTGCCACAGCCCCTCAAAGCAGGCTGGTTCCTCCATGTCACACACTGCATCCTGCACAAGCTGCTGGGGCACAGCTTAAAGGCTGAACATTTCCTTCTGAAGGGCTTTGATAGGAATTTCAGGGAGATGGAAAGGGGCGAAGAGAAAGGAGCAGTAACTGTTGGAGCAGGGGAATTTACAAAGAGAAACTGGAGAATAAATCACTCATCTAAGGGTATTTGTTCACTGCTGATGAATGTGTTACAATCCCCTTCATGCTCTCTTTCCCTCTGCTGCCCTGATCAAGTTATGCTTGACCTTCTTTGTCTTTTTCAACACGACATTGGCTGTTTCTATTTTTATTGATCCACATAATCCCTTCATGGACTTGGTGACATTAATATCCTCAGGGGTCTGTCTGGGTTCCAAGTCACTGAGCTGTTTTGCTTTCCCTTTCCCATCTGTGCACAGCAATGGCATTGCTCCTGACAATTAATTCAATAATCCACTGGATTGAGGAACGCCTTTCCAAGAATCTTGTGTGAAGTGTCTTGTAAAAACATCAGGCTTGATTAGACTTTCAAACTGAGCATTCTGAGCTGACAGTGAGCTTTGTGGTTTAGCAAACACAAACAAATATCCTGATTTAATCTGCCTGATTTAGAGCTGAAGGACTGTTATGAAACTATGAAAGAAATTAGAAAGATGTCACACATTTTTTTAATCCATAAGATTGGGAAGATTATTTATTTTAAAAGATCAGATTGCTGGTACAGGGCATAATTTAGTGATACAGGGACAGATCCAAGGTTGGGAAAACTTTTGGGACATTGTATTATTCAAACTTGGCACCATTTGCTGACCAATAAGAAATGCTGAAGAGAAGAACACAGCTGAAACACTTTCTCCTCTCAATTCAAGCACTTTTAGATAGTACTTAAATACTGCCACAAATACAGGGTTCAGAGCCCAGAGGATCCCTGGGGTGGATGTCTAAATCTCACATGACAAGAGGAGGCAGAGGAATATTCCCCTTGGATTGTTTCTAGAATTTGCATTAAATTTTGAGGGGAAAAATAATTCCCCTGACATCAAGGTCTGTTAAGGTTTCCACTCCAAACTCTGCACAGTGCTTGGCTTGTAAGGAAACTGGAGCCACATCTGGGGCACAGCTGTGTGCTTGAACCATATCCTGACTGTTCTCTGCTTTGCTTCAGTTCCTCAGAGAGCTCATCCCTTGTCTTTGGGCTCTCTCCTGATGCTCAGCTGAAAACAACCTGACTTTAGTCCTGATGAAACCAAGAGGTGTAATTTCTCTGCCTAATTTTATTTTGTGCTGCTGTCACCACACTGGCGAAACATCCTTTGCATGAAATCATCAGGAAAAGCAAGATGTGACTCTGACTTGAGCTGGAAAGGAGCTGTGATGCCTTGGTTCAGTATCTTCAGCTTCCTTCACTTTGCAGAATTTACCTCGAGCTGCTCCTGGGCAAAGGAGGACAGATTTAGACAGTTCAAAGCTGCCTTGCTAAAAATAAACCCACTAAAGCACTCACCATGAGGGTCCTGCAGCTGCTGGGATTTCAAGTAAGAATTTGAAAGTTTGGCTCCACCTTCAGGGTCAAAAAGCCTCGTGCTGACACAATGGGAAACGCAATGGTGAGAGAGTATCCTATGGCAGGGACAGGCAGGCACTGTTCCCAAACACACAGTGCTATTTTTAAAGGAGAGCTGTCTTATGAAACAGATGACTTAGTGCTGCAGCCTGAAACAGGAAGTGTGAATGTGTGTTCTGCTAGCTGGGCAAGGAGAAAGATTATATTAATTATTGGTTTTGAAATGGGAGAGACAGCGGGCACAGGACACCAGGCTGGAAAGAAGAGCAGCATCGAGTCAAGGCATGAATATCCTGGATGAAAAAACCCAAAACAAACCCTAAATCTCCTCAAATTTCCCTGGCTATTATATTCCCATTACAAACCCTGAAAACCTGACCAAATAAGCTTCCTGCTTCTCCCTGGCTGGCACGCTGTACAAAGCCATCAGTGACTCATGATTCATTACAGAAATTCTCTGATAACTCTGTGCTTCCCACCACCATGGAAGAGGATTCATTTCATGCCACACCACAATTCAGTGCTGTCAACTTATACCCTTCACTGTGAGAACCCTGCCAGTTCACACTTCACTTCTTTCTCCAGATTCTGTAACAAAACCACTGGAAAGAAACTTAGTGAAGATAAACCCACAGAGCCCTCCAATTTTACTTTTTATTTTGCCCTAACTGGTTGTGGAGAGAGTCCTGAATGCTTGGTGCAAGAAAACCAGAAATTCCCTATAAATATAAAGGAGAAATTTATAAATAAGCATCTTCAAGCCCTGCTTTTTGGAAGACTTTACATGATTCCTAAAAATTTTGCATTGGCAAGGTGATTATAAAAAATCACTTCTGATCTGGGTACTTACCAGAAACTGCCCAAGAAACAAAGAGTGTTAAAGCACAGGGCTGGGTTAGCTTGCCGTGCCCAATAACAATAACAACAACAACAAAAGTAATAATAGTTCTTGGATAACGTTTCATTAGATCTTAATAATTACAGTCAAGATTAGCAATTAGTCAAGATAATTAAGACTTGGCAGTGGAGTAGGTTTTTTGAGGTTGGTTTAGTTTTTTATTTGTATTTTTGAAGTCTTTTCAAAAGCCTTTTAAAGACTCTGCAGCAATGAATGCAAAGCCTGATTCCTGATGCACAATGGAAGAAGGAGTAAAAAACCCAATCTACTTTTTCCTTTTTTTCCTTTTTTTTTTTTTTTTTTGAGTTGTTTCATTACCTGCTGGGTCCTCAGTAACCCTCACTGTGATCAGTATTTCAGAGGTGTGACAGTTTCATCCAAGCAGAAGTCCTGGCTCTGTATGGCATTTTCTGCAGCAGCAAAGATGGGTCGTGCTCCCTCACTTTTCCCTTCCTTCCTCGTATCAGTTCAGTTGCACCCTCATGGAGCTGTTACAGCTCAACAAATCAGATCCCTAAATCAGCTCAGGTAGGGAAAAAAAACAAGCAACACAGGTAAACCCTTTTACTGCTTTTTTCAGCCTCTTCACATTTTTAAAATATTTAAAAGCTCCTCAGGTGCACTGCTTTCAGAAGGCTGATGTGAATGGATTTTTTGACCATAGACTTTAAATACTTTGGGATTTAATCTGGAAAATACTACTTGCTGCCATGGTTCAGGCTGATTTGGCAAATATTCTTCAGCCTTATCATCAGCTCGGCCTTTAAAGAAAAAAAAAACCACAATTAGAGACCATAATCTCTTCTTCCAGTTAGTGCCAAGAAATTCAAGTTTCATTCATCTTGTTACAGAACTTAACAGCTGTTTCTTGGGATAGAGGAATTACGGTCCCCTCTCAAACTGACTTCTTGCATTTGCTGCCTGTGTGAGGCTATCCAAACGTGATCAGCCTGAGTTCATTCAGGTAATGTCTCCTGGCTGAAGCAAGAGTGGGAAAAAATATCTGTAAATAACAGCTCTGTATTTAACTTCTGTTTTAACCTACTGGTAGAGTAATGCTTGGCTTAAAGATAAAAAGTTTATCAGATTTATAACAGTGCTTCACAGGGGAAGTTCTAATAAATCATTGAATATACCCTCCTCTCCAAACTGTTCCACAATTTTGTCATCACTTCTACCCAGTAGCACCAGATAAATTTTTGTTTCCTTCATTATAAAGGTCTGTCTCTCCCCACAGAGGAGATTTTGGTTGGTGAGATTGGTTGCCTCAAGGATTTGGAGCTGTGAGCTGCTGTTTCAGCCAGATCCCAAGTAATGAAAAATTGCTCCCCATTTTGGGGAGGGGTTTGGCAGTTTTTGTGATTTTCCTCCCCTGGTGCAGTTGCAGGTTGTAGCAGACAGCTATAAAACACCCACAGCAGGGAGCAGCTGCTTCCCAAGGCACAGGGAGCCAGGAGCTGAGAGTGACAAACCAGACAGCAGCACCAGGACCTCCCCGGCCAGGATCCTGCCCTGCAGCCCCCCAAGGGAGGCCAGCCCAGGGATGGCACCGAGCTTCA
Source organism: Rhipidura dahli (assembly GCA_013399225.1). Lineage (NCBI taxonomy): Eukaryota > Metazoa > Chordata > Aves > Passeriformes > Rhipiduridae > Rhipidura > Rhipidura dahli. Next base: position 1,360,880 of record VXAC01004589.1, on the reverse strand, counting down.
CCCAGAAGTCCAAATCCTCTGGGAAGTTCAGAGTGATGAGACAAGTCCAAGGTGAAGGCAGGAAATCAAGGCTGGATCAGGTCTGGATAGCCCTGTCCCTGCCATGCTGGCCTGTGGGTGACAAGGCAGGTTCCAGCTCAGTCTGGGAGGTGTCTGAGTCCAGATCAGTGCTGACCATGTCCAAACACAGCTATGATTGGCAAAAGGCAGACACTGCTGCAGCATAACTCAGGCCAAGGCTGGAGGAGCAGGACTGGACACAAATGCAGGTGGTGTCCACAGGAGTGGTTGGTAAAACCCCTCGGTGCCCTCAGGCACCTGCAGCTCATCAGATTTACCTCCCATCAGATCCAACACTCATGTTTTCTTGGGTCTGCCTTGATTCACAGCCTAAAATGAAGCCCTGCTTCAGAGAAAATCTTTCATCCCCATAGAAGCAGGGCACACCTAAAAACTGGAATACCATTTATTCATTCCTACTCAGTTTCCACAGGAGTGATACATTGCTTTCACAGAAGAGAGTGACTGAGTTAGGCAATCCTTCCTTAGGATCTTTTGAGATCTGTCTGCTCTTGCCTGCAGGGCAGGAAGCAAGCTGAGGTCAGTGAAATCCAACCTGATGCTGCTGAAATGCTAGAACCAAAGTCAAGATAGAATTTGTCTCCCTGAAAAGCATAACAGGCATTCTCTAGGAAGGTGGCATGAAGCCTTCATGAATAGTTTGACTCCTAAATCTCAGAAAATCGAGGTGTTCTTTTTTTATTATTGTGTACTTCATCCTTTCTGATGACTGCCATCTCTCTCCTGCTGAACCTCAGGAATTCATGCATTTACCTCCTTCAGTCTGTGCTATGGTGACTCTCTCAGTCACCTGGACAGCAGCTGGTAAAGGACATGACTCTTTGTGTCCCCATGATGCCTTAGGTTTCAACTTTTATATTTTCCAAGCCCTGCAGTGCCCAGTGTGTAACTCTGGAGTTTCCTGTTCCCTGTTCAGTGCTGCTCTCTGTGCTGGGCACACACAACAAAGCCTCTCCGGGGCTGCTCTCCAAGGACACCCAGCCCAAACTGGGCCCAAAAAGGATCAACCAAAGAGCCTCTGAGGGGGACAAGCTGAGGGCAATTCCATCATTAACTGCAGCTTTAATTGGAGAATCAACCCTGAGATGCAAATGAACCAAACCTATCAAAGTGGGAAGAACTCGTGGCCTCTCAGGGTCCATCTCGGGGCCCATCTGGGCAGCACCTCTGGCTCCCCAGGGGTACCTTTGGAGGCCTTTCCAATAAATCCCCACCTTAATTCCCTTACTCCTGTCTGGGCTCTGTTTTTAGGTGGCCTCTCAAGGCATCGTCCAGGGCTCTGTCAATTCAGTGTTTCCCAAACCAAGCTGTGTAAAATCCCAGGATAAACTCCTGTGTGCCACTGATCCCTTTCTGTGGGACAATCTGCTCAAGAAGTTCCAACAGCTCCATTCCCTGGATTTCTCACTGAAAGATTCCAGCCCCTCAATCTTGGAGGAGATCTCTTCCATTTTGAATTTCTCCCACACTTCCTCTCACCGCCACAAAACAAAACAGCTGAGCCAAAAAAGCAGCGTAGCCTTAAATACACTCTGAATCTGGGAAGGAGAAATGCCAGAGAATCTGTGGAATACTGCTGTTGCTCTTGATCCTATATGGAAAGCAATAACATATTTTCGTGATAGCTGACAGCAGATAGATTATGGATCTGTCTCCTGGGAAATATCTACGTTCTGCCAAGGCTGAGATATTCTGTCTAGTCTCAACTGAGCTAATTCTGGACATGGAAACAATACAGTTGTGTTAGTAGGATGTTCCACTGACATTAATTAGCCTTTCTAGCTGACCCATCCCTGCTCCCATCGAGAGGGATGTGGCCTGGGACACGATGAGTTTCCATGACTGTCATCTAGAGCTTCCCACAGAAAGGAGGGCTCACACCAGGAGACCACAGCCTGTGGGTAAACCAAACCAGGCTCAGAAGTAAAATACACCAAACTACACAAGGACTCATCATATTTTCTTCCTTTATTGCTAAAATGAACCTAATTTTATGCTGGTTATTCCACTGGAGTAGCCTGGTAGAAGCCCATACCTGCTAAGGTGAAGATTTTTGTGCAGTCACTCAGAATCCCGAGATCAGCTGGTATTTACACGTCTTTGTATCTAAAAAACCTACACAAATTTTTCTTCTATGAATTTGACCGATATTGCAATACTCATTCTGATTTTCCTCATTAATTCTAAATATTTCTGTGTTTTCTACGTTTTCCTTTCTCTTTCTGGAAATGCCTAATTATGGTGAAAAATACACTTTTTTTCTGTTCTCCCCAGTTTAACAGGGAAGGAGAATTTGAATCGTCTTCCCCTTTTCTTAAATTTGTATCTCTTGTCACAGCTACACACTGAGTCCTCAGCACCTCCCACCGTGCACTTTAACCATTCCACTTCTGATTTGGGAAACACATGTTTTAATTAAAACCAGACAGGGAAATAAATTTTCTTTTTCACTTGAAATTCTGATGGGGGGGAAAAAAATCAATTTTTCAATGGGTACTAGAGAAACAAAATTCCCCATGAAATTAAAACAACAATAGCAGTGTATGTTATTTTTGGGGGGGCCATTAAAAATGTTCCATTCTGATTGTATCATCCTGGGAAGTGTTCAAAGCTAGGCTGGATGTGCCTCTGAGCAACCTGGGATAGTGGAAGGTGTCCCTGTCCATGGATGATCTTTAAGATCCCTTCCCACCCAAACCATTCCGAAATTCCATCATCTATGATTCTATGGTTTCTGCTCTCTTTTTCTTTTTTCATGGGAAGAAAAGTAAAAATAAAAGCTGGTTTAAAATGGAACTCACACCCTGCTGCTCCTGAAAGACTGACAGGAGAATATATCCATGGAAGTGTTCTATTCTGATTTTTCAACACGGTGTTTTATCAAGCTTGACATTATTTCCATGATACAATTTTCTTTTGACAGGTTGACATTTCCTCATGGGAAATTCCATAGGAATGTCTCTTATGGGTTCTTTCAGATGATCCACATTTCTAAAAGTGAAGGCACTACTTGTGGGATGCTGAAAAGAGTTATAGTAACTCTGGGGCGGGGGGGAAGTTGGGAGCAGACCGACCACTGCATTTTGTGTTCTGCCATGATGAATCCATAAACAAATTACAGGGCTTAAAGCAGCAGGTGACCTGGTGCCTCTTCATCATGAGAACACAGATGCTGCACAAAATCCTTAATGTGAGACTCAATGGCTTGACTCTTAATGAGCATTCCCCCACTAATCGCTTAAGTCTCCAAATTTAAGCTCAGACACTGAGAAGGCTGAATTTACTATCAGTGTAAAATACACTGACTGAAAGGCATTTATTCCTTGAAAACAAATGAGCAGGACTGGGATTCAGCTTTTAAGCAGAGCTCTCCCCCTGAGGCTGATGAGAATTCCTGAATTTTTGCATGCAGCAAGGGCCAGATCTGGCTCAGTAGTTTGAGCATTTTAGAATTCTGAAGCCATAATCTCACTGGCAATGAAAGCAGGATAATTCCAGCAAAGCTGGCTTTCTTCAGCAATAGCACATTATCTCGCTTCTGCTTTATATGATGTCCACACAAAGGTCTGTATTTCTGTGATTATTTTTTTTAAAAAATCCCCAAACTCATGTGCTTTTTTGTCCTCTGCAAAATGACTGTTTGTGTTATTGCCTGCACTGACAACCTGTCTTTAGCCATTGAACTTTTAACTCAGATGCACGAACCTGGGAGTCATTATGTCCTCAATTCCGAGACAAACAGAATTATTGATTTTAGACCTTGAACTCTCAGAGAAGGACAGGACAGTCTGTTAGCCAGTGGCTACAAAAGGGCATGGCAAGTACGAAAACAAGGGGATATTTGCTAGATTACTCTATTTTCATTTCCCAGTTGTGTTCTGTGGCTTTAAAATTGAGTATACTGTAAACACCATGGTGTCTGAAAGACTTTGAGCCTGAAAGATTTGGAGAAGGTGGTCAGGGAACATTTGTTTCTTGTTTCATGCCATTGAAGAGCTAAGAGCTGTAAAATAAAACTACCAAGGCTCACTGCTTCAGCTGTGAAACTGCTGCACTCATGCAGACCTGTCCAGGAGTCAGCAACATCTGCATTTTCTGTTCATTGCAGACAATTTGGTTTCATAATCCCTTCTTCCTCCCAGCCAAGGAGCCAGGTACATAATTTCAGACTTCAGGAAGGGTGTGTTTGCCAGTGGAGGTTGTGCCTCTGAGGTGAGCAGAGCAGAGGCTCTCAAATCTGAGATACAGACATTTACTCAGCACGTTCATCCTGATCGATTTTCCATGGCTGTGCTTCCTCCAGCTCCTGGAAAGTTTATCAGCATGTTTGTCATTGAAGTTTCCACTAACTTCAGTCACCACCGCCTGTTGCGACATGAAATTAATCCAGACCTGTTCACCTGACTGCAGAGCTATTAATAACATTCTTTGCATGCTTCAGTAATCACAGACAAGCCATACATCTAAAAAGTGCTTTGGAACTACTGTCAAGCTCCCTTTTAAACCTCATTAAGATTGGATTACTTGGTTACATTAATCCTGGTGGCTTTCTGCCAGTGGTCCTGTCTCAGTAGTTATTGTAACACGTTGGCCGAAAGAAAACAGGAAAAGGCAAATTCAAAGGTGAGGTTGAAAGAAAAAGAATCACTGAATAGTTTGGGTTGGAAGTGACTTTTTCAAGGTCATCTGGTACAACACCCGTGCAATAAGCAGGGATATCTTCAACCACATCAAGCTGCTCAGTGCCCAGTCCAACTTGATATTGAGTAATTCCAGGCATGGATCATTTGTGCCATTGTTTTACCACCCTCATAAAATAGTTTTTTCTTACATGTGATCTAAATCAACCCTGCATCACTTTAAAGCCATTACCCCTTGTCCTATCATTCTTTTCCCTTGTAAAAAGTCCCTCTCCAGCTCTCTTACAGCCTTTTTAGGCACTGGAAAGTAATCTAATACCTCCCTGGAGCTTCCTCTTGTCCAGGCTGAGAGAAAAGCAAGAAGTTGTCCCCAGGGCTCTTTTTGTGTCACAGTGCTGTCCATAGGTCAGATGAAGTGAGCAGCCAGCATCCTGTGCTTGCAGCATTCAATTATTGTGTAGCTGAGGCACACAGAGCTACCTTTAGTTCCCCGCCAGTAAATGCAGTAGCTGGTGCAGTGGAATGGAGCTTCCTGCCCGCCATCCAAGCACAAAAATACTGTTTGTGGATATAAACACCACATGTTCCATGCTCTGCAAACTGATGCTGAATTTCACTGTAACAACAGAAGCATTTTGGCTCTTTCCAACTTTATAAGCAGGGAAAGCAAAGAAGAGAGACTCAGCTTAAAACACAACATGTCAGCAGTGGAACATGTGGGGTTTGAATTGCTGGCTCTTCTGCCCTTGACATTAAACCAAGGTGGTGTCTCCTTCATTTTATGTTTTGGGGGTTTTTTTCTGAATCCAAGAACCAAGATATCTGCTACTTTGTTAGTTTCTGATGGTTATGGGAACTACATGTTCTGGAAAGCCTCATAGTGTAAGTCTTGTTTAATGGGAAGAGAGAGGTGAGGGGAGGATGGCAAACAAAGGGCTTCCTACACAGAGAGACTGACACAGAGGGAGGATGCAGAGTATTGTATCCTAATCTTTGGGAAATTTGATAAACTCATAGAATCATGTGAATCATAGAATCATTTAGGTTAGAGAAGACCTCTAAAAACATCGAGTCCAACCACTAACCCAGCACTGCCAAGTCATTATGAACAAAGGGAGGAGAAACAGGCATTCCTAAACATTCCTCTGAGTCCCCCTGGATATCAGTGAGGAGAAATCCTGTCCAAAATGAGCCCTTTTTGAAGCCAGCACCACAGGGGAGAGGCACTGATGGGAGGGCTCCTCTGCTGCACTCAGCACTGCAGTGGCAGATTAACAAGGGGCAGATGTCAGCTGTGTTTAAGGTTCCTTTCTCTTGGGTTTAAGCTTTACCTGTGTGCCCTACAGTCTTGCTCTGTGAAGGGCTTCCCCTCTGGGCTCACCAGGACAAAGCCTGCTGCCTGTTTTAATCCTGATTGCTGCTTGAAGTAGGAGAACATGATTCCTCTGGATAGAGGGGTCAAGGGATCAGCTGGTTTTTGTTTCCTCTGTGCTGTACAAGTCATTCAGAAGGCAGGTACTGTCCCATGCCAGAAAAGGGGATGAATTCCCTAAAGCAGGCAGTGCTCTGTGGGGACTCACTCAGCTCCTGTGCCAGAAATGCCTCTTCCTTTCTTCCAGTACAGGCATTTTTGTCTGTATTTCACTTGGTGGCTTTGTGAGCTTTGTTTGTCTTCTCCCTCATTTTACTCAGGTAAAATTCACTCTGCTTTCCCCGGCTCCATTTGACTGACACCATCCTTGGGAGGGAGGTGTGTGGGAAGCAAATCCAGGTGTTGGAGGCAGCAGGATACAAGACCCATCTATGCTACACCTGGCTCCTGGTGTAAATCACACAGGTAGAACAAGACCTGACAAGGATCACAATCTACTGATGACAACCACACTTCACTTTTGGCCCCATCAGGATTTCTACAAAGACTTTTCCCAAAGTAAAAATGTAAAATAAATTGCAATGAAATATAAAATCATAGACAAACCTGGGTTGGAAGAAACCTCTGGAGATGTTGAGTCTCATTGCTGCTCAAAGCAGGGCTGACTTCCAAGTCAGGCTTGGGGGTTTTTCCAACGAGGTACAGAAAATCCCCAAACTTAGGTTTTTTACATACATTAGTTCCCTGTGGCACTGATAGGAACTCTTTGAATCTCTTTTCCTTAAATAATATAGAATACATTGGAGTTCTTCTCAATTTGGATCAGAAGAGATGTGCTAGCATGCTAAGAGACAACGTGGGTTTCATTCATTACTGCTGGTTCTTTCTGCCTCGGTGAGAGGAATTTCAAGATTTATCCCTTCCATGGAATACTGAAAGACTTGGAATTCTTGTGGAGCACCTGCACACATATCCAAACTTTAATTCAAGTTCTGTAAGGATGATATGGTTTTGCAGTCCAGCTGAATTTTATCCTCACACCTATCAGAGATTCCCAGGCTGGTGTGCAGGAGCCACCGTTCTCAGGGCATGAGTTGTACCTGTACATACCACCAGCATCCTAAATTTTTTCATGTGGGTGCAAAGAAAGATCTGTGGGGTCTGTCTGCCATTCAGCCACTAACATTGGCAGCTGCAGGTATTTGGGGAACATTATTCTGTCCATCTTTACGTGCTTCACCCAGCTTTTTCAAATATTTCAAGCGACACTGAACAAAGCCTTTGTTGAGTCTGTCAGTCACCTTCTGTACCTGTTCTTGGAGTCAAAAGGAAGTTGAAACATTTTAGACATAAAATTTCAGTCTTTTACAGACTAGAACTTGTTTAGTTGTGGGTTTTTTTGTTTTTTTTTCTGGGAAGAAACTCAAGATTCAGTCAACTGCTCCCATCAGCTTATTTGGAAAGAGAGTGTCTGGCTTGCTTTCCACCTAAAAAAAGAACACAAGACAAAAATTACACACCCTGAAGCATTTCAACTGCAGGTGTCTTTAGCTTAATCTCTCTACCTCTGTTTTCATTAGAGGGTAAATTGCCTTAGCACTGGCAATAATCTCTTCCTTTCCTTTCCATGCCCCAGGATGTAAAGCAGCATTTATTGACAAACAAGCACTACCCAATTTCTGAGCAAAAGGAAATTCTTTATTACCATTTCTCTGATAAATAAACATGAAATGATTCATCCCCTTCCTGCTACCATAACTCACAAAAATGCTGCTACGCAAAGGGTGCTGACACAGCAGCTCAGTACAGGCTGGACTAGAAAAATAGGAGAAGAGATGGATGAAAAGATGGTTTAGAAATGCAAAGTGGTGAGCAACCAGCGTAAAAATATTTTCCTTAAAGTGCTGGAAGGAAATTTCTCATGGTTAGCTTCAGCTCTGCTAAGATGAATAAGTGGTGGAATTTTAGAGGACTGTCTTTACACTTTTATGAGATGTTTTCCTGAGTAATCCACAGGCTGAGTCCACCCACTTTGCCACCTTCTCTGCTGTGTCCATGGAAACACTGGGGTAAAGCTAGAAATTAATTTTGTGGGCCCAAAAAGCCAAATTGTTTTCACTGACAATGGAGCATCCCTTCTCACTTCACCTGACCCTTCAGGTGAGAGGTTCCGATCCAGGATGTGCAGCCTGGAAAAGGCTGAACCACCCTAATCTAAGGCAGTGGGAGCAAGGCCACTATTTCTGAGTAAAAAAAAGTTGTGAGCTAAAGAAATTCAGTGCAGAGAACTGCTGTGGAAAGGGATTTTGACTGATAGTCAGCAGGGCCAGAGAAAATAAGACAAGCAATCCTGGCTGAGCCACAGTAGGCCTGCCAGCATGGGTTTTAATTAGGTACTGCCTGAGTGAAGCATTATTCAGTACAATTTCAGACTCTTTGAAAGTGCTGAAGCTGATTGTTGCAATATTTAGAGGAGTATTAACATGAGTGACTATCAGGTCCTCCAGCTCTCCTGCCTGGAAGAGCTCTCATGTACAACAAGGCAGCACACACAGCTTTGATTCACACCCCGGGAGCCAGATGTTCATCACAGGGCAGTGTTGCCAAAGGTGGCACTAATTAATTGCTGTGAACAAGACGGGCTTCAGAAATCAAAAGCTCTCATGCCTACAGCTGGTGCCTCTCAGTGAGGATTTAAGGGTGTGGGGCCAGAGCATCAGTCACTGTAAACTGTCACAGTCCTGGGGCACTGAGGAACAGCAGAGTGTATGGCAAGCTGTAACATCTGCACGGTGATTTCTTCTCTTTTTAAAGACCTAATTTCAGTTATCTACAATCCCCATCTGAACTCAGTGTTTCCAGCTTCTTTCATAGTCAGGGGAAGAAAGAGACAAAAGTGGGATGTGAGTTCTCAGACGGGCCACAAACACTGAGTTTAGGGTGTGGTGGAGTGAATGAAGCTGGGCTGCTTTGACTCTGTTGCTCAGATGTCCACTGACTGCAAAGGGGGCATGGGGAAACCAAATAATTTGTAGGAACTTCATAAACAATGGCTTTTATTCAGCCCAATCCTGACTACAATGGTAATTTGTTGAGCCAGAAGATGTCTTAGGAACTGACATCTCATTTCCTATGTCCTTGTTAAAAGTTTAGGGTACCATTTAGGGTGGATGTCTTATGCAGAGAATGAAATGCAAACAGGGACCTCTCCTTTGTATTCAGTCTGTGTGCTTGCATTTATTTCTATTTATCAACATAATTTCTAGAACCACTGCAGCTTTGTGCTGGCTCCAGTGGCTCACAACACTGAGACAGCTGAAGTGCAAGAAGTAAAAGGAAAAAAAAATCATGATGTGCAAGGCCCTTGTTTCTCCTTTTTACCATAAGATAAATAACTTATTTGTTTAATTATCAGTTTCTTGGCAGCAAGATTTTTGCAAGCAGTTTATATACCAATGGAAATGCTGCAAAAGCAAACTGTACAGTCACATCCAGGGTAAGTGTTTGATCTATGTGTCCAACCTGAGAGTCCTAACCCACAAGGATGCCTAATTCTAATTTATTTAGAACATACAGCACTGGCACAGGTTGACCAGAGAGGCTGCCCCATCCCTGGAAGTGTCCAAGGCCGGGTTGGACAGGGCTTGGAGTAACCTGGGATAGTGGAAGGTGTCTCTGCCCATGGCAGGGATTGGAATGAGGTGATCTTTAAGGTCCCATCAAACTCAAACCATTCTGGGATTGTGTGATATTTAGTTTTAAATCTGAAGTAATACACAAATGCCTTTGCTTCCATGCCTTGAGTCACTTCAGGCACTCAGAATGGAAAAAAACTGCAGCAAGCACAATCCAAAATAGAAGGCAGCTATTCCTGGGAAAAGAGTGGTGCTTTTCTTCAGGGATGACACAGCACCATTAGGCCAGTGATGAAGAGAGATAAAATTCGTTGACAGCTGAATTCTGGGCAAGTGGATGCAGAAAATCCCCATTTCATGCATTCTTCCACTCACTAAACCTGGTTCTCCTGTGTGTACCTCCAGTGTGGATCCACTGAAACCCACGTGGCTACAGAGTGTAAAACTGGAGTATTATTGCTGTGACTGACAAATAAGCATTTGTAAAACTGCTTCTGATTCATTTACCTGCCAGCTGCTGAGTCAAATTTCCAATCCTCTCCTCTAAAGCTGACAGTGTCAGGCAAGAATGACAAGAAATATCATGAACCTTTTTGTTTGTTTGCTGTGCTGTGAGCTCCCAGACAGCCTGCAAACAGTTCTTGGGGGAAAGAAAAAAAAAGAGAGAAAAATAAGTGATTTTCAAACCTTTCACTAGAAAAGGTAAGCGGGCAGCATTGTCAGATGATGGCATGAAATAAAACTAACGTTGCACTGGCAAAAAAAAAAAGTTTTTCCAAGGAAATTCCTGATGTGCTGAGTGATAAGTGATAACCCCACACAACTTGGAAGATTTGGGGCCAGAAATTGCTGACAGCTCAGCTGCTAAAATAATTGAGACCTCAAAGAATTCAGAGCAGCTGGTCAAGGGAAGGATCCTCCCAAAACTTTGTCTGGTGAAGCTGCACTTCAGCAGGGAAGGTTCTAAGGCACTGATGAAGCTTGTCAGAAACGAAAGTGAGCCCCAAGAGATATCTCTGTTTGACAGAAAACTACTTTTTTGGGTTCACTGAGTTCACTGGATCCCCACTGATTATGACATGAGCTCAGCATTAAAATAGTGAGCCACCTAAAGTTATTTATCTCAGTCCACAAGAGAAATCCTGTCCACAGTAACTGCAGGACTAGATTGGGTGTCTGAGCCTCAAGACAGAATGATAGCTACTCAGGTTTGAAAAGGGACATGGCAAGCTGAAGATGAAAAATTTATTTGAGCCCAAAAATCAAGACATAATAATTGAATCAGAAAGATCCAGAGAGGAAGGGATATGGGAGAGGAGAAAAACAGGTTATATGAATTTCTTTGCAAAGCAGTAAATCTCCCAGTTTTGCCTTACATTTTCAAAAGTATTGTAATAAAATTCTTTTTATCGAGGCCTTAACAGCAACCTAGAAATGATTTCAAGCTAAAAGGACTGGGGGTTTAGCCCTTAAATTGTGTTATTTATTTTAAGACTGCTGGTGTCAAAAAATCATCCCTTGGAAAGTGAGCATTGTATGAAGGCATTGCCTATCAGGTGGGAAAACAAACATAAAATGTAGGAAAGAATCCCAAAAACTACATGCTGAAGAAAGAACCTCAGCAAAAAATACATGAGTCAGATTTTAGTGTAATCACAGTGGATTAAAGCTGGATCCAGGAACTGTCTCAGTCTTCATTTGATTGTCCAGTGCCAGATCTCGTTCAGTGTGGTAAAATACAGGTGAACACTGCAATCTAAATGCAAAATGCAGAAGACATTTCTGGTAAAAGAGTGAAGGAGGGAAGCTGAATCACACATTTCTCTCTGCTATCTGCAAATCCAAGATGTATTTCCACAGAAGTGACTTGAAAGGTATTTGGAAATAATCAAGTTGTACCAAGAATCCACAAAAATGCCAGCTCTTCTCAGAGGTGTGGCTCTGCTCAGTGTGGGTTGAAATTCTGAACCCAAATTAGGTGATTCCTCTCACGACACATTTTCCTCCTCCCCCATTTCTAAGGTGAAACATCTCTTGATAATACATTTAAACATACTTTTTAAATTTATCTCTGAAACTGCTTTGCCAGGGAAGTTTGAACGGTGTCCAGGCTGCCAGTTGTCCTTCACAGCCTGGAGCGAGGCACCTGAAAGCCCCAAGTACCCAGATCAGCATCCCCAGATGTGGCAGCTTTGCTGTCCCACAGCTGGCTGGGGAAAGGGGAACATCTGGCAGGGCCTGCAGCCACCAGAACAACCCTCCCAGCCCACATGGGCTGAGGGCTCACTGAGGTTTGTGGTGCCCTTGGGAAGTGAAGAATCCCAACTGCATCTCCCTGGCAATCGGATGTGCCAAGCACTGAGCACCAGGAACAGCCCTGGCTTACTCCATGAGAATACAGCAGCCTCATGAGTTCCACAGTAAAGAAAGCCAGAAAATCTATTTTATGCTGAAGGGGTGATGCTTTCAGCTCATTTTCCTTCTTTCTCCCCACTCCCAAGGTTCATACTGCACCCCAGAGACCTCGCTATTAGGAACCATTTCAGACAATGGAACTTTCTTTAAATATCCCCATTTCTTCCTCCATCCCACATCCCTCCTTCCAGTGCAATTGCAAGTACTGACCTACTGAAGAGGAAGAAGCTCTGTGCCTTTGCTTTGTCAGAGTAATCTCTCTTTTCCTGAGCCATGCTTGTTACCAACTCTGACCCACCATTATTTTAGGAAAGCATCACATTCATAATTAATAAGAACTCTCCAGCTAACTTTCCTCCCTTGCAGAAATTATTCTGGTTTCAAATGTCATCATGGCATTCATTCCTTCTGCAAGAAGCAGGGAGAACTCCTCCTACTCCTTCGCCCAGCCTGGCCTTTTCCAGGTCTGGCACACCCAGATCAATTCCCCTGCCACTCTGGAATAGCTGAAACCAATGCAGTCAGGAGCAAACAGGGAGGCACAACACATCCAGAGAATTGTAGCTGTTCTGAGCTGTCATATCTCTGAAAGGGGTCTGACTTTATTAGTTTAGGGGATGAATAAAACATCTGATACATAATTAAAATTAGATTTACTCAGATCCTGCACAAGAGGCCTAAAATCTATCCAAGGTTCCAAATGGGGACCCAATTTGTCCCCAAATGGGGACCCACAGAAGAGGGCTCTGAAACTCACCTGGAGGGATGTATTTGATATTTTCTGATGTTTCCCTTTAACTGAGAGATATCTCATCCCTCTGTGAGGTCTTCCTGTGTTTCAGACAGACAAAGTGGGTGTCTGATTCAGCCCAATTTCACCTTTTGGTTACTGATGTCTTGTGTGATGTTTGTGGTTATTATTAGAACTGTTTTTCAAGTTATTTCATTGTATTGCAGAAATTCCTCAGGGTCATGGACAGGGGCAAGGACCTTGCTGTGTCAGATGTGACACCAAGAACTGGCCATTCCTTTCTTCCAGCAAGGATTCTTTCTGTACAGCTTCACCACTGAGAGCACTGGGAATACTTAAACTTGAAGTTCTTTCAGGAGCTGTAAAGAGGATTAAAAATCACCACCAAACAAGCAAAGGGGGTTATCCTTGTAAGGGCATGACTGCAAGCCATGCCTGAAAGTTATTTAGGCAAGAACTGAGCAACTGGATCCTTGCCATGATCCCATGTGGAGACTCACTCCATCCAGCTGATCAGGATTGTCTTCTCCTGCATTCCTGAGCCTCTGAGTATTGATCTCAGGGCTCTTGGTGTGTTTCCTGAAAGAACAAGGCTTACATTTCCCATGCCACATCCACACATGGGTGTGTGGGTATCGGTGTCTTTAGGTCTCTGCTTCCGTGTTAACCGAGACCAATCTCACCCACAAAGCCAGCCAGGATTCTACTGATCAAATGATCCTACAAGGTTTACAAAAGGATATGGCTGGAAGAAGAGTCCCCCTGACTGAAGGAAAAGCTGCAACGTGAGCTCTGCCCTAAAAGAACTCCAGAGCATCCAAAAGAACTCCAGAGTATCCAAAGGGGACTGACCGTATAAGCAACCCAGACAACAAAAATCTTTGGTTGGAATTTGTAACCCAGCTGCAAGGGGAAAAGCCCCGGGCACAGCACTGCGGGAATGATTTGTTTAATCCTTAGATAGTCACAATTTGGGGTTGTTTTGCTCTGTTTCAATACAACTTTGACGATTACAAGGCTCTGGACAGTGCGATAAACACGGATAAATCATAACAGAAAGTCATGGAAAACCTTCGTGGTTCCAGGGCACTTGATGTCTGTGCAGATGCAGCTCCAGGCCCCCTTTACCAACTCCCATGAGTTCATGGAATCCTGTTGCGTGTGAGTTTCCAGTCCCAGAGGTGGATGTTTAAATGTAATAAAAATTTGGGCTGGATTTATTCCTCCCTTTTGCATTTTCATGAAAGAACTCATATTAATTGGAAGCATGCAACTTTGGGATATGGCTTTGTTTTCTTTTAATAATGAAAGGAAACAAATGTTGGTGTGTAACGGGCTGAAAGGGGAAAACTAGGCAAGCTTAAATATTTAAATGTATTCAAACTGTTGGATAACCAGAGGAAAAGGGAAAATAATGCTGCTTTGTGAAAACTTTTGCCTGTCTCTTAGGAGGATTCCAAGTTTTCTAGTGTATGTAAGTGCCCATCTCCTTGCTGTGATGTTTGTGATGTACCAAATGGAATTCCTGGAGGAAATTAGGCATGTAAGCATCCCTGTAAATGTTTTAGAGAGGGTCAGAAGTTTTTTTATGCCTTTTTTATGTTTTATGCCTTTTCACCAAACAACAAAAAGCAAAATAATTCAGTGAGGCCTCAAATAAAGATGCCCAGGTACTTCTGCATCCTGCTAGGCTGTTGTAAACCCTGAGAATTTTATTGGAACTCTTTCCTCCGTGCCATGGTGACCTTTTTGGCAATTCCTTTTGATTAAAAAAAAAACTGCAACAAACAAGGAGGGTGGCAGAAGAGGAAAAGGCCCCATCTCCCTGAAGGAAGCAGCTGGCCACAGGTGACTACACAGACAGTGCAAGGCACTGTTCCCTGCAGAAGTCTAGCTGGGATGGGAAGGAGCTGCTCCTGTCTGCTCCTGCCCCAGGACTGTGACAGAGGCCTGTGTGCCTCAGGGCACAGCTGGGATTTTGGGGACAGTCCCAGCTGCAGCTGGGGAGAGATCCTGACTGTGATTCACACACAGCTGGCTGTCCTCTGGGCAGATGGGATGGAGCAGAGGAGAAAATAATCTTAGTAGGCTCATTGGTGGTGCTGGAAAAAATAGGGTTTGGCCTGATGCCCACACCTAACAATACCACAGACACGTCCATCGTGTGGAGAGACCCAACTGGATGCCGAGGGCAGGGAGTGATAACTCTGCTAGACCCAGGAACTGGGCCCCAGCAGGGTCAGGCATCCAAATCTATCAGATTCCCATTCCCTGAGCATCAACATCCACCTCAGAACAGCCAGAGGGCCAGAAGTCCCTTGGGCAAGTGGGCACCCTGTTCTGCTTTTGCTTGAACAGGGGTCTAGCCTGGCTAGTATCTGTAGGTAAGAGCAGGACAAATGTCTTCTGTTTTCAGATACCAAGTGCACAAGGAGCAGCCAAAAAGGCAGGTTTTGGGTTGCCTGACTGAAAGTGTGTACATGCACTGAGAAGTCCTAAAAAGTTTGGTGCAGGGGAAAAAATTGCTTCTCATGGCAGCTGAGGAACAGCAAACGAGATGCCCCGCTGGCCTGGAGACTTTGGGAAAGGTTTGTTGATGAGTTTAGAGAGCAATAAGCCAGAACCCTTTTGCCCTGGGGTACAGAGGAAGATGGGAGATTTGCTTGTCATTATTGTGGAGGTGGAGATCCTCATCACACCTGGTAATGTTGCATCGTGGGCATCCTTACTCCCAGAGGATCAGCAGGTGGTTCAGAGTGCACAGTGTCAGAGAGGATTCTTCCTTTTCTTCCCAGGCTTGTAGGGGGTCACAGAATAACAGAAAGATCCTTAAAGATCATCTCATTCCAGCCCCCTGCCATGGGTAGGGACACCTTCCACTATCTCAGGTTGCTCCAAACCCCATCCAACCTGGCCTTGGACACTGCCAGGGGCAGCCACAGCTTCTCTGGGAAACCTGTGCCAGGGCCTCACCACCATCACAGGGAAGAATTTTTTCCTAGTATCTAATCTAAACTTTTAGCTCAAAAAGTGTCCTATCACTATGTGCTCAAGCAAAGAGTTGCTCTCCACCTTTTTATAAAACACCTCTAACACACTGTGTGCCCAATGCAGTTTGTACCTGAGCAGTGGGGGAAGCCTGTTGCTCCTGAAAGTTTAAGGGCAATGGAGTTAACATTCTACCTAATTCCTGGCGGGATGGGGTGGTGGTGAAGGGATTATTAATGCTCCTGGGGGGCTGGGTGGGGGTGTCTGTGCACTGCATCTAATTTTGGATAATGATCCCCACTGCACCCAGAGCCTGGGCAGGGAGAATCCCCTTGTTCCTGGAAACTTTGGAGGCAGTGGAAATTCCAATATATGGGAGGGCGGAGGAGGACCCCCGTTATTTCTGGAAGCTGGTGTGGAAGGCGTCCCCAGTGCTCGGGGAAGAGGGATCTCCATCACTCTCAGTGCTCGGGGAGGGGGTCCCCCATCGCTCCTTGGACGAGCGCGGGCGGTGCGGTCCCGCTCGCCCGCAGAGCCCGACGGAGCGGGGAATCCCTGTTGCTCTCGGAGCACGGGGACAGGAGGGTCCCCCTCGCTGCTGGAGGCTGCGAGGGTCGCGCTCCCCCGGGGGCCCCCCGCCGCCTCCATCCCCGAGGCATCCTGGGCGGAGGGCGGGCTCGGCTCCCCCTTCTCCCTCCCTCCCTGCCGGGGGTTTGCCCTGGGACGCGCCGGCGGCGCCGGGCTGGGCTCCGGGACGGCGGGCAAGGGTCAAGAGCAGCAGGCGGGGGGCGATGCCGGCGCCGGGGCAGCGCCGAGGGTCCGGCTGAGCCCCGGGCACCCCCCGAGCCCTCATGGCGGGGCGGGCGCCTCAGCGCAGCCTCCCCGCGGCAGCGGCCGCCGCGCTCCTGCTCCTGCCCGTAAGTGCCGGGGACGGGGACGGGGACGGGGGGTGCGGGACAGGGACGGGGAGGGAGCGGGGGGACACAGCGGGGCTGCCCCGGGCGCTCAGGGCTCCGTGCCCGGCGCCCTCCCGCAGGTGCGTGCCCAGCTCCGGGACACCCCGGGCGGGCGGCACCGCTCCCGGCCAGGTGCTGCCGGGGCTCGGGGAGCCGTCCCCGTGGCCCTTTCGTGCTCCATCACAGGTGGTCTCAGAGATACCCTCTGCTCGCTCGACTCTGGGTCCCCTCTGAGCCCCCGGGCTTAAGCACAGCCCTTCATAGTGCCCCCTTCCCTGTGAAACAGCCACCTTTCCTTGCCAGAAGAGGTCCCAGCACAGGGACCGCGCTGGGCTGGCAGCTCCTTGCCCCAGCGGGAGGGGTTTCCCCTCCGGCTCCCCGCTGCCTGCCGGTGCCCGGTGTCCTCGGGCTCTCTGCCGGTGCCTCTCCGTGCACCATGTGCTCCAGCAGCGATCAGGGGTGCCGAAGGGCAGGGCTCAGCCCACGCAGCCAGCCAGGCATTTGCTCCGAGTTTCTCCGGAGTGAAACGCGCGGGAAGCTTTTCCGCGTGGTCCTTCTCAGTCACGAGCATCCCCCTGGGTGATGCTGGGATGGGCTGGAGATCAGGTTGGCCTCTGTCGGACTGGACTTCAGAGAGCTTTCCCAGTGCTTTTTGGTGGCTTGTTTGTTTTGAGCGACGGTTTCAAGTGTGGTTAAGCCAGACTCGAAAAGAAAACGTGAGAGGTTAAGCAGGAGTGGCATTGATCCTGTGTAGAATTTGTAAAGGCTGTTCCCACAGCTTTAAAAAAAGTGGCAGTGACCCCTCTGAACTGCAGTGTAATTGGTCTATCTTTAATATTTCCTCAGATAAAGAAAGAAAATCTGGTCTATTTCCTTAAGCTCCATCTATTTTGGTTTGGTTTGGGTTTTGTTTGTTTGTGCGGGTTTATTTGTTTGTTTTGGGGGATTGTTTGGTTTTTTTCCTCTAATTTAGAAAGAAAGATAGAGAAAGCCAGGCCAACAACAGGCTTCAGAGAGAAGCAACAATTTAAATTCCTTTTTTTGCAGTAGCTTTCTTGTGAGAAATAGTGAGAAGAAGTGAGAGAATACTTTCTCACCTCTCCCAATGTCTTTTTTTAATCCCCAAAAAAAAGAAAGAGATCAGTGCACATGGGATCACAGTGGCATGGGTCTACACACTTACTGTTTTCAACCCCAAGCCACTTCTTCCTAATCTTTGTTTCTTAGTCCCTTTTCTTTTCCAGGCTGTGTTCTCCCATATTGATTTATTTTCGTCCATAAAAATATCTCAGTTTGTCTTTAGAGTGCGGGACTTTCCAGTGTGGTTATCAGAGTATTCAAATATTGAGTCAGACTAATTCTTTCTTAATGAACCAAAAATCATCATATGCTTTCTCTGTGAATATAATCTATAGATTTTCCAAGTTTCCAGTTCTGCTGCAACTTTGCGTTTGAATTATTTCTGCTGTGGAAATTTTGGAAGCTGTGTCGCTCCTCTAGAAACAAAACTGCCTCAAAAGAAAGGGGATAAAAAGGTGGATTAAGGATCAAAATGTGAAGTTTTCATAAAGTGTGTTTAGTCCAAGAAATGTGAACTCTGAGTGTGTTCTGTGTGTTTTTGTAGAGGAGGTTGTCTGGGTGGAACAGGCTGCTGTCTGATAGGGGCTCACGTACACCTGTGTGGGAAATAACATTTTGAATCTTCAGCCTCAGAAGAAGCTCTGGTTGCTCCAGCTGTAGCAGAAGCTTTTGCTGCTCCTTTGGGGAGTGTTTTAATCCCTGAATGTTGTCAGTAAATCTGGATCTCTGCTTTACAGCTGGAGGAAACTTTGCACCAAGAAGCTTAAGAGCAGTGTTTTAAAACTATGGCTCAAAGCCAAAGCTCTTAAGTTCTTGTTTAATTTGAAAACACTTGAAAGTGGACTCAAAATCAGTGACTTTATTCACATTTGTGGATTTGAGGAAAGGAATAGCTGCTTGTGGAAGCAGGCCCTTACCCAGTTAAGGGAGTTCTAAGTTCTCACAGCAGCCAAGCAATTGTGTTTTATGGGAGCAGCAGGTTTGCAACGCCCACGGGATGAGGCAACTTTCTGGTACAGAATTAGATCTGCCACATGAAAATGCTGGTGCAAATGACCTGACAGATTTCACAGGGCTGGTCAGCAAAAGGGTGAAGACTTGCACTGAGATTTATGTTCTCTTAAAGGGGTTCTGGACGTGTGATACACTTGAAAGCACATCTAACAGAATGTGGGAAATGAAAAACAAACCGTAAAATGAAGGCAAATGGGTCTTATGACATTTTTATATAAAGTCCTTGCTAAGTTCACATAATTTGGAGAGGGGGGATTATTCATCAAACCCAAAAGCAAAGCTTGCTATAATTTATTTGTTCTCCTGGAGCTGTTCAAAGAGCCGGGGCAGTGTGAGTGTATCAGGCAGTGATGACAAGTTAAATAGTATTCCTGGTCTGAGGCTGCCAAAATTCAGCCCTATTGTGAATTAATGCAGCATAAACATCTCATCAAGAGAAGCCTTTCCTGGGGCAGCACTTTGTCAGGGTTTAGTCTGTAACCATCCCTTGGCAATTATTGGATGTTGGAGGGAGGTGGCTGTGTGCTGGTGTTGGCCAGCTGTAATTTTGCCATAAAACATTTCAGTGATGATGTTCATCGCTGCCCTTAGCCAGCAAGAAAGCAGTTTCAGCTTTTGTGCATATAAGGCATCTGCTTACATATCATTATCCTGTCAAGAATAGAGGACAAGTCATGATTAAGTCCTGTAAACTCTCTGACCCTCATATTCCAAACCAGAGCACGGTTGTGGAGGAAGAGAGAGCAGGGATCTCTTTGCAGGCTGTGCATTGTGAGGTGCAGAATTCTCATTTCAGCCTCACAGGTTCTAACTCCACTGGTACATCAATATCTTCAGGAAAGCTCTCCAGCCTTCAGAAAAAATGCCAGAGAGTGACTGGTGCTCATGTGATTGAGCTCCTTCAGCTTCTAAAACAGGAAGATGCTGTGTAGGCTGTGCACAGAGCTGGTCCATGGTCCTCCCTAGCTCCCAGATCATTCCCAGGAGCTGTTTGAGCTGTTTGCTTGGGGCAGTCTGGTGGTATCTCAAATGTGAGAAATGTGGCCAGGAGCCATTCTAAAATATTAATAGTATAAAAGATTAAGGACTTAAAACAGACCCTTGCACTGCTTGATTTACTGGCTTAGATGGAGAGTGCTGTGCTGCCATTGCTCGGGGCACACTGTGAGTGCTCCAGGGAGGGATTTTCCTCTAAGGCCAACTCTCCCTTGCTTCGAATTTGCTGATCAGTTCTGTTTGTCTCAAGGGTCACTGCAAGTTCCTGCTGCTGATATGCTGCTCTGAGAGATTCACCACAAGAAAAATGGGGTAGTGGATGATACAAATGTTTTAAGGAAGCATTTTTCTGTTTTCTTTTTGTTTTCATTTTGCCCCATATATTAGTAAACCAAATATTTTAAAAATACTGTATTAGAACACACATTTGCACATTTCTACGTTCTTTTAATAGTTCTGCAGATCTTACTTTTTGGGGAGAGGGGGAGGTGAGGAAATGTGGGTGGCAGCAACAGGCTGCACATGCTGCTGAATCTGTTCCTTTTTAGTTTATATCACTTTCAGGTTTTGCAGCACTGCAAACCCAAGAAGGAGATTTAGGGGGAAAGCTGATTTACTCTAGATTAAAAGTTTATTCAGCAGATGACTTTTTTGCAGGAATTTTTTTTTCCACACCATGTCTATAAATTGCAACAGGTCATGTCCATATCCTTCTTTCTTTTAATTTAGAGCACTTTTAATCCCAAATGCAGTCTGCTCTTCCTTAAAGTGCAAACATTAATTGTTGGATGTAAAACTGGAGCTGTCCAGCGAGCCACTGGCACCTCCCTGCCTCCTGTGGATACTCAGTGACCTGTGTCAAGGCATTGCAAAAACATTGTCTTTGCCTCCTTATCTTTCTATTCATGACAACCAAATACTTTGTGATGGTTTGCTTTATTAAACTATTTCTTTATACAGAACCGCTTTCTTTTACTGCTGATAATTCTTTTAATCTTAACAGCTTTGAAAATAGCTGTATTTGATTTAAGTTGGCAAGTCTTGGGTAAAGTGTTTTCATTTTCTTGGACAAATTTGGCTGTGGTCCTTGCTACAAGAGAAGACAAATAGAAAGTAGATCAGTCAACTGACAGAACTGGCCTTCAGGTGACTGTCTGCTTGGATCTCATCAGTCACATCCAAATACATGAAAATTTCATTTCCAGTTGGTGGTGCCACGTGAGGTTGTTTGTTACCACGTGCTGTGCGTAAGCACTGCTCAGTTCTCTGGCCCTGGGGTCATCTGGGTTGGCTCTTACAAGCAGATGTTCTGCTGGATCTTCTCAAAGCCTGGTCCATTTGGAAAGGGCTGTGGAAGGGACAGAGAGAACCACTTCTCAGTGATGGATTTCAACATCCTGTCCTGACTTCTGGCTCACAAGTCCCTCATTGCTCACATTGAGAGTCAGGTGCTGCGAGTGTGCTGCTCCTTCCCCAGACAGGCAGCTCTGCCCTGGAGCCCAGTGGGTGGAGAACTTGGAACCTGCTTTTCCAAACATCTCTGAAGCCTCATGTGCTTGCACTTCTCAGCATGTTTTCAATAAATAAGAAAGAAAATCCATTTAATAATTCAAGAGCTCAAA
Source organism: Rhipidura dahli (assembly GCA_013399225.1). Taxonomy (NCBI): domain Eukaryota; kingdom Metazoa; phylum Chordata; class Aves; order Passeriformes; family Rhipiduridae; genus Rhipidura; species Rhipidura dahli. Next base: position 1,339,330 of record VXAC01004589.1, on the reverse strand, counting down.
AGTACTTCTGCCACAGAGCTGTAAGAAAATGAAAGTAATTAAATGAAGCCAATTAAAGCTCTATAAACTTCTGCATAACGCTGGCTGAGTAACTGTCCACTCTGGGCTGGGCATGCTGGGAAAGTAAATAGTGAGTAATGCAGCTGGAGATTAAAATACATTAGCTGTCCTCACTGCAATGCTAAACCCTTGCCCTGGGAATAGCAGCTGAAGTGCCAGAGGACTGGAGAGGAGCCGCTTGTCTCCGAGGGCTGTGGGATCATCCCTGTTGCTGTTCCCCAGCTCCCTGGGATGTGGGATTTGCTCAGTGCTGTTATCTCTGTGCTGCCGCAGTTTGGGAAGTGCTGTCCTCTGGCTGGGGTGGCTCTTCCAGCGCAAAGGAAGGAGGGAAAGAGGCAAAAGGGAAGGAAAGGAAGTGTGCTGATGGGCCAGAACAGGTTTCCTGTGGGGCTGCCAGCCAGGCTCTGCTTGCTGAGGTATAGATTCCCTTTGAGTGGCAGGAGCAGATCCCAGGGCCCGGGCATGGCTTGGGTTTCAGGGGGCTGATGCCAGCAGAGGCTCCTGAGCCACGCCAGGGCTGTGCTGGGCAGTGTGGCCATCACAGCTCTCCCCTTGCTGCTTCCTCTCTCCAGTGCATGGGACTGCTGAGAGCGGTGCAGTCCTCCCACTGTTTGCCTGTTTTGTGTGCAAACATCTCTGCCAGGGACCAGGCTGCTCTTTTTGCTCTCAATTGGCTCTTTCAAAGCAGAGAGGAAGCCCAGGGTGTCCCTCTGGCTGCTGAGAGTGGTGTCTCAGAGCTCAGGAAAAAATTTTGACCAGGTGTGCTTCCAGTCAGATGCACTGAGCATCTTTCCTCATCCTGCCTCAAAACCCACCTGCTGGAAGTTCAGCTGTTTAGTCCAGCTTGAACTCGAGACACCTTCCAAGGTGTGAGAATCCCCTACTTCATCAAAACAAGTGTCTTTGTGAAGATTTTGAAGTCTTGTCAGGCTTGCAGTGTTTCTTTCCTTCAGACAGAAAAATAAATTAAAAGAAAATTCTATCTTTAAATAAAGAAATATTTTTAAAATGTCTTTTCACAGTATTTGGTAAAATAATATTTTAATTATGATTATGTGAATAGAGTCAAAAATCTTAGAAATATGAGTGAGAGAAACCTCAAAGCTTCCGAATTGCTGATGATTGTTTAAGATACAGTCTGTAATTTTTTTACTGCATTGCCAGTGGAAAGGTTTGGGGAGTAATTGTTATCTGTGATTCTTTTTGCCACAGGGACTATAGAATCAAGGAATGAAAAAATAATCTGTGCTGGAAGGGATTGCTGGAAGCCTCTTGTCCAGTCACCTTCTCAAGGCAGGGTTAATGCCAAAACCAAATCATTCTCATCCAGTTAGGCTGTGAAAATCTGCAAAGATGGAGCTCTCACAACATCTCTGAAATGTCTTTTTACAACTTCTTTTTTCCCATGCTCAGTCGTTGTCATGGTGCATCATTTTTTTCTTTTATGTTCCGTGAGGTTTTCCCTCACTTCAGCTTGTGAATGATGCCTGTCTCATTGCTCTGCTGTCAGCTCCTGAGAGGAATCCGACTCCTCACAGAAGAGTCTGTGATTCCCCTTCAGGCAGTGACAGATAATTCCAGACCTGGAGTTAAATTGCACTGTGATACTTGGTTTTCAGATCCAAAGGTGGGCTCCAGACCAAGAATTAGAAGTTTGAGGAAAAGTGGAGAGAAAGTTCACTGCTAATCTCCAGTGCCACCTCACTGGCTCATTTTTAAATCACTGTCAGGAAATTTTGGGTCAGAGGAACATTTTGTAGAGGATACAGCAGTACCACTGTTGGCATGTCATGGAAAGCTGAGCAGATTTATTATCATTTTTTATTATTATTATAATTAGTTAATAAAGTCTTGATCCAGATGGGTTTTTACCTTTTTCGGGTGGCAAAGACCTGAAAACCAAAGATCAGGAGCTCAGATTTGTTGAGCTGCAGCTGGGAGAGCCTCTGAAGAGCAGCCTTGGAAGTGTAGTGGCAGTGGATGGGTGAATGATCCTTGCAGAGGCTCTGCATGGAGATAGGAGTTAAATGAGGTATTGGCATTCACTTGGGTAAAAATGACTTTTAAACTTGAGCTGGTCTGGATTCCCTGAGTGTTTTGTCTCCAGTGTGTGAGTTACCTCATCCTGAAGTACATGTTTGAAGCACAAGTGATGGATTGTTCCTTGACAGTGCTTCCCTCTTCCACTGAGCCTTAGGGAGCCTGCTGGAGTAGGGGGGAGAGGTGAATCATATTTGAGCTGCTGAGAGGATTCGTGGGAATGGGAAAGGGAATGGGAATGGGGAGGGAAAAAATTACTCACAGGTTTGGTGTGCAGACCTAAGGAGAGGGCAGACACTTACTCCCCTTCCAGACTCAGAATATGATACCCACAGGTGTGGGGAATGAATAGGAAAACTCTTCAAGGATGTGAAATTTGAAAGTCTTTCTGTTAAAGAGTTTTATTTAAAGAGAGCTGAAGCTTGTCATTCAGATGTTGTTATGCTCATTTTTAACACCTCAGGTTGCTTTGGGAGGGCTTGGAGGCCTGGTTGAGCAAGTCCAGCTCAGCCATGGGTGGCATAAACAGGTTTGGTTTGTACCTCGTGACTCAGAAAATCCCTCAGCACCTGTGTAGCTTTCAGTGGCTGCAGAACCTCCCCTCTAAAAGCTTCTCCAGCAGAGCATGTAGGCAGTGCTCACCAAAGGCAGATCTCCAAGTTTCAAAGACAGCACTGAAGTTCAGTGGTGGGCTCAGTGTAGCAGATGCTCGAGGGTTTCTTTAATTTATTTTTGCATTTAATTTCATGCCTTAGAACCGAGCATGTGTTTAGCTGCTTTATTGAACTGGGGTCCTAATTCCCATTCCATGCAGACTTTTAGTCTCTTTTTGCAGACTTGATGGAAGAGCTGCAGAATACATCTGGCCTCTAAGATCATGGAGCAGTGTCTCCTGGAGCATTTGGTGTTCTCTAGAAAGTAGCAATGTTTTATGTGGATTAACTCAGAGGGAGTTTAAAGAGCTGAAGGATGACTTGAAAAGGAGCCTGTTTTTCTCGAGCTGTGCTCAGAGTCTTTCCCTCTACTGTAACCTTAGCTGGCTCAGGTTTCAGGTTGCAGGCTCCTGTGAAAACTTGTATTTAGACTTTCTATTCCAAATGGAAATTACTTTTCTGGTGAGAGAGAGCCAAACAATTGTACACTGCCAAAAGCTGCTGCACGAGCGATTTTAAGTTTCTATGTTGAGAAAGTAGAAGAAAAACAAGAAGACAAGAAAAACATCCTGATGCAGAGGGCTGACCTTTTCAGGTCTCCAAAAGGCAAAGTATTTCCAATACACTGGCCCTCTTAGTACTGTTCTTTAATAAACATCTCTTTCACATGCATCTTGTGGATGAAGTAACCTCATGGCAGTGGATATAAATCCATCCTGGCCACTGTAAAGATGACTTTGCCCTCCTCTCCTGTGCTAATCTCTGTTTTTCTCCTGAAGTAGCAGCTTTCACTCTTCTGATTGTGCATATTCCTTCAGGTGATCAGTAGTCAGCAAATATTCCAGCTCTCCTCATTCTCTCCCATGTGTTGCTGTCTCTTAGAAGGAAAGAGCTGCTCACATGAATGCTGACATTTGGTACAAGAGCATTCCAAGGAATATCTGATGATATTTTCTCCCAAAGCATCTGTCTCCCCACACCAGTGATGTAGAATTTGCCAGATGCCCACCTGCCCTGGAAACTCCTCAGCTGTGTTCAGAGTACGGATTTTGTCAAGGAAGTGTGGGATTCTCTTTGATTTTGTTGCGTTGAACTCTTTCACTAATTACAATTTTCCTGTGAAGTTAGAAGCATGTGTTTCCCTAAAATGAGCTTCCATGGACACAAATGAACAATTTTTGCATTTATAGGGCCACTGTTCTGAGCATGTCCATCTCAGAAGCTGGGGTGAGAACTCAATCTCATGGTGGAGATGGAGTGAATTTATTTGCATTGCCTAACTGAAGTGCTAAAGATTAAATGCAGGTTTCCCTTTTCTCTCGCTCTCACTCTTTTTTTTTTTTTCTTTTTTTTCCCCTGAATTCTGGGACCAAAGTACTAAGCAGCAGCTTTTCTGTGTGCTGAAGACAGTTCTGCTGCAATTTTCATGTCCAAACAAGATAGCATTTGCAGCCTCAGATGTTTTAAAGAAACCCATGGGAAAAGCTGAAGCAGGAGTGCTTAGGAGCAGTGGAGCTTCCCAGAGGTGAAGGGTGGGAAGAAGCGTCATCCTGACATGATCCATGCCACTGCCAGAGGTGGTTTCTCAGGAGTGGAAAATGCTTTGGCTTTATAGAGAGCACAGTGGATAGTTCAGGCTGAAACTTCATTCTTGTGTGGCAAAGAAGACATGAGATGGACCCTTCCATTATCAGCTGTAGACTGAGGACATTTTGTGGTTGATAACTCCCAAATTTTTCCATGTTGGAAGATCATTTCATCTTGCTCAGTGCAAGAAAGAGCACAGATGATTTTATAAGATGGTGATGTCCTTGTGTCTTCTTCAGCTGTCATCTAAAGGAATGTTGGAATGTTTTCACCTTTCCTTTTGTATGTAGTGTCTAAAGAAAATTTAGGAAGGATTCATCAGCGTGACTCTTGTCCTTACAGTGGGCATGATCCAGCTGATGCAGTCAGTGGAGATTATTCCAATGTAAACATTTAAAGTACTGTAGATGAACCACATCTGGAAAATTCCTGCTTCTCTTCCTGAATTCCAGAGGAATCTCTTGGTGATCAGCTCAGCAGCTTGCTGCTCTCTCTGTTTTGAAGTCTGAGCTATTCAATACAAATCCCACTGCTTTTCTGGGAGTGGCTTTCTGATGAGACACTCTTGTACTTCCACGGGATGGATTTCTCTGGGAGCTCGGCAGCACTAGGAGCTACATTTTTTTTAAAAGAGAGTTTTTGCTGTGTTGCTTTGAGGCTGTGTCAGATGTCAGCACCTCACAGCATGCCACCAGCAGATGTTTGACAGGGAGGCCTAAGAACTGGCTTTTATTAGACCACTGGAATATGTGTACCAGTTTGAAAACAAACCAGTGGGAGGCACCAAGTCAGAATAACAGTTTAATAGGGAAATTAAAAAAGAAATGCAGAAAACACTGGGTTAAACTGCCAGAGTGAGGATACACCTGACACCCTGTTAGTCATGGTGGTGGTAGCAGTCTGATGAGATGGTGGCTGCAGTCCTCCTGCAGTGGTGGATGAGGTTCTGTTGAGGCAGTGATCCTGTAGAGAGAAGGTCTGCTCTTCCTGGGAAGGTCCAGTGGTGGCTGTGCAGCTCCTGTCCTCTGGGAATCCAGTGGAAAGGTGTCTGTGGTGTTCAGAATCCCAGATTATATCCAGGATGGAATGCTTGGCTCCTCCTTCTGGGTGGAGCATCTCAGGATGGATGATGAGCCGTGAGGCAAGGTGTGAATGGCCCCATTGACAGAAGATATTCCAGAGGGAGTTATCTCTGAGCCATGGGCAGGGCATTGATGGGCCATTAATCAGGGAGATACTCCGGAGGGAGGAGGCCAGGAAACACTGCCCCAGCTGGTTTCAGCAGCTCATGAGGATGGTAACAGAATACACTGCAACCCAGGACAGTGTGGCATCTGGGAATTCTTGTGTGAGAACGGGAGAGGGGAGTGTGTGCATCTGTCTGTCCCTGTTGGGCAGCACCCACTGCCTCCAAACTCACCTCCACCTCGGCAAGGGGTGTTCCCATGCCATGGGTCAGCCCTTTCCACTTCAGTCCTTCCCTTCAGCTTTCACTCCTGCTCTTTTACCCACTCTGCTGCTACCTGCAGTGAGATGTTTTAACTTAGCAAATGCTCCATTGCGTCTCTGTGGTAGCCCCACGCCTGTATTGGCATTTTTGGATGCTATCTTTAGCTTTGGGGGCTGGTTTATATTCCTGTAGCCATTCCTTCCATGTTTGAGAGGGGAAAACAACCTCTCCCATGTAGGTGAATTTTACAGCACCAGTGTTCATTTGGTTTTCTACTTCTATATTGCTACATAGCACAACTCAGTATTTCAAACCAGGACTCTTCGTTAATTCTTCTTAAAATGAATTTACAAATCCTCTCTAACCTGGATGAAATAGCCTTAAGTTCTGGTGGGAACTGAAAGGAGGCAACACTTGTGTCTCATAGTGGATGTCCTGTGACAAAGATCTTCCATGAATTAATGAAGAGCAGTGACCATGTCCACGGGGAAAGGCCAAACAAAATGGCCTTGAGAGAGGCAGACAGTGACACACCAGTGCAATTCATCCACTCCTTTTCCCAAATTCCTCTCAGATGTGAATGGGAAGTTGACCAAAGTCTTTGTATTTTTTTCTGAAGACTCAAATCTGGCCTGCTCTTAGTTGGTGTTCCTGCCTTGGAAAGGAAAGGATTAATTTCCACCTCAATCTTTGGCTCACCACATTAGTTTTATTTGTTCATAAATGCCCACAGAGGCTCAGAGGAATTAACTTGGACATTTCTGTGCATGATTTAGGTAAATTTGCAGGACAACAAAGAACTGATTTGGTGGGCAGAGATCATGGAATAGCTGTTTTAAGAGAAATGCAGTTTGAGTAAAGTAGTGCATTAGCAACCCAAAGCAATTATTTCAATACTTCAAAATACAATTTCTGTGGTGTCACAGGCCCAATTATTTGTCTTTACAGTTCTACATTGTGAATTTTTTCTCTCTTTTTTTTAATTTGTTTTGCTCTTTTTTATTATTGCAACAGAGTTTTTTTAATCTTCTGGGGTTTATTTGCTTTAAACACTGCTTTTTTTTTTAACTGCTTTTTTCCATAAGTTTCGCGCACAGCAAGGCTGTTGACTGCGGTTAGCGGAGAGAAAATGAAACCAAAAGTAACATAATATGTGGAAGGCACTTTTCCCCGCTAGCCAAATTAACCTGAGCTGACCCTAAAGCAAGTGTGACATTTAACCTTTCTTGCTCCTGCCCAAGCTGTGCTGAGCTTGACCTCTGTCCGTTCTTTCCCATCGTCTTGGTGGGGGGACAGCTGAACACGCGGTGTATTTACAGTACATGGGGAGGGCTCGAGTTTCTTCTTTGAAGTGAGGCAGTGCTTTGGCCTGGGAGGTGGCAGAGGGGTGAGGGATGGAGGGGAAGAAGTGCCTCTGCTGTGTCAACTCCCGTGACTGGGTCTGACATGAGATGTGGCCGCGGCAGAGTCTGGGTTTTGGGAGCTCTGTGCCTCGGGAGGTGGAATCTGTGCTGCCTGCACAGCAGCCACCGCCTTCATCTCCTTGACCTGACCGTGCAGGGAGGTTTTGCTGTGGGAGGCAGGAGTTTTGAGCCTCCCTGGAGGAGAAACAGCACCTTCACGGTGTTTATGTGAAAACAATAAAGTCTGAGAAAGGCTTTCTGTTTGTATTTCAACACTTCCTATTTTGTAAAATAACAGCAGAGTGAGAAATAAGTGAGAAAGTGAGAAGGTGCTGTACAAAGAACAGTTGTTCTTTAGAGACCAACAGTGCTGATGGGTTCTATTGTCATGACCCTTTTTATTAAGTGACAGAGAATTCAGTGACATAAAATGGGTTCCTCAATCACTTAACACACCTTCAAGCACTGAAATGTAACATCCACATTCAAGCAGTAGGGTTGTTTCCCTGGGTAAAAGCTGCCTGAATTGTGCTGGAGTCATTCTGTGTAAATAGAAAGGCACAGGCATTTTATGTGTTACCATGGCTTTATATCCCACTCAGAAACAGTCAGGAAGATTTTGTTCTATAGTTTGAAAATGGAATTTTCTGTCATTTATTTGTCACTCCTGAATTGTCCTGCCATATTTCGTTCTGCCTTTCTTAAAGGATTTTCCAAGAGCTTATCTTGCTCCAAGCAGGATCCCAAATTGGCTCTATATTTTGATGTATGGCTCTGTGGGCTTCTCTGTCTGCACTGGGCACTTCAGTAATTTCATTCTGAGTTCGAAAATTCAAATATCCCCATTGATTTTCAACTCTGTTTCCTAAAATTTACTTGGGGTTGTGCTATTATCTTGTACTGAACCTGCAGCTTTCTGGAAGTGCTCATGTTGGCATTATTGCTGTTTCTCACTGTTATTTGCCCTCTGTGGAAGGAGCAGCCCTGAATGCTGAGGGTCAGGAAGTTGTGTGTCTTTCACTGGCTAAAAAGAGCCATGGGACACTGTACAGGGGTGCCCACTTTTCCTGGATATTCCATGGAAACACGCTTCCTTCAGCCCTCTGAACTGCTCTTTGCCAATTGCTGTCTCTCTTGGATGTGCAAGGATCTTTAGCACCCACGTACCAATTAAAAGTTCCTTGAAAAAACTCAGCACATGATCTTTAATGGGATGTGATTCAGCCCTGCTATTTCAGGCATCTACTTTTAGGTGAGACAAAGTGGATCCTGGGCTTTGTTGAAGGTATTCAGCAGCTCCCACAAGGAGAGATCCAGAATAGGTGGTTAATTTGCAGTTAGTCAGGTGAATTCCACGTGATGTCCTGGAGCTGAGCAAGTATAAACACAAACCTCCCACGTCAGGGGGTGTCTGTACCTAAATAAACCATGAATGGGAACTGCTCTGAGAGTGCTGGGGGTTCTTGCACTCATGACTGAGAAAATCTGTTCTAGGCTGCTGCTTCACCTGCTTGGTTTCTTTCTGTTTATCCAGATAGTTCTGCACTGTGAATCTTCTGTGAACCTGCCCTTGTCTGTTCTGCTGGAAAAGTACTGCGAAGCTTTGTCAGCCCGCACCAATGTCACAGGTATTTATTCCTCCATTTCTTGGTGGCTTCTTGTTACTGGAGGATCCGTTTTCAAAGTGTCCTTGCTCCAGGAACATCTTTTCCTGCTCAGATAAACAAGGGTGTCTCCAGCCTTGGCTTTTCCTTGGTGACAATGTGCAGTGGTGTGACAAGGATGGAGAGCCTGGAATTTTACACACCTGAAGGGAGTTTCAGGGGAGCTAATGACAGCCTGCTCTCATAGTTTAATATGGTGAATTAGCTGTGCTTACTGACTGATGGGATAGTTAAAGACTGGTACAGTTGAGGTGTCTTATCCATTTATCCAGACCAGTTTTTAGAAGCAGGGCAAAGCCCTTGACTCTTGGCTAAAATACATCGGCACAAAAGGGATTCTCTAAGAGATGTGAAACTGGATCCAGCTGTGCTTCAGAAGTGGGAAAAGCATGCTCAGAACCACTCCTCTTCAGCATTATTTGGGGGGGTATTTGCTGCAACAAGTGGACGGAAAATTAAATTTCTTCCCTTCCTTTTCACTTTTTTTTCCCTGGTGAATCTTCATGGAGGGAGGAGTTTAAAATATAATGGAAGTGTTATCATTCAGCCAGTTCTCCAGCCCTGGGAAATGGCAAAGGAAACAAAGCTCAGGGAATTAAAAATCTTTCTGTAAAATACGTCAGATCAATGGTGTTTTAATCTGACTTTATCAATTCCTTAAGGACAATAAACTGATCTAGATATCAGACTGAAGTGTGAAAGTTGTGGTGCCTCAACTGCTTCTCAATTTGCATATAAATAGGTGTGTTGACCTGGATTATGAATCTGGCCCAAGCTCTGCCCCTGATGCCATTGTGTTCCAGGGAGCAGCTCTGCCTCGTGTAGCAGGTTTGTTTATATCAATTTCATGACCATCTATTCCATTCTGAAGCTGTAAACAAAGGGAAGATAAATGAGGTTCTATATCTGGAACCTTTCTTTAGGTGTTCCTTGCCTTTTGAATGTGTTTGTAAATATTATCGTAAAACTTGCCATTTTTTCATGAAGTGTTTTTCTTTGTGCAGAGCTTCTATTTTAGAAAAAAAAACCCCAACAAACAAATTCCACATCAGGCTGTCTTACAAGTCAGCAAACAATTTATTTTTCAGTTGTTGACAAAATATAATTTTCTGGGCTGTTTACATGATGCATGAACACAGGGCATCTTCTCCAGTGGAGTGTGGCTACTGGAACAGAATTTTAATGGGAAGAGGGAAGAGAGAAGCCACAGAAGCCTCTCTTCTATTCCACTATCATTGTAATGTATCACTGATCTGAGGTGAAGCAACACTCTGAAATTAATGGAAGCTGATTTTTATAGTCAGTCCAACCTGCAGCTTTTTTTATAACAAACCTTCCTATGATACTTCAAAATTCTGTGAACCTGTAGTGTGCTTTGAGAGTGGGTTTGTACACTTAATAAACCCCAAATATAGTAAACCCCAAATCTGCTTCATGGCCAGCCTCAAGCATAAGCATGAGGTGAACTTTGGAACATCCTAGGGACAAAAATTCACTTTTTTGCTTAGCATGGCCCTATGTTCTTTTTCTCAATGTGGTGGATCATCAACAAGAACACAGTGGTTCTAACCCATTCATGTTGGTTTTGTGCTTCATGAAAATTGGAACTTCCAAACAGTCTGGACTGTTCAGCTATGAGCCTTCTCATTAAAAATAGAGGTCTGCAATATAATTATCACCTCTTCATGGTCAGTAAAGCTCTGCTTCGTACAGTTCAAGACCAAAGCACAACTTCATCCTGAATTGAAACCTAAAACGGAGCAGAAATGAAATGCTTTTTCTTTATTGGGATCCAAGGGTAATGAGCTCCTGTGACTAAGTCTGCTCTAATATTTCAGTGTCCCAAATGAGGTGAGCTGTGTTGCGTCCCTCATTTTGAACCCTGGTAATGACACTGGTGACACTGGTGACATTCAGCAGCGTGGATGGAGAGAGCCAGACCACAGAGCCTGCAGTGTCTGAGTCTTTTCTCTGGCTGCTGCTCTTTAGAGTGCAGATATCATATTTTAGAAGGGGAAAAAAAAATCCAGAAAAGAAACCCAAGGAGAGCCATATTGAACAATCTTTATTTAGCTGGGAGAACAGTAAACATTAAGCTTTGTAATTCGTTATCTTCCCTGTTTCTTTTCCAGAAGATGCTGTTAATTAGTCCAATATGTTAATTTCTTCCTCTTATAATTACTAATTTCACCCCCCAAATATGTTCACACTAAGTATCCCAAACAGATGGCATAAAATGCTTTTGAGAATGTAATGCATGGGTAATTTCACAGAATGGCTGAGGGAATGACATCGTAAATTCATTCCGAAGCGATTTAAACCAAGAAATCCTTTTTCAGAGTTGGAAGGCAGCATAACTCATTCTCTCTTTTGGGCATCATTTCCTTGAAAAAAATCCCTGGATGGCACCATCAGGATTGCTTGGATTCAGTTCCTGAGCTTGACGTTGTTGCCAACGAGTGGTTTAGGTCGTTAAAGAATCACCATCAAGTCAATTAGCAAAAGTATGCTTAGCATGAATTTGTAAGAGTGGGAGTTAGCAAAGTTCAGTGTCAAGGTCCACCCCATCACTTTTTACTTGCATGAAACACACGAGGGAAAACCAAGTTAGAATTGAGATAGAATTATTTAAACAGAGATGAAAAATGCCAAAGGGTAAGAGGCGCCCTTCTGCTGAGTCACAAGGGTCAGAGTGGACCCCCCCTTGCTTGTTAAACTCTTGATAGAGCTTAGGTGCAGCTCAGTCCAGTCTTAGTCCCAGACCAGGTCAGTGGTTTTTATCTAAAGGATTACACATGTAATTAGTTAGCATCACCTAAAGCACCACCATCAAATGTTCCAGCAAAAGGTGATCTCAATAAGATGTAAAAACACCAATTCAGCACAGATGGAGTTTTTACATGGCTTCTGAACCAGCAGCAGTGTGAGGTTTGTTCACAGCTTTTAGGTGGATCTCAAGATTTTTAGAAGCTCTTAATCACTGACTAATTTAACATTTACAGAGGGAGTTAATAGAATTTATTACAACTGCAGTAGTCAGTCACAGAGCCAAGATGGCAACATTGTGGTCGGCATCTAACTTTCCATCCTGGCCACAGTCTGGGCAGGTAATTACTGGAATTTTACAAATTCCAGTAACAATGGAAGGTAAGGAATGTCAGGGAATGACTGAATATTCCCAGTGTATTCCCCACCCAACATGGTCACTGCTCCCACCTTGGCCACACAAAAGCCCTTGGTATGGGGTCAAGGGACACTTCACCACCAAACTCATTTCACAATGGCCATGGACTAGCAGGAATTCCTGGGATCATAGAGCAATCCAGAGGAGAGCTGAGGAATGGGGGAAATGCACCAGTCCAGATGGGGATGTGTGTTTGTGAAGTTGAAGAAAAATTGTGTTTAATTATTACTTTGCCTTTGTATATTAGAGGAATTGGTTGAAATACAAAAAATTTTTTTAAGGTGATTCAGCTAGAGATGTTTCTGATGTTGTAATCTCCTGGTCTGGTTTACAGTGATATCCAGGATGAGCAGTTGGCTGTAATTCTATATATCTGTATGATACAGGCACTGAGTTACAGCTTGAATTTTTATAGGAACTTAAGAAAACAGGGGTCCTCAGTTCACACTGGTATTCCATGTGTTTTTGCATTATTCCCTTCACATCCCTTGACTTTCCCATCTTATATGTTTCCACAAGAGACTGCAAGTCTTGAGTTATATCTGATCCTACTTAGTTCTGATCTGCGTGGAAATGTTTTGATCCCCCTCTTTGTTCCATTGGCACATTTGACCACACAATCTTTAAGACCTTCCCAAAAGGTCTGAGAACAGGAATTTTGTCCAAAAAAACCAACCAGCATGTGGATGGCCAATGCTACTGTGCTGTATCAGTAGAAGAATTACATTCTCTGTTTTTCTTTTCTTTCTCCCCCTTCAGTCAATTTGAAGGTTGCAGTTTGCATTTATGGTGTTTAGGTGTATTCAGACAATCCACTAAAGGAGAGGCAGTAAATTGCATGTCATACATTTCATTTCCAGAAGTCCTGGGATGCACTGGAAGGAAAGAAATTTGTTCCTCCTGGCAACTGGATCCTCTTGAGGTGGGGGTTGGTTCCTTGCCCTCATTCTGGTCACTCTGTAGTGAAAGGCTGTTGTCTCACAGAAAATGGTGCAAACATCCTGATTCTGAGTGGCGCAGGATTGCACCTGCACAAATTCAGGGTTATACTTCTGCTGTGTTGTTTTCCTCAAGTCTCTGGGGAAGCTGTGATTTAAGGAAAGTGGTGGTGGGTGTAGGAGGAATGTATCCAGGGTTGGGTCCACAACTCAGCAAAGGCGCCCATCAAGTCTCCAGCTAGCCCAACATCACTTGGAGATTGCCATCATTTTCCCAGTGCTGGGATAATGTTTTATATTAGAGGCTCCTCCAGCACTTAGAGAAGCACAAAACTGGGAATGCATGAATAGTGTTCCTCTTGGCTGACTTGTCAGTTTCAAATAATCAATTTCCATCATTCTTGAATCAGTCATTCTTGAATCAATCATTCTTGAATCAATCATCCTTTTAGCAGATGAAGGCTTTCTGACACACAAGCATATTTGATAACTCTCTTTCCATCCCGAACTGCAAAGGTGAGACCCTCTCTGCTCCAGGGGTTATTTATACATCACACTATTCTGTACATCACACTGTTCTGTTTCTTGGAAACAGAAGTTTGGCATCATTACATCCCTAAATATCCCTCCAGAGTAATGGCATGGCAGCAGCTCTCGCTGCTTCCCCTCTGCTTTTCCCAGCAGGTCACATCACTGAGCAGTCCCATTTAGAATGAGACTTGCATGGGCTGTTTATTTTCACACATGCTCTCGCTCCCTTGGCGTCAGCCTGCTGGCTGCAGCTCCCCACGCTGCTCCTGCAGCTGCCTGGGGGACAGGATCACATCCACAGCACCCACTCACTGCTCCCAGACACACAGATAACCTCAGACAGATAACCTTGGTGTTTGCATGGTCACCACTCGAGCTGGCCACCAGCAGCCTTCCCAGCGCTTCCTATTTTCAGAGGTTGCAACAGCACTATTTAAATAGAGGTGATGATGTTGGTTTACTTTCCCACTGCCCCAAATGACATACCTGGCAGTCTGGCTCTGCTTGCTTGTGCTTCCCAAAATAAAGCTGACAGCGCTGGGTGGTGTTGAGCAATTTGTATTATTGCCCTCGTAATTTGAAAAGTCGTGTTTCTTCAGGTCTGGTGTGGTTCCATACTGAGGGTATGGAAATCCCTCATGTGTTAGGAAACTGTAGACATTCCAATAAATTCTGTGGTCCTAGAGAGGATTATTAGAGTAATAGAATAATTTAATAATGCCAGGGTTGTGGGTTTGATCCCTGTATAGGCCATTCACTTAAAGAGTTGGACTCAGTGATCCTTGTGGGTCCCTTCCAAATGAAATTATTTTGCGATTTAGGTTGGCAAAGGCCCTTAGGATCATCCAGTCCAACCATTAAGGTAATACCTCCAGAACCACCACCAAACCATGTCCCTAAGCACCACATCTAAGTTCTACATTTGCTGTAGAAACAAAATATTTATGAGGGGTTTGGGGTATGGGGGTTTATTTTTTTGGTAAATGATTTCTGAATGAGATATATAAACATATCTAAAAATTATCCACATTTATTCTAGGTGCCCGGAGGCTGATGAGTTCTTCCAAATTTACAACAACAAATCTTTAAGCTGTGTAAAGGAGGCCGTAAAATGCTTGGCATGAAATATGTTTCAGTAAGAAGTTGCTCCAGTGTCTTGATCCCATGGAAAGGTGCTTTTGCAGAACCTCAGTAAAGCACCAAAGGGATTAATGTGCCCTTGCACTTTACGTTATACAGGAATGTAAAGACCCTGAGAACACATCACTATTTGCTATTTCAGAAGAGTGGCACACCTCAGTCCTGGCTGTCACTTCTGCCTGGTGCGTTCCCAGCAGACCCTCAGTAGTGACTGTAACAATGCCCCACTCCATCAGACACACTCAAATCCTTGAATTTATACAGCTGGTACAATAAACACCATTTGCTGAATGTGGTTTCTAAACCAGATACCATTTTTTGCACCCCTGATAGATGATAATACACGCTGCAGAACCTCTCATTTTGTCGAGTTCCACAGAACAGATCGGGTGCCTTTTCACACAGAATCATGTTACTGTGTCTGCTCCTAAAGGAAAACACCCCCTGTCCTTTAAATCAGCATTTCTCTCTGGGTTTGGGGGATTATGATCCCTCCAAGCATTGGAGTAATGCAATCTAAGAGGAAACCCAGCAGTGGTACTACAGGCTGCACTGCTCTGAAGGATGGGTGGTTTTAGAGGATGTCCGACAGTGCTGCAGGATACCTGTTAATAGGAAATGAGAGATATTGGGTAAAATAGGCAGGTTTTTTGTTGTTTCTGACTAGAGTAAAATGCCCAAGAGCTCATGAACCCATCTCTGAGTTGACTCTCCAGGTTAGGAATGAGCCTCCAGATGTGCTCCTGTTGACACACAGTCGTGGTCTCACCGTTGTCTCCCTGCTTTGGACAACATGGATATTTCCATGCTTCTTTTGGAGGGGTGTCCTGAGCCACACTCAGAGCCAGATCACCACAGAGCCAGACCAAGGTGAGGCTGAGCTCCATCCGTTTCTTCATGAGGGTGAAGTCTGTGTGTCTTAGGCCTCTGTGTGTAAAATTGTACCTGGGTGTGCTGCCTTTCTTCACTAGCAACTACTGACAGCAAAAAAAAAGAGGGTGACCTTCCATCATCTGTTCCTGGTATGTTCAATATGTGCCCAAAGCTGTTTGAGAATCCAGCAGTGGCTGGTTTGAGGAGGAGAAGGTAAAAGGATGCTCCATACTTACAGGTGCTTCTTCTGGACTAGAATTTGAACACAGAAAATGGATCAGAGATTCAGCTTGAAGAAATCACCTGCTCTAAAGCTGGAGCTGGCAGGCCCTTGTTTAACTCTGAGTTGCATCACTTGGTTGAGCTTTTAGGAATAAACTCTGTTATGCAGGGAGTTAATTTGCCTTGGCCTTCAACCCTGAGATGAGAACATCTTTTTGTACAGTCAGAGAACCATAGAACAACTGAATTGTTTAAGACCTTTAAAATCACTGAGTCCTGCCCTTAACCCAGCACTGCCCAGTCCACCATTAAACCCTGTCCCCAAGTGCCACATGTACACCTTTTAAATGCCTCCAGGCTGGTGAGTCAGCCACTTCCCTGGGCAGCCTGTTGTCCCGTGTACACAAAAATAGTTGAGCACTAAAGCTTGTCAAAATGCAAAGCAACCTGTAAAGCTCCAGCTCTGTACTGCTCAGCTTTCTTGTTCCATTACCAAATAAGAACTATGAGGGCTTTTTTTTTTTCCCTTCCAGGCATTCATCTTACTTGTTAAACTGTCAGAGGGTGGACACTGCTGGATAAGAAAGAGATAATGGAAAATGCTAACGTGGTTTATGTAAGCCACTTGGACTTGAGCTGTTCAACCTTCACCCTCAGTGCATCTTTATTTGTAGCAGATTCATTCTCTTTGTGGTGCTGCTGCTGTGCCTAAATGGTCAGACAAAAGGATTGTATGTGGCTGCAGGGATTTCAAGTTGCACACACCAGTAGCTAAGAGGTGACACAAATGAGAAACAGATTCCTAAGGGTATGAAATGCTGGGTGGCGTCTCAGCTCCACTGATGTGGAACAGGAGTCTGATTTCAAGGCTGCCTCTCCACCCTCTGGACTCTCCACCTCGTGCAGATGTCCCTGGTACATCAGGCCAAGCATTCAGAAGCTGATCTCTTGCCTGCTGTCACTGTGAAATACACAGGGGGTTATTACCATGCCAGAGGAACCTGGTCCTGTGCAGGAAATCCTCTGGCATGAGCATGGAGGCTGGGAGAGTGTTGTGTATCTGCTGTCTCTCTGTGTTGTTCCCTAAATATCCACTGCTGGAGACTGGAAGATGCAGTAGGTGGACCCTCAGGCAGAACCAGAAAGGGCTGCTCTGGTATTTTTAAACAAGGCTATTTTTCTTACTTATTGAGTTTAGAGGCAGCCTAAGGCCTGCTCAGCTGTAGATGCCTACTTTGCAATATCCAGAGTTACAGGAAATTAATCATTCCCCTAAGAACCTGCTCTTTTCTTTGAAAGTATCCCTGAGGTAATTCCACAGCCGGTGGGAGACTGTTACTCGCTGCCTCCTGTGCAAATAAAAGGGAAAGAGTTAATATCAGAAGCGAGATGTATTTGCAGTTTTGCCATTAGTCTGTTCAAGGGGAATGCTGGCGAGTTCATCCCTGTGAGCGTGGGTGTGAAATCTTTAGATGAATCTTCACTGTGGAGCCACACCTCAGTGGGCATCAGGTCTTTGAAATTTGTATCAGCTAAGCACAAGATTTCTGACTGAGGTGGGTGGCTTCTTATCTGAGCCATTTCTTGTGGGTTGTTAAATACACCTCTACCTATATATGTATAAAAATATACACATATAAATAGATATTGATATCTGATTATTTTAAAGAGTGTCCTCATGCTGAAACTCCTTCCAGTAACCACTGGGTAAACGTCCCAGTTCTAGATTTAGGAGTATCATTGGTATTTTTTGCTGTCTTCTCTCCAGAAAACTGTATCTGTTCTCTCGTTTGAGTTAATTTAAAACTTTGCACAGATCTCCGTTTTCTTCATGGATAAATAAACTCAATTTACGCATTTATTTATGCAGGATGCTCACCAAATTTTTTTCCCCTGTTACTGCTAGAGGTTTTAAAAGTCTTGAGTTTTAGAGGAGGGAAAGGCTGTTTTAATGCCACAGTTGCCACCTAAAGTGCTTGTCACTTCTGCTTGGGTGGGTGCCCAGTTCACTCGGATGTGGCTGGTGTTCTCTCACGTTGTTTTGATGGATTACTCTTCTTCTTTTGCTTAATTTCTTATGAAACCTTCTCAGATCCAAACGTAAAATTCTTATTAGCAGAAAAAAGACCGTTTTTTAGGTTGCTATAAAATAGCTTGTTGTGCTATGAATCTCTGAGATAAGTGAGACAGAAATTCACCCAGTAGATGTACTTTTTACAAAAGCAATTATTTTTTACAAGATGACAATGAAAATTAATGTAGCTATACATGTTATTAAATTTTTGGCTATTATTTCCCCAACTTGGAGGATAAAATTTTATGACCATTTTTAACAGGGAGACAGAGAGCTCGGGGGCAACAGTGGAAACATGCACAGTAAAAATTGTTAGATCTTCTGTTTTTCTGTTATAATCATCAGGATTTTATCAGCATCCACAAGACAATGAAATAAACATGTCTATTTGATTGGGAAAACACACAGTAAAGGGAAAATCTATGCAGCATTACATGGTTATCTGTTACCTTGCTTTTCTGCAGTCCCATAGTCCACAGATGGAACAAGCAAAGAATACTCGATTTTTGATCTGCATTGCAGATTTCAGAGCACTTTGTAACTCTTTATCTCCTTCCAGGAGGCCTGACTGTAGTGGGTTATTTTAAGTCCACAATTTTGCAGTTGCTTCTTGCTTCCAGTGTTACAACAAACAGAAATATTTCGTTCTGGTTAACCTTCCGTGGTTTAAAATTTTGAAAACACACAACCAGAGCAGAATCAGTGGAAGCTGAGAGGTGGGTATTTTTATTTCTGTGTGGTGAAAGGTGAAAAATGAAATGATTTGCCAAGAGCTCAAAGTCAATCACCAGAGGAATATCAGAACCTGAGGCGTTCTCGCTCTTGCAGGCTGCCTGCAGTATTTGGTTGGGACTGAACCCAGAGCAATTAGAAGCAAGCAGCTGACATTTCTGCATTGCAAAAGTTTTAAATATTCCGTGGTAGCCTGGCAAGCCCACGCCCAACCTGAGAGCTTTCTAATTGATTGGTGCAGCTGCTCTTGCTCTTAGCTGCATCTCCTAAGGGTTGATATCTTCATTTGATCTTCCACAGAAATGCTGAAGGCCCCAAAGGTGAAGCTCACAGTTAGAACTCCATGCTAAAAGAATGGATTCCATTTGAATTTTTGGTGGCTGGTGAGAAATTCCAGGGGATAAAAGTAATGGTTCTGGAGAAGGGAGTGCTGAGGTGTTCGCAGTGAATAATTCAGTGGCTGCTGGAAGCTCAGGTAAGGGCAATGGAGATAACTTGCCCAACATCCCAGCATTAACTGGAGCTGGGTTTGACATTCCTGTCTCACCCCCGTGCTCTATAACCACTCGCTTGCTGTATGAAATGTGTCACTTACACATTTTGGTGTGGATAAAATAGGATGTAAATGTTATGACATTGACAGTGGCTGGCGAGTTCTGTGCTGTAAGAACACCTTTATGCTCTACAAAAGATGGTATTTAAAGGTTTTTATGGAGCAAGGGTGAGGTGATCAGCATTACAGAAACATCTGTCCTCATTATCTGTGCCATGGATACAGCTGGTCATTGATATGGAAATGTTAATGGTGGTGGATGCTCTGGATTGCCTTGGCTGTGGGTGTGGTTATTGGGTAAATATATTTGCATAATTAATTAATGACCAAGGTGGACAGGGCAAGAGTCTTATATGAGCACGTCCAGCCTTTGATCTGAGCAATAGCTGGAAAGTCTCAAACACATGATCAAACCTGACAAGGAAAAGTGAAACCCAGTCCAAGTGAGGTAAAGAAAGCTATTGAGTCACTTGGGTCCTGGCAGACCCCACGGAGCGGTTGCAGAATATTCTGGCACAGAGCCTAGGAGGGGGTCAGCTGTGGGCTTTGCCTCAAAGAGAACTTGCCCAAACACCTCAGCACACGCATTTACGGGGTTTAATGTGTGACAGAAGTGCTGCTGACCTTGTTACCATGACAGCCTTGGGTCTATCCAGCACTTCTCTTCCTGGAATCTCTCAGGGTGTCCGCGGATAAGCAGCAGAAGTGCTGCATTCCAAGGCTCTTCTATTATTTCTCCACATGGCAGTGCAGTCTGAGTCAGGTGAGTTTTCCTTCACCTTGTATACCCTGTTCCTGAGACAGTAAAGATTCAGTTCTCATTTGGAAATTTCACTGGCTAGGGAAGGGTTGAGCGGTTGGGGGACAGATGAGTTGTGTGTCTTTCCCCTCTTCTCCAGACTTCTCCTCTACTCTCTCCCCACTTTTTTCCTGCTCCTTCCCACACTCCTGAGATAAAAGGCATCCATCTCTCGCTCCATCCTCCTCTTTGGACCTTCAGGTCCTCCTCTACATCTTGCTGGCAGATTTCTAGACGTCCTCACCTGTCCTTACTCATTTTACAGAGCCTGCTGGGCTGTTAGAAGGATTGGGGTGGTGGAGGTGAGGTGGAGCAGGAGGGTCTAGAGCTGAACTTTGCTCTGAACATCAGGGAATGGAGGGGCATCTGGGCCTTCTTAAGGTTTTCTTCTCTTGCTGCCATTTCTGCTCAAGCTCAGTGGTTTAAGACTTAATGGAGAAGCAGCTGCCATGGGATATTCCAACAAAAGTTTTCTTTCAGTTCCCCTGATGTACTGAGGGATTTCCAAGCACTAAATACAATTAACAGCCAGAGCATTTGCTGTTCCTTTCTTTAGGAATTTCCAGCACAAATTCTTAAGGCAATGATAATATAAAATTTCCCATAGGCAAAAAAACCAAAAAAACTTTAAAAAAATCTACTTAAAATCTTAATACTTGTGGCTGCTAGTAGTTGTCTAAGTGAGGGTTAACCAATTTTTACCCTTAGGAAACTCCAAATCTTACAGGTTTAGGAATGTGGTTTATTTTCAACAATAACTGCTGGAGATTTTAAAAAAAAATTGATTTCCATAAGTTTAAATGTTTTCCTTTAACAAGGTAAAAAGTTTTTACATGCCTGGAAAATCCATCTGTGCAAAAAAATCTTATTAAATCCATAAGTGAAAAAATGGCCTTAGAATATATTTTTTTTACATTGTTTCTAATCAGAAAATGATTAGAAAATTATTAGAAAATGATTAGATAGTTAAGAGGCTTGTCTGAGTAGATTCAGGCATTTCCACACATTAAATTAATGAGGATAAAACTCACTCTCCTCTGTGGATGCCAAAAATAAGGAGAGAATAATTCTACCCCTCTTTTTTATTGTCCTCTTCTCTGCTTACATTCATTTTAGTGCAATTAAGGTATTATCAACATTTCGTAGCCCTTGGTTTGCATTTTTGTGCGTTTTTCTCATAAACTGAATAGTAAGTATCCAAGGGAAATGCTGTTCTGAACAACAGGAGTTCAATTAGGGAAAGCAGCAAACGCATTTCTAAGAACGATCCTAAAATTACGAGAATCATTTGGCTGGAAAAGACCTCGACAATCATCAAATCCAGCCGTAAATCCAGCGCTCAGCCATGTCCCCAAGTGCCACATCTACAGAGTGACTCCATCTCTTCCCTGGGCAGCCTATCCCAATGCTTGCAACCGTTTGGATGGGGAACTTTTTTCCCTAATATCCCATCTAAACCTCCCCTAGTGCAGCTTGAGGCCATTTCCTCTTGTCCTATTGCTCGCTACTTGGCATGTAACATTTCTTTTCCGTTGCTGTGGGCTTCTGCTTCCACAATATGTGTGCCACTGAAGACCACTTTTGGTGGTTCATACTGAAGGAATCTGCTTTAATGCAGAAAAGACACGAGTTTTTGTGTCATCAGCATGCTTGGTGTAGATGGTGTAGTTCAGAAACATAAAGGAAGGGGCTGTTCAGTCTTCTGGCTCCTGAGAACTGGAATGGTTGTTAAAGTGCAAGCAGAATTTGTAGATGCTGAAAGGGCTTTAGCAGTGAATTTCTTCAGCTCTCTAGGATTTTGTGGGAACTCTGTCTTCCCCATGCAAGCTAACTAAAACGAAGTTACCAGTTTTTATCAATATCCACACCTGTGCTTGTTTTTGCAGGATTGTTATGGCTTCAACTAGAAAAACACTTGGGAATGGACATGTTAGAGTTGGGCCAATCCTCTCGAGGGGGGGATGGCCAGAGAACCAATTACTTTATGCCATTTAATTCGCTTTTTGCAAACTAACGTATAAAAACCTCGGGAAAAAAAGCCATTAAATCCCCTGGCTTTGCTGCTTTTCTGCTGACCTGGACTCGTGTGGTTTTTCTACACATCCGCGTTACAACAGCAACAAGAATTCTCTGAAAACATTTCAAGGACTGTTTAGTCAAGAGTGAGGGGGATGATTTGAGTCAGGTGATGAGCCCATGGAGGGCTGGCAGTGTTGCTGCAGCTGGGAGAGGAGGACGCCTCATGTCCAGAGGTAAGGGAATGGCCTGTAGGCAGTGGAGCAGGGATAAAAACGATGCAGAGTCTGTTTCTGGCTTTTTCATGCTTTAATTTAGATATTTTGTCTTCCTGCAGAGGGCCAGGTCACCCAAGTGTCTGCTTATCTCTGAAGCAGCCACTGGTCTTTACTGATTTACAGTCAGTGAACAGAAACAGGCATCTCCAGAGGGATGGCTCCTGTTAGGAGCAAATCGCAGGATAAAATAAATTAATTCATGAAGGCATTTGTATTCCTTGCTGGAAGGGTACCAGCTCTTCTTGGAAATCTTCATTTTCTATACCTGGTTCTCTGCAAATCTATGTAAACTCTGCACTCATAAACTCCCAGCTGCTTTCCATTTTAATGGTTTTTCCTTTGTTTTTACTGTTGCAGACCATTAATGAAAGCTTTTAGAGGACCAATGAGTTCTCATTTCCTGGGGCACTTCTAATCTCAGTGATGGAAACTCCAAATCAGTCTCATGGTTATAAATCATACTTTTATTGTTAGGATTCATTTTCTCATTAGGACAGGATCTAGAAGCAAAACCAGATCAGCAAGTCTCTTGGGATAAACACTGCAGATCTCAACATAATCAGAACGGAGGAGAATTTTATCCTTTAAACAGTAACAGTTTATAGTTGCTCATTTGCCTCCTTCCTTGCCTTTGCAGTTATTCTGGAAAGGATGTGCTTTAATGAGACTTTTCTTCTCTTAAGTGCAGCTCTAAAAATTACATCAGTCCCAAACTGATGTGCTGGATTAACATTACCAGTGTAAATGCTGAAAAATTAAAACCTCTTTGCTATGCAAATGGCAGATACTCGGCAGAAAATCCCCAAACTCAGCACTTTGCAGTAGCTGGGTATTTTCTGAGTGCTTTGTAGGAACCTGGTGATGTTGAGTTCTTAGTCCTGAGGAGTTCAGCTGCCATTTGGTCCAGAAAATGGGGCAAAATGGGTTGTTTGAGTGCTGTTGTTTAGCTGGTTGGTTTGTTACAGCCTCCCATATGCTTGAACAGAGATTTGTGAAGTCAGCAGTTGCAGCTATAAGACACAGCTGGTTATTTCTAATAATTTCTTCATTTCCTCTTAGTTGGTGCTGTTCATTGGTAAAAACAAATTGTAGAGTCCTAGAATGGTCTGGGTTGGGTTGGAAGGGATCTTAAAGAGAATTTAGTTCTCCCCCTGCCATGGCAGGGACACCTTCCACTGTCCCAGGCTGCTCCAAGCCCCATCCAGCCTGGCCTTGGACACTTCCAGGGATCCAGGGGCAGCCACAGCTGCTCTGGGCACCCTGTGCCAGGGCCTCACCATCCTCACAGAGCAGAATTTCTTCCTAATATCCACCCTAAACCTTCTCTCTGTCAGTTTGAGCCCATTCCCCCTTTTCCTGTCAGTCCAGGCCCTTGTAAACTGTCTCTCTTCCTGTTTCTTATTAGCTCCTTCAGGCCCTGGAATGCCACAGTTGTGTCACCCTGAAGCTTCTCTTTTAAAGGCTGAGCAATCCCAGTTCCTTCAGCCTTTCCTCCCAGCAGAGCTGCTCCATCCCTGTGATCACCCTGGTGCCTCCTCTGCACCCACTCCAGCAGCTCCAGGTCCTTCCTGTGCTGGGGACCCCAGAGCTGGGTACAGGACACCATGGTTAGGAGCAGGATTCCTGTGTGGACACCATAAACATCCTCATGGAAAATTCTGCAAAAAGCACAAGCCAAAGCAAAGCCTCAGCTTTGGAAGCGTTCAGCTCTGCACAAGCTGAGGCTGTTTTTACAGGAAAGACCTTCCAGGCCTGACTTCAGTTTTATTTTTCCTACAGATGGAATTCCTGCCCCTCAGTTCAGGCATTTATAGCACAGACATGTCCCAGGGAGCAGGTCAGCCCAGGTTGTCTTTATGGTTAATGGTGAGAGAGAGACACTTTTAGAAGACAATTTATCTGATCCAATTTAAGTGTCTTCTTTATGGTGACAGAAATCATCCCAGAGAGTCCACTGACTTCACTGAGTGGATCCCTCTTGACTTTTAAGGGAACCTGGAGAGTTCTCTGCCCCTGACAGCTCCTCTGCAGACCATAAACTGAGACAAATGATCCCAGCCACATCAGCTGCAGCTCAAAGGAGTGCTGGCATGAGCAATGCCCATCTATCAATTTTTAATGGACTGCTTGGTTTATATTTTCTGCAGGTTTTGCCTCCAGCAAAGACTTTTAGGGAACGTAATCCATAAAAACCAGTGTAATTCTTCTGAAGAGGGGTGGTGTTTTCTTCTAAAAAACATAAATTGCGTCTTATTCTCAGGAGTTTTTTATAAGGAGATGATTCCTTTTTTATCTGAAGAGGGTAAATTTGGCTGTTCTTCCATCTCCATGAAATAATCGGTTATTTCACATGGAACCATGGCTTCCTTGGTGTGGGAGAACACTCAGCTATTGATTTCTGTGGAGAGTGGAATTTTAGTGTTAAAACTCACAGGATTGTGTTGGAGGAATAACCTTTGCTCATAATCATAGAGTGGGTTGCAAGAAACCATAAAGTTTGTCTAGTTCCGATGCCATAATAATAATAACAATAACAAGAAGAAGAAGAAGTAGTATATAAGTAAATAGATAAATAAATCAAAATATATGAAATAAAAAATAGGGGTGGAAAAGGAATTCAGCTTAAAAAAGTTAAATATTAACTTAATATTTAAGTTAAAAGTTATGACCATAGTTAAGCCACTTGTAGGAAATTGCAAGCGTTGGATCAGGTCTCCATCAGGTCCAACCTGGTCTTGAACACTTATCAGCATCTAAAATTTAAGGATCCCAAGTATTTATTTCAGTTGGGAAGCTGCAGATTTTAAAAAAAAAATATCTAGGGAACTGGTGTAAATTCCTGCTCAGAATTTTACACCTTTGTTCTTCTGTCTACATTTTCTGTCACCTGGCAAACTAAAAATCCAGTGCAATTCAGACTAAATAATTAAGGTGTAATTTAAATGACCCCTAGGATGTTTCAGCCCAACTCTAGCTAATTTTATATTCAAAGACAGAAGCGGAGGCACAGAGGCCAAGAAAATCCATTTGTCCGTTATCACTGGTATTTCTTCTGTCTGTGTTAGACTCTATCTCAAAAGATTTGGGATGAAATGACCACAGCCAGGGCTCTTTATTCAAAGCTACTTCTAATTCACAGAAAAGAAAGTATTTTGTGCCGTGCCTGATGGGCTGGCTGGCTTATATCTCACTTAGAATTAAAGATATTCAAAGTAACTCAGAGAAGCCATAGCAGGATAATGGCAAAGTCCACATCCCTCCCTTCCTGGGAGTGACAAAATTGATTTTGATTCAGGATGTGCCCGAGAGTTCGGTGAGCTGTGAGTGACAGAGGTGAAGGGGAAAATTGAGTGAAACGGGGCTCTCCAGCTGGCTTTGCTTCATCACAGGGAAAAGTTCATCCCAAATTGTTATTTGATTATTGTTATTTCGATTGTTATTTGATTTGGGGTGATCAAAGCTACTTGTCTTTTCCTTTGGTACTCGATGTGACTTTAAGAAAAGACAGAAAAAAATCGTTCTGTTTTCACAAAACAATTTAGGTTTAACTAACTCAGCCCTTTTGATCAGAAACGAATAGGGGAGAAAGAAACAGTGAGAAATTTTCATTTTCTGCAGGTGCTCACAGCAGTGTGGACAGAACATCCCTCTTCCCACACGGGAATGGAAAACCTTAAACAATCTCCTCTTTCCACAGGAGCAGCACTAATATGAAAAGGATAAAGATGATTGATCCATCAAGAGCAAATTGAACCAGCCCAGGAAATTGGTATTGAGGTGGGAAATAAGTTAGAAATGAGCTGGCAGAGGGCTGAAATCACACGTAGTTGGAAAAGGAATTGAGTTGTGCAGTGATTTCAGAGTGAAACGATGCCATGTGGGGAGGAATGGGTGACGAAGGCAAACACTGCTGGCCATCTTAAACCCATAATCTCTCTTGTGCAGTTGATAAACTTGTGTGGAAAAGGAAATTTTCTCTTGGGGGAAATTCATCTCTTACTGTAGCAACACTTTCTGCTGCCAAAGACAGGGCAGTAAAATGCATTTTTTTCCACCTGTGGATCTCTGGATGAACCAGTGAACTCCTCCTGTTTTGACAGCCGCTGATTTTGCATTCAGGTAACCAGGAGCAGGTTTTCTTTTGCAGTGTTTCTGTACTCCATCAGACGTTTCCTTTGCAGTAATGAAGAATTAGGAGAGCCCTCCAGTGGCCGAGGGAAAGGAATGAGCTCTGGCAGAGAGCCAGACCAGCCTAGAAACCAGGGGCAGAAATATCTGCTGCATATTCCAGAGGTAGGAACTTCCTACCAGCCCTGTTAGGGATGACTTGGACCCTGCTTGCATTAGTCCTTTGAGCCACAGGAATTCCACAGCACTTGAAAAACTCAGTGAGTGAAATAATATGTGTGTATTCTTTCATTAGTACCATCTGAAAAAAAAAAAAAAAGGCTGTTTGTGTGAAGGGGATAAACTTGAGAGATAAAATAATAGCTTTTATATCGAATAACTTTACAGGAATTGAAAATGAAAATAACTTGGTCCTCAAAAAATCAATTCTTAGTATTCAGAATGAGATAACTGCCAAAAAAAGAAATCTCTTCAAAAGAAAATTGATAATTATTGTTTCTTCATTTTGTAGCCCCTGGAGGTAAAGCTGTGATGGCCACCTGCTTGTTGCCCAAAATATCACTGTAAATGATGATTCTGATGATCTTATTAACTGGGAAAGGGAAGAAATGCTGAAAAATAATCTTTTTTCCCAGTCATTAATCACAGATTTTGACATCAGCTGATGATAACTGGCAGTTAGCAACGTCATGGATGGGCACTCTGAGGGGTGGTAGGAGATTTTGGAAGGTTAACGAGGAGATTTGATGAGTCCAAAAGAGAAGCAGCACTTGCTTAGCACTAAGATGTTGTTACCTTCCCTTTTCAACTGAGTGTGAGAACGTGTGAGTGACAAAATGTTTAATCAGAATGTTTATCCCCCGACTCATTCTTTAATATTCATGGGGGTGCAGTTTTCCAAATAAAAAACACATGAACACATCATGGGGAAAGAAACCCAGCTGTGCTGTCAGGCAGATTGGGAGTGCCACACTTCCCAGGATTAATTTGTTGCTGCACCTGTTATTAAAATACCTATCCTTTTATCAGCTACTTGATGATGTTTACCCGTGTTTTGCATCTGTGCTGAAATGAATCTGTTTCAGTGTTGGTGCTTATTTCAGTTTTCAGCTGTTTTGCTTTGATTTCTTGTGGATTGATCCATGGCTTTTGTAAAACTTTGCTGTAAACAATGCTGATGTAAGAAGTTATAGATTGAGATCTGCATATCCAAAGTCTTGATAAGAACAGAAAAAAACCTTGGGTTTTGAGGCTTTAAACTGTTTGCCAAGGTTTATACTTACTGTGAAAGTTCTTACCCATAAAATGGACACAGACGATTTACAGGTGGCTCAAAAGGGATGATTTAGAATAACAAGGTTCTGTAAGCTCTATACAGGATCAGTAAAATTCAGAGGAAAACACAGTATTTGAACAAATACATGTGCATTTCAAAGCAGCATTAAAGTCCTAGTTTTCAATTTCTGCCTGACATGTAAATAAAACTCTGATACCCGTCTCAGATATGTGATGTGTTGGCAGGTGAGAGCACTTTCCAAAGTACAGATGTATCTTGTGGTGAGTAACATCCTACTAAGTGTAATATCTAAGAGTTGTAAATTTGAAGAAGGTATTTGTCTGCAAATTAAATGAATCATCCTTCTCTGAAAGTGGCCATTTTCCTGGAGACTGTTAGAGAACCTGGTTTAGTCTAGACACCCAAATTTGAGGTGGCTGGAATTAGGTGAGATGAATCCCTCTGCTTCTGTGGACCTCTCACATACCCCAAACTGTACAAGCCCTGAAGTACCTTGAGCTGCAGAATCAGAAATACTGGCCCTGGTGGTAAAAACATCTAAGGCTAGTGAGCTAACCTAGGGAGGAGATCTAAAGAGGGGTAATGTCACAGTGAGACAGCCCCTTGGGGAAAAAACCCAATGGGCCAATTTCAGTATCCAGGAAGCTACAGACTGAACAGGCTTTTCTGTTCAGCTTGCTGCTGCTGTTCCCAGTTTATGGATTTTTCCCTAGGTGCCTAATGCCTGTTCATGGGGTTAACTGGCTGTGCATCAGATGTGGGGACCCTCAGGTGTCAGAAAGTCAGGATTGGCACTGTTGCCTTTTTCCCTCCCCTGTTGGTTCCCTGTTGGCTGAATGTCACTGTTCAATCGTTCAGTCCTTGGCTCATCTCCTCACCTCATCCCCCTAACCCAGGGCATAAAACGGTGGGAGAGGAGCCTGGGCCATTTTGCCAGCTGGATATAGGTTGTTACATTATGTTCTTCCTCTATGAGGAATAAAGTTTAATATATATCAGCTGCAGTGGTCTGCTCTCTGTCCAACCTCCATAACAGTGAGGTACCGCCTGCCCAGGAACAGAGCCCCGGGACTTGGAGGTCTGAGCCAGTCCATCCTCTGATTGGGCTGGCCAGAACTCGTCCCCTACTGTCCTAGGTTACAACAGATGTATTTAAGTATTCTATTACCACCAGCTGTGGGCCATCAGCTGTTATCACCTGCTAATGATATCCCCTGATAACAGACAATGGGCCATCAAGAAACCACCACGACTCATGGGCTTATCTCATCCTATTGTGAGATGCCCCACCCAGGAGGGGGAGCCGGGCATTCCCACCTGGATATAAGCTGCCCTTAGAACTGCCTGACCTCAGCCCTGTCTGCTGACCAGAGGACAAGAGCCACCACGGACCTTCAGCTGGAGACCAGGCCTTCCATTGGATCATTGCTTCAACTGGACCACTTTATTTGGACTGCTGTTCACCACCCTAATAGGGTATCAGGTTGTGTCTGACTTTGACTGTGCTTTTTCCTTATATTATTTTGCTTGTTTCTAATTTTTTCTATTAATTTCAATCCTGACTTGTGATTGCCCACTGGTTTGTTTTCAAACCAATACACCTACCAAGGCAAGGAGAAGGTGTCCGGCAACCTGAAAAGCAACAGGGCAGAGGGATTTTTTTATCCCAGGAAGTATCCAGAATTATGGGAGGTCACTGATTCCAGACACAGGCACGAATTGTTACAACAGAATTAATGTTCTGGCACCCACTCTGTTCTTTTGGGGCTGCAAACGTGTGCGGCAGCAGCTTGAAAATCACAGATCGGGCATTCATTACATTCTTTTTCCTCTGTTATCATGGCCATAATAATATTATGATAATCCATTTTCATGCCTAATCATTCCAGCTGGTGTCTGGTGTGACTGGATCCTCCCCACTGGCTGTTGAAAATGATGTATTTGAGAACCATTGTCTCAGTTCTCAAAGTCCATATTCTGCTCAGGATTCCTTCCACTCAATTTCCAGGCCTTTTTTCCTGGTGTTTGCTGAGTGTCCCAGAGTCCTTAAAATAATCAGGTGGCTGGCAGAGCGATGCAGATCTATTATCCAGTGTTTGTGTTGCATTGATTTCCTCTGGTAAATAATTTCATTAAATCTAAGACACAGAATCTCTAAACATAGTGCTGCTGGCATTGTGATAGTCCTGTCCTAGCAGGACATTTTTCTTCTCATATTTTCTTCCTGAAGTGTTTAATTCCGAGTATTTTTGTTTGCTCTCCCATGAAATGATAGGCCCAAAGTCATGGGGTTACAGTTACCAAACACTCCAGGGAGATGGAGTGGGGAAGAGCTCAGCAAACAATTTGGGCTTTGTTCTGGGCATCTGGAATGGGATTAATCTGATTAATGCAGACATTTACTTCAATCCATGTTGGTTCCTCTTACAGACAGCAAAGATCTATGCAGGGTATTGGTTAGAGCTGGGTACAAAATCCATCTCATCAGGTGAATCACATTACAAAAGCTTCTGGGTTTTTCCTGTTGGCTGCACACTTCAGTTAATTGGCATCTCTGGAAACATTTGCACTGGAGACACCATAAGAGATGTGATTTGTCCAAAATTTGCTCCCTCTCTGAGAGGACATTATAAACATAACTGTTCAACCAAGGGGAAGAAAATTGTTAGGAAAACTCCAGTTGCTCTACAAAGCTACTGCTTGTGCTCCTCTTTGTGTTTCAGCAGCTTTCCCACATTTATGAAGGATTTAAATTAGGTAACCCAAGGCATGAAAATCTACTACATAGAGTAAAGCCTAAGTAATAATACTGAAAGACTACCCTGCTGTTGATAGGATTGTTCCCTTTTATGAGAGGCCCTGTTTCTGCCCAGTCTAATATCCACAGGTGTCCCAGAACAATGGACATGCCTGAGGACAGAATGTTTGCCCTGTGGCTGCTGCTTCAGAAGGGATGGATCTTCCCAAGGTCCTGAGTTTCTCTGCCAGCCTCATATGGCTATTCCAGATGTGCTGGAGTACCTCAGGTCTTGCAGGTCACACACTTTTGGGCAGTGGAATCAGAGTCTAGATCCTTCTCGCCTGTAATGGCAGCTTTGATAACTCATGGAAAGCAGAGAGTCAGAGCAAGCTTGAGAGCTGGAGACTCTGCAGTGGTTCAGTCTGATATAAGTCCTGGGTTTTGCACTTGGTTTGGGCAGAGATGCCCAGAGGAGTACAGAACTAGCCCAGGGTCCCAAAGCCAGACTGATGGTGCTCCCCAAAAAATCCCTGAGCAAATATGAGTTGGATGGGTTAAAACTGGGAGCCATGGCACTGTAGCTACCATGTGTGCTGGGCCATGAAGGCAGAGCCCAGGGGATTAATTCTCTTACTCCTTCTGTTGAAGTTCCTCAGGAAGCCGTACTGATTAGATCATGGCAGTTTGGAGCAGCCTGGTTTTGGTGGTGGTGTCTGATCTGGGTCATTTTCAGAACTATGATACTGAGCAGCATGACCATGTTTTATTTCTCTCTGTTTCTGCTTTCTGAGCTACCTGTTCAAAAAATCAGTCACCGTGCAGTGCCTGTGAGTTCCCAGAGGAAATGAGGGATTGACTTCTGAACCTTCTGGTGCCTTTTATTTCAGTATATCCTCCCAGCTTATGATACATGAGATGACTACTCAGATCCTCCCAGGATGCACTGAAAGGCAGCACAACAAAGCAGAGTGGGAGGCAGGGAGAGCAAAATTTTGACATATCCTGAATTAAACCACAAGGAATTTCGTGCTGTGAAGAGGAGAACAGGAGAAGACCCCTGAATCTTTACATCTTATTTGGCAGTGGTCCCATTGTCCATAACAGAAAGAGTGAGACTGATGACACACATCATCATGGTCACCATCAGTTCAGATGGGACTTCACCCCCCTTTATTTTTTCTATTCTTTGTGCTTATGCTGGAAACAGCACCAGGCCATTGCCAGGTGTAGATAAATATACCAAATGGGCTCCTTTGTGTTCTTGTGTGTCTGTGAAGCTCTGACTCTGAATTTGACCGTGTATAAAATAAAGAGTTATTCTGGAGTGCTGCTGTGCCCTTGTGCAGTAGATGATGTTCTGCACATCCACCTGAAACCACTCACTTCAGGAAAAATTACTTTGGCAGTTTATTAGCGTGTCAGGGTTGGTTCTTTTGTGTGTTTTGTGTTCTTGAAATCTCCCTGCAGTGTCTCATCATTTGTCTCATGTAACATGATTCACTTGTGCAGGTTTTGTAGCTGCAGTGAATGACAAGTGTATTAATGTGCCAAAAGAAATATATTGACGTTATATAAAAGTATATTGATTTGACAGCATAAATAATAAATGGCTACAAGCCATTTATTATTTATGCTGTTGGATCTTTTTACACCCCCAGTAAATATTTTCTAGTATCGACGAAGCTGTGAAGATTCATCACCACAGAGCTGCATTTATTAATTTTATCTTTGCTCAGTAGAGTCATACTTCATTTTTAGCAATAAAGGATGTCTCCTGTTTCTAACAAATGAGTGGATCAACTGAAACAAAGATCTCTATTTATCTGTGTCTGATCTGCCTCTCCGCATACAGCAACTTTGAACTCTGCATGTTCAGTGTCGGTCTCAAGTATGTGCAGAAAGGACCCAATTTTGATTAGAAGTGTAGTCCTCAGTCTGAGAAGGGGTTTTCTCTAGCAGAGTGAAATCCATTGTGAGGAGCCACAGTGTGGTGTGGCAGAGAAATCAGCTGTATATGACATTCCCATGACAGTTCTAGAGCTGTCTGGAGATCTTGAAGCTGTCCTCAATCTCTTGCTGCTTGAGTTACATTTCTCGCTGTGGTCTGAACCTGCTCCCACTCTCAAAATTGCATTCACATACCTGGAATGGGAAGGGAAGATAACTATTGTAGCAGATAATGGTCATGTTGTCACTGCATTTGAAAAGTGCAGTCAGAGAGTTTTGCAGAGCAGGTTGAGAAGGAAGACCTTGAGCTTTGTGGCCCAGAAGCCACTGTGGTTACTTGGTGCCTTCCTCAAAGTCTTGCATTCCATACCAGGCTGAAGAGTCCCAGTAACCTGAAAATCAGATGCTGGAAGGGCATTGCAATAAATCAGCATTACTGGGGGACACTTCTTGGAGAGAAAAAGGAGATGAGAAAAAATTTACTGAGCCATCTGAAACCCTCCTTATTTTTAGAAGTAACAGATCCCTGACTGAGCTAACAGACCAGTCTATACATTAGCTGATGAGTCTGGGTGTGGATACATGCACCTGTGTTAGGAGGAAAAGACCTAAAGAGCCAACAGTGGGACCGTGACTCTGTGTGACACTTCCACATTGGTGAGGTAAAACTCCTGAAAGCCAGCAGCACTGGGGTACAGAGGACATTGGTGTCACCAGGTTGTTTGATGGGTGATGTGCATTTCCTGCCCTGAGCCTGGTGTTACAGAGTGGAACAGAGGGGTGACTGCTGTGCCTGGAAAGCAGGAGCTCTTCACACTGTCACACAGAGAACACGAGGGATGAAACTGTCCCTGAGGCTGGATACAGCACCTTTTCTGTCTCTGAAGAAGGGAAATGAGGAGAGAACTGGTGGTCTTATTTTTTTCCTTTTTGCTTTTTTTTCCCCTCCCCTCAATACTCATCCTGGGTCTTGAAATACACAGTGGTCTCTTGATTTTGTGTAGATTGAGTATCTGAAGAGAAGTCAGAGGGCTCTGGAGCTCCTTCCAGCATTCTCAAACACACACAGTGGCTGCTCGAGTTTGCATAGGGCTTTGGTGTTGCTGGATGAGCACAGCTCATCCTCGTTACTCACTGCTAGTGGGGCACACTAAAAGCTGTGTTCTGGCTAATTCCATCAGCTGTGGCTTGGAGTGGGTTGTAGATGAAGAAAGCAGCTGTGTCACAGTGCTGTGAGGGCTGCCATACAGAGGTTTCCATTGCCATTTATGAGCAGAGCTCATTCCTTTCCCAGAAGAACTGTAGGTGACCTTTTAATATGTCCTTTTAAAAGGGTCTTACTGAGCTGTGTGAGTGTGGACAGCTTTATCTGTCTGTCTTGTTCACTTCCAGAACCTTGCACATGCACCCAAACCAACCAGTGAACAGCAGCAAAATCCCACTTTGAAGCTGGCAGAGTTTTTCTGCCTGCCAAGCACCAAATCCCAGCTTTTTTGGGATTCTGAGGATTCCTAAGGCAGACCTCTGCTGCCTGGCAAGATCTGGTTTGTTTCACGTGCACCGTGGGCAGAGAAGCAGCAGTGTCAGCAGCTGCAGGATTTCTGTCCATCTTTCATTTAACTGAATTTGCTTCTTGCATAAAGAACAACCTTTCCACATCGAATGAGTCCAGCTAACAGAGTCAGGGTTTGACTAGATGCAGTCACAGGGAAACTTGGATGAAGTGGTTAATTGTACCCCAGGGTAGCTGCAAAAGTAGTTTTTCATCAAGAGGTTACAGCAGAACTGGGATTATTAAAGAGTGGTGCTGATTGTGGACTAGGGAACAATAAATTACTTTCTTCATTCTGACCTACTCCTAAGAAATTCCTTCATCCCCTCTATATTTATTTTTAAGTGGGTTTTTTTTATTATTAAATGTATGGAATGCAACAGGATTATCTGTGCAATACGTACTGCTTCTGGTTTTCTAAAGTTTGAACCGAAAACATGGAAATCAGTTTAGACTGAAGATTTTCTGGCTCTTCTCACTTAAATGAAGAAATCATTCTCCTAATCCTGAAAAAATATTTCCTTTAATTCAGGGCTATTGTTTCAGGTGTTAACCACTATAAAGAAGAGAATTGAAATGAAATCCAGCTTAGTGTTCAACTCTGTAATATTTGAACCATCTTTGAAAAATCTTCAAGCGTTTATGCTGGAAAACACAGGGCAGCATTTAGGAACGTGAAACATTTACCAAATTTAAAAGCAGTTACATTTTTTTTGAAACTGTCATTCTTGTTTTGTAATTTATTAAGTGATGAATTCCTCAAAAAATTCAGGAAACTCCAGTGCCCAAAGCCTCCAACCAGGATTTTGATTCCAGTGTGCTGAACAAACAGTGTGAAAAAATAGACAGGGCAGACAGTAGGTGAGAAATGAAAACTTTTGGCCGGGCTGTGTGATTTTTCTCCTGCAGAGAGGCAGCAGAAGCAGGGAAAAAAAAAAAAAAATTCCAACATCCTGGACCAGTGTCCTGCTGACTGCTCAGCCCTGCCTGTGTAGGGGTGGCCACTGGGCACCTTCAGATGCTGTCCTGTGAGGTCTCAAAGCCACCACTGAGAGGCTCTGCTTGAGGAGCAAAAAGGAATTTTATGAGCTCAGCTGCACTGTGAGGAAGGAGAAAAGAAAGTTTAAAGTACCCTTTATCCCTCAAGAAAAAGGGTTTTCTCCTCAAAGCCCTGGGCAAAGCCAGCCAGTTGATTGGTGGTGGTCACGTTACATGACTGATGCTGAAGAAATTTTCTCTCCTGCTTTTTGGGGTTAGAGGTGCATGGGACAAAGATCTGCTGGTGTTGGAGAGGGTTAAGTTATTACCTTTGAGATTTCTCAAGAAGGGCTGCAGTTTTGGGAACACTCACTTGGGAAGGAGATCAAGGCTCAGGAGAGAGGAGCAGAGAGATGCATTCACTTGTCTGAGAATATCACAGTGTCTAGAGAGTTAGTGCACTTGTTATTCTTGTGGGTTTTTACATATCTCAAATAAAAATACTTATCCCAAAACCGCAGTGGCACTCCTCCCCTCTCTGCCATTGCAATCTGAAAATGTTCAAAAATCTCCAGATTCCCAGATGGCAAAATAACATCCTGGCTAGTTCTCTCCTCTGTGCATGTTGTTAATTTATTTGTTGTTCTAACCCAGTTATTTCTTTCTTTTTCCTCACTTTTGGATGCCACAATTCTTTTGGTCCTTCAAAAGTGAAGAATAAAGCCCTTCAATTTTAAATATGAATAAAGGGAAAGTCCAAGTCTTTGCAGGGTAGGAGAGAGATGTTATAGGAAGCCCTTTACCACTGCTTTGAGCTCAGTGTAAGCACCACATCCAATCTTAAGCTGTGAACAGACTGTAACTATTTCATTTTGGGATCCATTCCTGTCTGTCAGAACTTCTTTGCTGTCCTTGCCTTCTGTCTGTGCATTCTTCTCTGCCGCTTCCATATCTGCCGATCTTGGTGTATTCCCTTACAAGGCAGTTTTCTGTTTGCCTCCCAAAATCCTTCTGAATCTGTGATCATAAATGATCCTCCTTAGCAACACTTTTTTCCAGGGATTTCCTCGTGGCCTGATGTAGCAGGTCAGAAAGGCTGGTGAGGTCTGAGCTGCTCTGCAGCTTGCCCCAGAGTGTGGAACTTCATCCAGCTCCCACTCTACTGAGCTTTGATTTTATTATGGCCAACCTGCTGGGCAGCTCCTTCCAAACTTCTGCTCCTTCCCCTTCGCCAGACCTTTCTCATCTGTCCCATATTGACCTCAGGCCCTTTGCTCTTCCCCCTCTCCCCACACCAGGGTTTCCTGAGGTTCCTCCTCTTGCTCCTGGTCAGGCTGGGTGATCCTTCTTTCTGAAAACCTTGCTCTCTCCTACCACTGGAAAATGAGAGGGGCTTTTCCTTTCTTCCTCGTCCCCTGATTGATCCACCCTTTGCTTCACAGCTCTCCATGCCTTGCCCTGCTCTATTGACCACCCCATCCCATCTATGTGGGTGGCTGAAGGATGTGTTCCCTCTGTGCCTTCTCCCAGGCTGTGTTCCCAGCCCTTCCCTACTCTCCCCATTTCTTTGGGTCATTATTCCAGATTTCATTATCCCAGACCAGGCTGGACAGGGCACAGAGCAACCTGGTCTCGTGGAAAATGTCCCTGCCCAAGGTAGTGGGGTAGGAACTGGATGATCTTAGGGTCCCTTTCAACCCAAACCTTCTGTGATTACTCCAGATTCCCTTATTCCAGCGCCTCTCTTCTATCAGATCATCTCCTTCATCCCTGCTTTTATTATTTCTCTTCTTTCTCAAGGCCTGCACAGCATCCAGCACTGCAGCTCCTGGAGCGGGTCCCTCCTTCCCCCTCCCTGCCCAAGCATCCCTGCTCATCCTCAGTTCCGCGCAGCAAAGGCAGGAATCGCTTCGCTGCACAAAAAAACCCGAGGAGTTCTATTCCTTTGATGGCTTTTCCTGTTCTCCCTGGCTTTAATTTGCAGCGAGTATTTTTGCAAAAGTGCTCATCCCTGGAGCTAACAATAAAACTGCCTCTGTGTGTCAGAGGGAGAGGGAGGGAGGGAGAGGGAGAAGAAGAGGGAGGAGATGCAGCAGCACAGCGGTCTGGCCAAGTGAGGCGGCATCTGCGAGCCCAGGGACACCGAGGAGAGACGTGAGCCCCTCACTCCGGGCTCAGCCCGATCCCATTGGCTCCCGAGCCGCTGGATTTAAAGGGAAGAAGAGCTGGGAAGGCTGAAGTGCACAGGCAGACGCAGAGTCTCAGCCAAGTTGTCAGCACGCTGCGAGCAGGAGAGGCTCGCACACACGAGACTGCAGGGTGCCCACAGCTTGATGCTCGCTTGGCTCCAGAAAGGGAAAAAGACGAGGGAACAACAACAACAAAAAAAAAAACCTCAAACAACAAAACAACCAGAAAGGGGTGAAGGAGCCTGATCCAGTCCAGCAGTCCCAGGGGGAATAATGGATGTGACCATCTCTCAGTTCATCTTAGAAGAATTCGATGTGAACTGCAGCCTCCTGGATCGTTTACACGAGACTTTTTTAGAGAGTTCCTCTATCCCTTTCCTGGGCTTTGATGGTAGGAAATGTTACCTGGTGCAGGGCTCGGGGAAAGCTTCGGAAGTGCTGAGATTCGGTTTGTTTTGTGATGCAGAGTGGGTGGCTTTTGTGCTTTCTCAACTGCTTCTTCTTCCCCTTCTGTCTCGTTTTTTAACCCCAGGTCCGTACTGCAATGCCACCACGGATCAGATCGGGACCTGCTGGCCCAGAACCTCTGCGGGGGAACTAGTGGAGAGACCCTGCCCGGAGTTCTTCAATGGGATCAAGTACAACACCACGAGTAAGTACAAACTCCTTGCCTTCTCCCGCAGATCTCGTGTTCAGAAGGCGCCTGGGGACACCCAAAATATATTTCCATTAAGGAAAAAAAAATAATAATAATAAAAGAAAAAAAAAATTGCTTGCTTGGGAATCAACATTTCCTCCACATTCCAGCCTGTATATTCAAACTTCTTGCCTGGAATGATGCAGATTTCTCAAAAGCGCAGACTTGTGGACACTGTTTCCTCTCTGCTGAAGTACATTTAGGGAGATCTGGGCAGAAAATATCCTCTGCAGCCTGAGGAGGGTTTGTTGTGCTTTGTGTGCTTGTGCTACGTACACCTCAGTGCGTTTGTTTGCTTCAGCCACCTGGATAATCAAAGATCCTTTGGCTCATGAAATACAGAGTCCCAACACCTAATAAGTGAATTTTGAAAGGCCAGTCCCTTTTCCAGGCTGGCTGTGTGAGCAGGGGTTCAAACCGAGCTGGGAGTTGTATCTCACAAACAGAAGGAAGGATGAGGTCTGGAATCAGTTTCAGCAACTTCATCAGGGACTGGCTGCTGAGGCTGGGGCTGCATCAGCTCTGCAAGGGAGATGGGAGAGGAAATTAGGAGGCAAATAATATTCAAAGCAAGGGAGCACAGGGGCTCCTTAGAAATCTCCGGGATGCTTTATTCTTCGAGGTAAACAATCACGATGACTCACTACAGATTTATTATTCAGGCTGTGGGACCCAGGCACTCATTTCCTTTTGCTTATCTGTCAATACTCTTTGGACCTTTCATTAAGAGTTTTTAAACATATTCATTCCAAACATGTGCAGCCACTTGTTTGGCACTCAATTTTTTCAGTGTGGTTTTGACTGTAGGGATATTTCATTCTGTGTTGCACTCTGAACTGGTGCTTGGGTGTAGGTGGTCTAATTTGCAGGTAGTGTTAATTTTGTGGGGCCAGAATTCTCCCTAAGTCCCATAAAAGAAGCACCCTGACATTTTAGGTCTTGTTTTTAAACTTGCAGAAAGTGAGTTCATTCTTTCCCCAGCTCTGGGTGTCGTGGTCAGATAACTGGTGAAAAGTTTGGTGCATTTGCTCTGTGAAGCAAAGTCCTCTGCCAGGGCTGTTCTTAGGGACCAGCCTCTGCCACCCCAGACTTTGAGCAGAGTAAAAGGTTGCCTCAGAGAACTGCAAAATCATCCTCGAGCCCTCTAAGCTCAGACCTGGGCTCTTTGCAGTGAAATAGGTGGGAACCTGGAATGGGCTGGGCGATGCTGGCTTTGATTACAGCAGGTAATTCTCTACTTTGACAAGTCCCAGTTGAGACCACAGGAAAATTTCTGAGAATTAAGGGCAGCTCAGACAAAAGCAAACATGTCAGAATCGATCCTGATAGAATTTTGCCTTTGTTTTTCTTCCTTCCCCTTCTTTCTTTTTAGTGGGGAATGTCAGTATTTTTACCACCTGGTTTTTGTTTCTCCAAAAGACAGGAGGAAAGGAAGCAAAAATTTTAAAAAAGCATTATGACTGATTCCTGTCACAAACATAGTGGAGAGAACTTGAATGTTTTTCCTGTGTATGGAAGGAAAAAAAATATTGAATACCCCAGTTTGGTTTTTATAAACTCTGTTGATGCTTTCACTAGTTCATTTTAAAGTTCTTCCCTGCTCCTCTCCTTCTCACTGGTGGCTGATGCTTGTACTGCCGTGCTAATAAGAGTTCTTCACTTCTCTGCTCTTAAAGCAAAGGCATGTTAATTAAATTAAAGACTGATGGAAATATGTTATTGAAACGCTGAAGCATTCTTTTCTGAGGAAATGGCTATTTTTCTCTTTTAAACATAAAATGTGAGCTACCTCCAGTTGATCTTGGACAGTTCCATGTGGGTGGTTCCTCCAAGCTGTAGTGCAGAAACCAGAGGGAAGGATTATATCAAAATGCCATCAACTTTTGCAATCAGTAGCCTCTTGGGAAATAGCAGTTCAGTGATCAAAGCTTGGGAAAGCAGGTTAAGGTTTGAATACACAGGTGCAATCTCTTTTGGCATTTGAAAAATATAATTACTGCATGCAGAACGCATCCAGAATTTGGGAAAACCGAACAGTGACGTGGTCTGACCACTTGCATGAGTTCCCCAAGTTGATTTGTGGGCTGCCTCATTTGTGATGAGGCTCATTGTGCTGAAAACCTCGGCTGTGTTCCCTGTGCAGATGATAAAATAAGCACAGACAGCTGATTAAAGAATGGGAAATGGATCTTGCAAATCTCAGAGGTGAATAATACAGCTCAGAATGAAGGTCTGATAGGAGAAGGCTTGAATCAACATAAGATTTCAGCCTAGGACGTTAAGTTTTGTTCTATTTTGTTTTGCATTTTGATGAAGCAGAGGGAGAAATGATGGTTTGTTATATTAAACTGATTTTTTTTTTTTTTTTTTTGGAGAGCAAAGTCAGACCAATTTAGAAAAAGCACCTTGCACTGCCTTTTTTCTACTGAGAGCTTCTCCAGCTCCAGGTTGTAACTCAGCTATTTATTATACTGTCAGGTATCCCATGTTGGTGAGCTGCCACCTTTTAGGAACTACAGCTTGTCTTTGCATTAATTTTGTGTATCTGAGAATATATTTTATATATCTGTGAGTATATTTTGTATATCTAGGAGTATATTTTGTGTATCTGTGAGTATGTGTATCATTTGAAAGCGTGTAAAAATTTTAGATCAGTTACAGTGATTTCTTTCTCGGTTTTAGAAATCAGGCTCTCAAAGATTCCAATTTCCCACCCATTTCCTAAAAGCAGCTCGTCAGCTGGAGGGAATGACCCTGGGAGCATTTCCATCAAGGAGAGCCTTTGCAAAAACATCAAATCCAGACTGGGAAGTGCCCAAACTGTATGAAAAGCTTATGAAAAACTCAGAGAACCACAAGACACTGATCCATGGCCAACTTTTGGTACTCATGGGGCTGTTTCTGCACCTCAGTGTAGTCTCTGTGCACGTAGGGATGGAATTCAAGACAAAATCAGACACGTAGGTTCCTCCACAGGTCAGCTCATCAGAGGCTTTGGATGCACCTCCCCTGCTTTGTGTCCATCTTGTCACCTCTCACACTTTGATGTTCACTCTGACTCGGATGGGGAGTGCTATCAAACCCTGCCCAATGCCAGCAAATTTAATGAAAAAGCATTTGAGGGGAAAAAAAAAAAACCCCAAACTTTAAGAATAAGAGCTTGTGCTTAAAAAACTCCCCTCCTATTTACCCTGCTGGAATAAACTGTTTGCATAAAATATTTTCATCCTAACTGCAAGAAATTCCCGTGGCGATTCTGTGCCTGGGTCTGTGTTTCTCTGTGTCTCCTGGGAGCTGCTGAGTGACTCAGATAAGTTTCAG
This sequence comes from Rhipidura dahli, assembly GCA_013399225.1. Lineage (NCBI taxonomy): Eukaryota > Metazoa > Chordata > Aves > Passeriformes > Rhipiduridae > Rhipidura > Rhipidura dahli. Next base: position 1,298,284 of record VXAC01004589.1, on the reverse strand, counting down.
CTGCATCCACAAAACAAAGTCTGTCAGTCTGTGAGGATTTTTCATCCCAGACACTTTGGTATTTTGGTGATGTATTGGGGTTTTTTTCCTCCCCTCTTCATTTGGGAAATAAAATGATGTTGATAAATCATGCTGTGGTTACCCTGCAGCATCATTTGTGAATATGGGCAAAATGCTCTTTGACCAAGAATCTGAAAATTGTGCCATCCACTTAAAACCTTGCAATTTTGTACCAAAGTTTGTGTGTTATTCTCAAAGGGGAAAGAAAATTAAAAGAAACAGGAGAAAAAGAAGTCTGTGTTGGTGCAGCGTGTGACTGTGCACTTGTCTCTGCTCAGGTTCTATATTTAGCGAAAATGACAATATCATTGCTGCCCTCTAGATGTGTTTATGCTTTGACAGGGTGAAGCTTGTAGTCTTGTTTTAGGAAACGTATCAATTCACTTATTAGGATACCCTAAAGCTTGATTAATTCAGCAAATGGCCTGTAATGAGTCTGGTTTTGCTGCTTGCTAAAGAGCAGTCGTGCAGGCACGTACTTAAAGCATGTTACAGGCTAAAGTGTGGCTACATTAACACTTCCCCTGCAGATTTCCCTGTGCAAGGGGAAAATCCAGGGTTAAATGTTCATCTGATGGACAAAAAGTGTTGACTTTTGTAACTTAAACTGATTGGTAACCTCAGCCAAGCACCTGGGGTGGCAGGGGGTGTCCTGCGGTGACACCGTCCGTCATGGGCTTTGCTCTGGGCTGCAGACAGGAGCTGGAGGCAGTGGAAGGTCTTGCAGATAAAAACACTCAAATCTAGGTGTTTCCAAGTAATATCAACAGCTCATTTAAGTATTTAAGCTTTAATACAGGTCAGCAGAGCTCTGGTTGACAGAAGGAGTGATGCTTAGGGAGTTACTGAGCTCAGCCTAAATGTACAGCTCAGCTCATCTCAGCAGCCCCTGCAGAAGTGATGGTGCTCTTTGATATGCCCAGGGGTATTTTGTTGCTGTTTCAGAGGGCCCAGCCTTGCTGTAGGTTTGTGTTTTCTCTCCCAGGCCACACAGGTATTGCAGTGCCCAGTGACAAACGATCCCAATGCCCGTGTTCAGGCAGCTGAATTCATCCCTGGGTGTGTGTTGTGCTGAACTGATCCCACACCTGGGGACTGAGATCAAACTGCTTTTGTGATCAGCAGGAACAAAAGGCCTCTGTAGCTCCAACTCCCTGCCTGCAAATCCCCTCCTCTCTCTCTTTCTCTCAGTGAAGGGAAGCTCTTTGACTGAAACAGCCACTTCACAGGAGTGTTTTGGATATCACAGAAAGCATCCTCCTCACCTTCTCCAGGGTCTGTGCTGCTGGAAATGGGCACATAATCACTGCTCACCTTGCCCTGCTGGGTCCTTGGTCCCTCCTTGTTCTGAGGGGTTTGCACCACCTTTTCCTTGGCCCTCCAACCAGCTGCCTGGTGGGAATGCTTTGGAGAGGGCTGGTGGCTGAGCAACGGGGCTGTTGTTCCCAGGGGTGGGCACGGGAGAAGGAGCCCCTGGCACAGGGGTCACACCTGTACCTGTTAGCAGGGCTTGCACCACACGGAGAGAAAAAATTCCTGCAGCTCATGGCTGTCTCATCCTGGACACAGAGAAATAATCTGTGTGCTGAGGGAAGCGTGAAGAAGGGAATTAATAGCTCTTCTGGTTTGCATTTCTCCTCTTCTGAGGGGGTTTAAAGGGATGATTCGGTTGTTAAAAGAGCTAATTTTCCCAAGTTAAAACCCCATTATTTTATAGACATCTAACCTTTGCTGCTTTTCCTTCTGATTCACTGTTTTTCCAAGTTCTTGTGGAGATGTGGCCCCAGCCTGCATATAAAACATGAGCCTTGCTAAGAAATCATTGGTCTCAGAGTCTTGGTCATATTTTGTGGGCAAGCCCTGTCCTGATAATTACAGAAATGTGCACTTTTATAAGTGGCTGGCCTAGAGCCTCAATTAACATTTTCACTTGTGTTTTATCTCTTTTTTAGTATCTTGACCACTTCTGTTGATCACATTCACATGACTTACTTGTTCCCCAGAGGATTTTCTGGCTTGATTTCTAAAGGCCTCATTTTTGAAAGCAGAGTCCTGCTGCAAAAGACAGAGAACCCTTAAATTCTCGTGGCCTTTCATCATTACTGGAGAGAAATAAAATGTCCATCATGGCCATGTATGTGTGTTTCCAGACTCAGAAAAATTACTTTGAAACCCTAAAACTGCTCTCACCTCATCTGTCTTCTGTAACCTTGTTAGATGTCCAGAAGGCTTTTATCCCACTGTTTAACAACAGGGGATTTGGGATAAAAATAAATGTTTTGTAGCCAATTTTAGTTATGGAATCACTAGAAAAAGAGGGGTTTTTTTTGTTAAAAAAAGTCTGCAGCTTTGCAGTAGCCCTGTATTAGCCATCCTGGGGGGTAAAACACAATATTTTCAGCTAGGAAGTCAAGAGGACATGAAAGTTAAAGGAAGGGGACTGATGAGAAATCAAACAAACACAACAGTGGAAAAAAATAGGTCCTGAATTGGAATTCTGGGGGAGGAAATAAAACATAATTTTTAAGCTCGTAAAGGTTCTCTCTAAGGAGATCAAATCTGCAGCTGATTAGGTCAGCTTGTCTCCAATAGCTCTGTGTCCAGATTAAGATTTCAACCATTTTCTGTGCATTTTCTCTTGCTGGATTTGCAAGAGAAACACAAACACACAAATACATCTGCCACAAATACAGTGGGAGGCTCTGGATTTCAGTTGTGCACAGATGGGAGAGGCTTCACTTGGTTCCCCTCAAGTTTTCCTTTTTTCTCTTCTTTCCTTTGTGAAGTATAATTTGTGGTAGGAGATGGCTCTCATTTTGCAGCTTGGAAGAAAAATACTGGAATGTTGGGGTGTTGGAAAAAATATTTACAAGGAGGAATGAAAAGAATCCATTTTTGTTGCTCCCACTGCTGTCATCATGTGAAACACGTGATTTCTTCATTGAGCACAGAACACAAGTTAATTGCATGTAGTAAAAAGAAGGAGATTGTTAATGTTCCTTCTGATCAGTACTTTTTGTTCTTTGCTGGTAAGTTACGAGGTGGCTTTGCTGTGGTCCTGTCGTAATTGATTTGGGTTCTCTTCAGTTTAGGCTTGGCTTTTGAGGCAAACTTCATCCCAGACTTTACCAGAACTGGAACTGCAGCTGCCATCCTGCACCAAATCTTCCTGATTCTCCACCAAAGTCAGTCAGACCTGAGCAATGGCACATCTTGGAGAGGGCTCTTGGGCCTTTTGGGAGGGTCAGCAAACAAAGGGTTGCCCACATTATTTTGGAGGCTTCTTTGTGAGTCTTTCTTTCCCTGAGGCAGTTTCCCCATTCACTTCTCTGGAGCTTGCTGTTGTCTAAGCTGGCAGTGACTTCCAGCTGGCAAACAGATGGACTGAAGTCCATTTCTTTCCACAAGTTTGGAATTAGATGATACTCGCAAAATCGTGTGCTTGGAGCCCGGGGAGGAAGAGGGAATGGCTCAGGAGCAGATGGGGATGGGAAAGAATTAAATACATTACAAATCCTCATCTCACCATATCAAAAATGAGAGGAGCAATCCCACCCAGCTGCACCCAGTGTGGTGGATTGGGATTTCTCGTTTTATTGTGCCTTCTGACCCATTTTTCATCCAGACAAGCCGTGGGAGGCTGAGGTGAAACCGCGAAGGTGGAACGGGGCTGTTGGCACCCGGTGTCACCGAGCACCTGAGATTCTCTGTGGCTCGGAGGGTTCCAGCCTCTGTCTGTTGTCACAGAACCCCGGGGACAGTGCCACCGAGGGGATGGACACCGGCCATTCCTCCTGCCAGCCACAGGGTGTCACACAGAGCGCAGGTAAAGCCAGTGTCCCCCGCGGCTGCTGCGAGCCACCTGCGGGGCCAGGGATGGACGGGCTGGGCTGAGCCTGGGGCTGCTCTGGGACAGGGCTCTTCCCACCCTTCTGTGTCCCAGAGAGCCTCGCTGAGGTGCAGCGGGGACAAGGACACGATGGGGAGGGATGTGGTGAGAGGGATCCCCTGTTCTGTGGAGTGTTGGCTCCGCAGGTCCCTGCCTGGGCGTGGGTGGTGCCTGCTCGCACCAGGGCTGCTCTGGAGAGCCGAGGGAAAGGCAGCGCTGAGCTTTGTTCCCAGGCAGGGGAGGGGTGTGGAAGAGGATGTGGAGCTATTCAAGGCTGAGACAAATCTATCAGAGGAGCTTCATTGGCCAGCAGGAGCCTGCCCTTGGATGGTGCAGGGGCTGCTCCTGGCTGGACACAGCGTGTTCATCACTGCACTGCTTCCCTTTGCATCCCTCTGATCCCTCCTGCCTGAGCTGTTGGACTTTTCCTCAGCTGCCTGGCAGCTGCTCCAGGTGCTCCCTGAGCCAACAGGAATAACTCACAGATGTGTTACCAGTGGGGCAATACCACCTCAGCTGTGACCTGCCTGTTGCTCCTGTTCTTCACAACAACTAATTCAGTTCAGTGAGTCACATTTAAGTTTTTTAGGTTTCCCTCTGTGCTCTCCCCTGACACGGAACATCTTTGCTGTTGATAATAATGGTGAATCTTTGCAACTTCTGTGGCTTGGAAGAACAGAACTTCAAGCTGCATCCTCATCCAAATAAAATTCTCCAGCTCTGACAGTCATTCAGGGCTTTGCCCAAGGTTTGCTGTCCTGGGAAAGGGAATCTTCTGTTCAGTTTTGGACCCCAAAATCCAGACTTGACACCCAGATTAGAACAGCCATTCTTAGCTGCCTGAGAAGTGGATGAGAAATAAGGTTTCCCATGGAAGTTGGAGGGGAATGGATTTTTGGTAGATATTTTCTTTTTTTTTTTTCAGTGCGGTTTTCGTTCCCCTCAGATGTTATTCTTGGAGTTCATAATTGGTAGCTCTTGGGACAAATTCATAAAATCAATAAAACTCGGACTGCTTTGTGCTGACTTCTTTCTCTGCAGTGCTGGGAATAACAGGGGGCCAGATGTTGCTGCATATGAGACTTGTGCAGGGAGAAGCAATACTTTGAAGCAAATGATAGGAATAGAAACTCAGTATTAAAAAAAAATAAAACAACAAAACCTCAAGTCCCATGAAGAGTTTTCCCTGGGAAAACAGAAGAAGGAAGAACCTTTCCCAAGGTGGTTGTATGGTCCCAAACCCCTGGTGGTTGGAAAGCACTGACCATGCTGTGACAGAAGAATTAATGTAGAGGAGCTGCATCCTCCTCAGGCAGCCAGGGAGCAAAGAGAGTTTTGGAAACAAGAAAATGTGTTATGGAAATGAGACAACCACAGAAAACAGCAAATTACTTTGCTAGTGCATCATCACCATTTTAACCAAACTCAGATGTGACTTCCTAGGGATTCTTTTTCTCATTTCTAAGAATTTTTATCTAACTTAGGAATTGCTAAATTATGCCAGTAATCCCTGAAACATCAGCATTTGTGAGTACATGATGAGCAGTCAGGACTTGTTGCAGAATCTCCAGGCTCTACACTGATTCTTGCTTTGCAACTGGAGGAGCAGATACAGAGTTTGGAAGAAGAAGGGTTTCAAAGATTGTTGTTTCTGGGATGATCTTAACCCACTTGAACTTGAAAACTCCAATCTCTTTGTGGGAACCAATGTGGAAAACAGGAGTTTGGTTGCTGGGAATGGATTTCTAGGATTCATAAGGAGGGGACATGCTATTCTTGTGCAGGACAGGATGGGGACAAAGGGGTCAGTGAGAAGCAGGGCTCTTCAGAGAGATTCCCGATGTTCTCCCAGAGAAAGCTCCTCGCAGGTTCCTCCTGGTGGGAGTTTTCTCTGTTCCAGGAGCTCTGGGGGAGAGAGAGACTCCTGACTTGGGAAGGTGTTTTTCTTCAAGGTCTTGTTTTTCTTTTCAGGATGTGGATGGTGACACCTTGTGTGGGATTGCAGGGGTTTGGACAGGGGTGCTCCTGTCTGGGTGAGTGGGGCTGTGTCGGGACAGTGAGCCCATCTCCAGCTCACAAAGCCTTTGCAGAGGAAACCCCTTTCGTTCTTCACTGTATTAAAGAAAGACAGGATCCCACAGACCCACATTTTGGGTCATTTTGGCCATCTAATCCAAACTTCTGAATTTCCCACTCTACATAAATCTCATGTATAAACTCACCCGCTTGCCCCTGTGTCATTAATTACCAAATCTCTGCCTCTTGTTTGGCCTGTCTGAAGGTGCACATTTCCACCAGAGCTGCCTGTGGCTCAGGAAGCCTCTTGTGCAGCCCAAAAATCAGACAGCTTTTGTTTTGTGTGAAAGTGAGGGAACAAATTCCTGCTTGGATCTGCTTTCTGTTTCTGAGCCTGTCTCAAAAGGGACAGGGAGAAATCCCAAGTGCAGCTGTGCTGGTTCACTGCATTGCCCCGTTCCAGGGAGAGCCTGTGGCAGCAGAATTGATGCCTCAGCTTTTAACTTTTCTATTTTCCAAGCCCTGCCCTGCCCAGTGTGTAACTCTGGGGTTTCCTGTTCCCTGTTCAGTGCTGCTCTCTGTGCTGGGCACACACAACAAAGCCTCTCCGGGGCTGCTCTCCAAGGACACCCAGCCCAAACTGGGGCCAAAAAGCATCAACCAAAGAGCCTCTGAGGGGGACAAGCTGAGGGCAATTCCATCATTAACTGCAGCTTTAATTGGAGAATGAACCCTGAGATGCAAATGAACCAAACCTATCAAAGTGGGAAGAACTCGTGGCCTCTCAGGGTCCATCTCGGGGCCCATCTGGGCAGCACCTCTGGCTCCCCAGGGGTACCTTTGGAGGCCTTTCCAATAAATCCCCACCTTAATTCCCTTTACTCCTGGCTGGTCTCTGTTTTAGGAGGCCTCTTAAGGCATCAGAATACTGGATTTTTCTGTTTCTTACTCCTTTTTGAGGAGAGCTAAAACATCCCCACAAAGTTCTTTTCACATAGTTAAGTGATCCTTGTCCACCTACAAACCCATTCTCAGTGTGGATTTTTTTTTCATCCTGTTCTGTTTTTAATCTCTCATGTGTTCACTGCATGCTTCTCACGGGGAAAAAAATAATCCAGCAGCAGTAATAACAGCAGTTTTATTCTCCATGAGCACTTTGTTTTATTCCTTCTGTGAATGCTGAGGAGGAAGGAAGGGTCTCTGAGCTGACCCAGTGAGGGGAGTGTGTCAGAAGAGCACAGACATCCCAGCAGTGTGATTCAGTTTATCCTGGGAAAACGTAAAAAGCTCTCCTGAAACTAGAAATCTGCTAATCAATAGCTGGATTTTTCAGCAAACAGGTGCAAAGTCTTTCCCAGAGATTCCTCTTTTACTGATCCTCTGTTAGATCTGAGCTGCAAATCTGTGGCTGAGTTCCTGGGATTGCAGCTGAGCACCTGACCACACTCTCTGCAATTACAGGGCTTCTAGAGAATCTGGGGGGTTATTTTTTCATCACTCCTTGGACTGGTCAAATACCTGCCTGTCTCCTGTCTGCCTCCAGTACATTATCTCTCCTAGGCTCTTTATCTGACCCCATTCTCATTTTCCCAGTCCCTGAGCAGGCACAGAAAGAGGCACAGATGAGGTGGATGTGAATGAATCACTGATGCTCTGGGACCAGATGAAAATCGACTGTGTGTGCACTCAGCTTCTGGTGCACCTGAGCTAAAATTCAGCTCCTGAAATCTCAGGGAAAGAAATTGATTTCTCTGTGGTAGATCAGTTATGTGTGTGTGAGTCTTTAGGTTCATGAGTAGCTTTGAAACTGCACTGGGATTTTTTTCAGTTCCTTCTTGAAATGGAGCATTTCTAGGGATTTTTGGGCGTGGAGCTAAAGAAGCTCTGGCTTTGCTTGGTGGAAATAAACCTGGTGTGGCAATATGATGTTGCAATTTGAACTAGATGAACTCTCTTGCTCCTTCTAACCAGGCATTTCTGTGGTTCTGTGTATCCCTACACATCTCAAATGGATCCTTTCATGGCCTCTGCCACCAGCTGTTGTTTTTCATGGTCACCTGTGGCTTAGTGATGGTGGTTTTTATATGAAGAACTTGTGTTACCAGGTGTGCAGCAGAGTGAGAGTTGTCTCAGGCTCTTGTTTTGATCCCATTTACCTATTGATGTGCAATGTGTGATTCTTCTGCACCATTAAAATGGTTTAGTTCATCCTTTGCTTGCTTTTAGGGGAATCCAGTGATGCTCACGGGGCACTGACCTTTGTCTAGTTGCCATGTTACCTCGGTGAAAATCAGCTGCAAAAGGCAGGGCTAATTGCTTTGATTTAATCCTGAAATGTCAATGACTCAGTGATGGCTCATTCATGGAAGCTCTCTGCTCCAGGCAGGAGGACTGGATAAAAATAGCTTCCTTGGGATGAGCTTCAAGCCCTGGAAGTTTCAAATCATTGCATCAAAGAGTGGTTTGAGTTGGAAGGGGCCTTAAAGATCACCTAGATCTGACACCTCTGCCATGAGAAGGGACAAAGGGATGGGGCAAACCTGTGGGAAGCCTGCAGAAAGCATTTGTGGGGAAGAACTGCAGTTGCCTCACTGCCAGCTGTGGCACAGCAGGCAAAAATCTGAGTTGCCACCCCAAAGAGCAGCAGGTGAGAGAAGGGAATTGAGGGTTAAATACCAGATGTGAAGAATAAGGGTGATACTGTCCCACATCCAAGGCAGGCAGCTGAGAATAACAAGAGACAATTCCTGATTTCAGGGCCACCAGATCCTCTGAGCAAACTAAAACTCAGCAGAAGAAAGTGTCAGACCCAAAGTGTTTGTAAATGAAAAGGGGACGTGCAGCTTGATTTTTAGCGTGTTTGGCCTAAGTACCTTCTCTCTTCCCGTGTCTCAGTGGGCAAGAGATGCTCATAAACTGTTTTTCTTCATTATTTTTCCTGCTGCCTCTCCTCTGGCATGCCTGTCCCCTGATGTGGTGGGCAGGCACACGACAGGAGCACAGCCTTACACTGGAAGCACTCTGGCTCTGGCTGCACTGCCCTTGGTGTGAATTCCAGCACTTCCCTGGCCTCAGCTGGCACAGATCCATCTGGGGCATCCACGTGGCTGGATGGAAGCTCTGGATCCTGGAGCCCTGTTGGTGGCTGTGCCAGGTTGAAAGGGAAGGGGGAGAGGCAGTTCCATGCTGGATGCAGTGTTGGAATCCTGGGTTTTAGGTTTATGGGTTACTCCTTCTTCTTCACAAATCTGGGTGATCTGGTGTTGGTTCAAAAACCCTGCAGTGTGGATCTTAAATGAATAGTTACTGATTTATAAGTAATAACATATCACTTGGCATTTCATAATTGGATAGTTTGGATTTTAAATGGCCTTGGAAGGGAGAACTCGGGGCCCTTTTCCACCTTGTTAACTCAGGGGCACATCCCGTGCAGGAATGCCATAGATAGGAATATAATCAACAATCTCATTAGAAGACCTGCATGTCTCCTGCCTGTTGCTTCCAAACTCTGAGTAAAAGAACTCATAAGATAAAAAACAAAACGAGTAAGAGACTTTTTAGCAATGCAGCTTGCTTCTGTCAGAAGAGGCAACACCTGTTCATACCCTGCAGCTGGCCCTGGGCAAGCTGCTTCAGGCTCCCATCCTTCAGTCCTGCCCTGTGTAAATTCACTCCAATAAATGAGGGACTCTGAAGCTTTCCAGCTCTGTGAAGACTTCTCCCTTCCTTTTCTCTGGTTTAGAGTGCAAGAAGTTCCCTGCTAACATGTCACCTTTGTTCCTCAGTGTCAGTAATTTGTCTGGGGCTGAGGCAGGAGAGTTTTGAGGAGACAATCTGTGTTTTGCAGTGCTTTGTAAGAGTTTCCATCCAAAGGCTTTTGGGCGTACAAAGTGCTAAGCAGGCAGCTGGATTTCAGTGTCTTAATATTGCTCTCTCCAGGTCTCTCTTTCAGCAATAAAAATCTTCTGTTCTCAGTATGGAGATGTGAACTGAATGGAAATCATCCCTTTGTGTGGTCTGGGAAAACCAGAGATGCTTTCATTAACATCTTCAGAACTGCAGAAATATCCACCACGGGATATTTAATTTGTGTAAGTGATGGCTACGGTCACCAAAATATTTGTGAGTTTAGCCATAAGATTTCCCAGCTCTGTATCTCTGTTTTAGTGCCTCCTTGTCTTGGTGCAGACCTGCTGGTCTGTAGCACCTGCAGGTTTCCTGTGTGCCAGATGAAGTGCTCAGTTATCACAGTCACATTTATTCAGCTGTTTGCTGTTCTTCTCTGCAATGCAGGGTTGTTTCCTAGGCTACATTTTCTGGTATAATACATATCCTGTTGTCAGATCCTGTCCAGTGGATTTGGCTTCATGCCTTGATCCGGTGAAGATAAATTAGTGAACCCTCCTGCTTTATCAGTGGAGATTGGCTTCTTTTGCCATAAAGCTGAGTTTTATTTTTTTCAACTATTTTTTTTTTCCCTGAAAGCACATTTCAAATACATCGTGCAACAGATGAAGAGGAGTTTCAAACTCTCAGGTAAAATAATGTGAGACAAGTGAAGGAGGAAGCGGCCTTTGATCAGGCTCTGCATTGCCTTTTTCTTGCTGAAACCTAAATATCAATGTATTGATTCCCTGCAAGGAATTCCTGGTGTCAGCCCCGTGGGTGCAGGTGTGTGACAGGGCCAGCAGCCCACAAGTGCAAGAAATGGAGCAGCAATGAAACCAGCAGCTTAATTCTGGGCCCAAAAAGTGCAGAACAAGGGCTTATACTTTACAAGGACTAGAAGGAGAAACAAAGCTACTGTCAGGACGAGGAAGGAGGAGAAAAAAAGAGGAAAATAAAATAGGAGAGTGCAGCATTCACGCTGGGGCATGGACTTCACACAAGATGGAGAAGTGCAAAGAGGTTTATTGCACAGTTTCCATCACCTAAATACCAGCCCACAAACAGGATATCACCTCATATAAACAGGAAGAATAAATCCCAGGGTGTCCCCCATTTACCTGGGGTATTCCCTAGATGTTACCTATTATGTAATAGGTGAACAATACCCTGTAAGCTCACAAACCACAATCTTTCCACACAGTTGGTCAAGAAGGCCACAAATCCATAATCCTCTTTTGCAGCCCATCTCAGGTGACCTCTTTATAGCACCTACGGTGTAACCCCACAGGAGAGGCTCTGGTTCTCCTGGGCCTTGTGGGGTTTGATGCCCCAGTGAGCGTTGTGGCAGCCTGAATCCAGAGCTGAGCTTTCTGTCCCTGCTCACCGCACCTCTCATGTGTGCATCACCCATCTGTGCATCAGCCTCTGCTTTGCCCAGCTCCCAGCCAGCACTTGCAGTAAATAAATCAGCATCTTTTGAGTCTTTGGAGTGCCTGCAGTTGATGTTGGTCTCAGCTGGGCTCCGGGACACGGCACAGGGCTGCAGCCAGGCAGCTTTACAGGTGCAGCCCTCACTGCTGAATGGTGTCATTAGCTCTCCCCTCTGCTCAACCTTCACAGCTGCTTTCGCTGCCAGCGCCGGCTGACATGAGCTAATTACCCAGATTATGCAATTTTGCTGCACATAATGGGTGTAATTTTGTAATGGAGGAGTGGTGCTATGTAATAACAGCTCGCACAAACCTGCCTTTGACACGAGGGTCTGGCAGGAGGCTTGGCACCAGGAACTTGGCATAAAAAGAGTTAAATAAGACCATCAGATCATTGATAGGGAAAAACTCCAGACGCTTCTGTGTTCTTTTGGAAGTGCTAAAATATCCACAAAGATGGATTTTTTTTTTTTTTTAATTAATAAGTAGGTTTCAGCTGCAGGAGTAGCAGTGTCCTGAATGCTCAGATGAATCTCATGAATACATGCAAATAAATAATTCATAGAAGACTTGATTTCCCTTTATTACATGATCAGGCAAGAGGGTTTTTTGGTTTTTTTTTTTTTTCTCGTTGCCGTGGTGGTGTTTGTTGCAGTCTTTTCTTCATAGAATAATAGAATAATTAAGGTTGGAAAAGACCTCTAAGATCGTCAAGTCCAACCACTAAACCAGCACTTCTTGTTTGCTGCTTTCTGTGTGGACAAGATTATTGATTATTGATGGTAAAATTAGCTTCATTTTGCTGGCACTGCTGTGGGGCTTAAGAATCAGATTTTTTTTTTTTTTGGTGTATATATAAGTTTAAAATAAACTCTGCAAAATATTTGCCCCAGGCAAGTAGTGGGAGGCTCTAGGAGGAAAGAGAGGAGCTGTACTGGTTTAACATGGCAAAGGTTTGATAGCAGGGGGATGCAGGAGTGGTTATTCTGAGAAGAGGTGGTCAGGGGCTGTCCCCATGTTTGGCAGAGCCAATTTAATTAATTAAACTGCTAATTACTCACCAAACTGTCTTTTTCTCATCCTTAGAGTTTTCCATCATATTTTATCCCCCTGTCCTGATGAGGAGAGGTGGAAAACAAGAACTGTGGTGGGCACCTAGCAGTCAGCCAAGGTCAACCCACCCCAGGGGGACATCAAATAAATGCAGGAAAATTCATCCTGATACATTTTTTTCAAAATTCCTCAATCTTGGGAATATGGTTCTGAGGGCTGAACGCTGCAGAGCACAGGCTGCTGTCCTAGGGAGAGGCTTCCAGAAGGCAAACTGGGCCATTGGAATGGAATTTTGAATTGGAATTTTTATTCAGTCTGATCTCTGACAGTGTTTTACACCAGGTGGAAATGGTTTAAATCCAGCCCGTGGTTTATAGCTGAACACACTCCCTGGTTTTCAGTCTCAGAACACAGTCAGGATTCAGAGTGCTGACTCAGAGACGTTTTTATCTCCCAAGTGAAGTCATGAAGAAATTCTCTCTGCCTGTAGCAGATATCCTTTCCCAAAATAGGGACACCAGACTAAAGTGATGCTATTTTTACGTGGAATTCCAGCTTCGTAGTCTCACTTCAAAGAATATCAAAATCAATCATTTTTCATTTAAACAGAGGCAGTGTTCTGTGGTATCATCATTCCCTACAAATGTAGGGAATTTTTAAATTACCCCGAAGTTTCTGGTATCATTTGCCATGACAAATCCTTTTTGGCATGGCCCTTAAAATCCCACGGGGATGTGTGTCTCTGCCTTCCCTAACGTGGCTGCAGAGCTGAGGATCTCAGTTCCCAGGCTGGTGCTCTTGTTGAGCTGTGCCATGACAACTTTCCTTCACTAAATGCTCTCCATTCAACTTCAGGAACTTCACTTTGCACCGTTTCAGCAGCTTTTGTGAATCAAATTCCCTCCCAGCTATCACAAGGGAAGTTCTCTGTTAAACTGCTGCCCTCTGGCTCCCCAACCCTTCTACAAATGTGTAATTCGGTGTTTCCCTTCTGAGACCAGCCACTTCAGCAGATCACGAACAGCACTATTTCAGGGTGGAAGAAAGTGTAAGTGGAAAGAAAGTAGTAAAAAAAAAAGCCGGAGAAAATAGATTGAAAGGAAGGTTTGTAAACTGGCTGTGGTCACTTGTAATCAAGCAACATTTCCTGCATTCTGAAGCATCCTGTGAGAGGTTTTTGTGAGTGATTTCAGTAGGAAGGTAACAGAGGCCCTTGGAGTCATTGGCATATGCATTTTGCACTGTAAATGTGTTTAAAGAGATAATGAACTGTGTTCTTCTCTCAGACTGAACTAAAGCCTCAGTAATTCTCTGAACTAAATGTTTCTTCTTGCCATATTGGTGATGTGCAGTCGTATAGCAGCTAATTACAGTGATTAACTGCATTTCACAGATGATGACCAGAAGAAATGGTTGCATGATGTTCATTGCATCTCCTTCGTGTTTCAAAAGTAACAAGAGGAAATTTTATTTACCTCTGTACTGTCATTAGAAAAACCTTTGAACCTTCTTGTGTTGATTAATCCAAAGATAAATCCTTGAGCACAGGAAAGGAAAAGACATTTTGGTCTACACACTTCGTGGGTAATTACTTAAAGAATCTTCTATCTATAGAAAGATTCAGATTCTATTTTAAGAGGAGAAGAGTTTGAGGGTGGTGCATCAAATGATCTCATTTCACATGATATAATTAAGATCAGATAGCTGAGAAGAAAAAAAAAAACATCTCGGTAATCATTTAATTTTAAAAGCCATTAATGGGAGCTACTCCAGGATGTTGTAGCTGCGTGACAGTAAAGTCATCTTTTACTCACTAACATTTCATTTGGGAACTGTTGTGTAGCAGATCTCTCTTTGTAAGGCACAGCAGGGAAAATGAAGGTTCAGCTGTGAACTCACAGAATGGTTTGGGTTGGAAGGGACCTTAAAGATCCTCCAGTTCCAACCCTGCTGCCACGGGCAGGGACACCTTCCACTAGACCAGGTTGCTCAGAGCCCTGTCCAGCCTGGCCTGAAACGCTCCCACGGATGGGGAATCTCTGTTTTTGTTATGGATAGGATTTACAGAATCATAAAATCAGAGAATATCCTGAGCTGGAAGGACCCACAGGGATCACGGAGTCCAACCCCTGGCCCTGCACAGACACCCCAAAATCCCACCCTGGGCATCCCTGGCAGCGCTGTCCAAACGCTCCTGGAGCTCTGGCAGCCTCGGGGCCGTGCCCATTCCCTGGGGAGCCTGGGCAGTGCCCAGCACCCTCTGGGGGAAGAACCTTTCCCTGATATCCACCCTAAACCTCCCCTGGCACAGCTCCAAGCCATTCCCTGAGGTCTTACCCCCAGAGAGAAGAGATCGATGTCTGCCTCTCCACTGCCTGTCAGGAGGATGTTGAAGGCCACGATGAGGTCTTCCCTCAGCCTCCTCTTCTCCAGCTGAACAAGCCAAGTGCCCTCAGCCTCTCCCTGTACGGTTTCACCTCCAGACCCTTCACCATCTTCACTGCCCTCTTTTATATGAGGGTCAGGAGCACTTCTGTAAAAGCCATCCTTGCTGTGCTCGCTGTGGTCATCGCTCCTTCAGGCTGTGACTGGGGGGGATTTTTGTTGTGTTTTTTGAAGTCTCCTCACTGCCTGGCTTGCATCCTGCACCCAGCCTCCAGCTCCTTGTTCCTACACTGCTCCTCCCTAGCCTTAGCTCACAGGAATTTTGGAAAGCTGCTGTTTTCAGTCACAGCACCACAAGGGTCTGGGACTCTCTGCCTAAGGCTTCTGCTGTTGTAACTGAAGCCAGCGCTGTACAAAGCCTCCAGATGCCATTTCAGCAGAAAGAATCTAATTCCTAAGACCCAAAATGTGCTTTGGTGGGTATTAATCCATCACTACTCTGCTAAAATCATAGAGGGATCCAAGTCCAGACTCAGGAAGTGTTGACTTCTCTTCAGGCTGCGGCTTTCTGTGTGCACCTCAGGTGACCCTGCCCTATCACACCTGTCCTGAAAGAATGCACAGTTCCATTTAGATTTTATTATTTTAGAATTCTTCTAAGCCCAGTGCTAGAAAACTGTACCACTGAACCTCAAGATCCAAAATAAGGGGGGTTTTGTCCATATGAGGTGGGATTTATCTCACTGAGCTTGAGCCATCTCTGAGTGATGACTCCTCAAAGCCTTCTCAGCTCCGTTTCTGGTGAGCAGAGAAAGGTGCAAAAAGCAAATCACCCTCTGAACTTACCCAGCTGTAGCAATAATCCCAAAGGTTTCTGCATCTGAACTGTTTCTGTGGCTGAAAACAAGTGAGGAAAGCCTTTTCTCTCATCTTGAAGATGGATGGGCTGCTTGGATGGGCTTGGAGTGGCACCACTGCAATCCAACCAAAAGAGGAACCTCACAGAATTATTCAGATGTATTTTGTGAACAGATAATTAGAATGTAGCACTGCGGACCTTTGCATCACATTTTATTCCCTTCTAAAAAGCATTTTTTTCCCCCATTTTTTTTATTCTTCTCCCCCATCTTGTCCAGAGATAAGGTCTAACCCACCTCTGGAATTACATTCCTTCAGAGTGGCAAATGCATTCCTGAAGGAAGAACTCCAGGTATTCCAGGAGGTCTTTGTCTTTTGGCATTGCTCTGGGAAGGGGAGGTGACAGAGCAGTTGGATTTAGACTGAGTCTCCTTATTGCACTGTTTTAAAATAAAATTCATGGAGTAAGTGAGGAACAAACAGGGTTAGAGCTTGACAGAACAGCACTTACTTAGTCCCTTGAGGCACTGATCCAAAATGAGCATTTCCAGTGGAACTGTTAAGTAATTGCTTATTTTTCGTAGAGAATAGGCTTCAGGATTTGGATGCTCATTTTTTCAGAGGTTTTATGTTGTGCTGCAGATTTTTTTTCATGCTCACATTAAATTAAAAGTAGGTCTAAACTGTCAAGCCAGCATAGTTTTCAGGAATATTGTCTAGCTTTTCTGTACCCCATTCATGATGTGCACAGGAAGGTTTTATTGCCATAAAACATAACTTACTGCTCTTCAAATGCCATCCTGAGTGCTCATTTCCCCCTACCTTAAATAAAAAAATAGTGAAGTTACCTTTTAATTCATCTCTCAAAGAAAACAATTCTAGTATCACGATATCACCTTTCCCACATTTGATATACAAGTCAGTAGCTCATTATTGCTTGGCAGAGGAAGTCTAAAGCTGCATTACTTTGAAAAGTGTTATAAATTTAAGACACTTTTTCATGCACTTTGGATTCTTGGAAGTCCAAAGCAGTTTATCTGCCTATTTAAGCATCTTTTTTTTTCCCTGTTGTTTGTAGGGGTTTGCTTTTTTTTGTTTTGTTTTGTTTCTACACCACAGTCGTTCTTGGCAAACTTGGGATTTAAGGTTTTATGGTTTGGTTCCAAGGGGAACATCAATTAAGCAATCCTCACTTGACTACCCAGTGGTTAAATATTGCTCACTCAATTTGCTCTTGGGGAGCTTGTTCCTTAGTTGAAAAGGAAATGGCACTGAGAATAAATCTGCCTCTGTAAGAGATGCAATGTATGAGTTTTCAGTAGCTTTTCATAAGAGAAGATCTGAGAAAATCTATTACCAAAGTCGATAAGTGGGAGAGTCTCAGCTAAGTGGATGTGAATGACGAGCACTGAACACTTCTCTGAGGTGAGTGAGCACTTTCAAACATATTTGACCTGATCTAATTGCTCTCTTTGTTGAAAGGAGGTGATAAATATTTTTTAAGAAACCTTTTTTTCCCATGTAGTTTCTAAAACTCCTCTTGCATTCTCACTGCAGACAACCAGTCTTAGTGCCCATCTTCCACATCAGCATGATAAGAAATCAGCAGGTACTTAGAGAGCAAGGAAATTCAGCACTGAGTGACAGGAGCCTACTGCAGCATCCTCCCTTACAGCCCTTTGTGCAGTTACCTGTATTCAACTAAATCTGGCACTGATGCTGAAGTATCACCAACTCTTTTATCCTCTTTGGAACACCTGGAACGTTTCCTCCACCTCCAGTTCTTGGCTCATGTCCTTGCTGGATGCAGCACTTCTTTAGGGATGGTGTTGGCATAAGAAGATTGCCTTGCTTCCCTCTTTTGTTGTTTGATTTCAGCCCAGATCAAATTTGTTGTGCTGCTTCCAAATCCCTGGAACCAGTGTTTATGTCCCAGGAAGGTGGTACATAAACCTGTGGCTGGTGAAGCCAGCAAATCTGGGGTTTGGAAACTTCAGTTCTGGATTTGAAGAGAAGATCTTCATAACAGCTTTAGAGAAAGAAGGGGAAAAGTGAAATATAGGGAAAGAATGTTGAGGAAAACACTGAGCTGAGCGGAAACAGCGGCAAGTGTCACTTTTAGTGCTCTGAGAGGAGTCTAGAATATTGGGGGGGCTGTTCTGTCCTTTTCTGGATTGTGAGGAGACTTTTATGACAGGCCTAAGATTAATACCCTGAATGTAAAGCTGTGCCAGGTGTGTAGAGTTCAGTGCCAGCATGAGACGATTTATTCTTTCCAAGCACATCTTTATCATCATGGGACTGCGTGGGGAATTAACACCCCTGTGTGCTGCAGTTCCCAGAGCTGTCTGGGTGGTACAGACAGCATTGAGTTCACAGGTATGTGGGTCTTTAAAAGGTGTGTGTGATGATGTTGGAGCTGGCACACCGTGTCTGCCAGGCCACAGAGAATCCCAAACCACACAGGATGGTTCAGAGGTGGCCCACTCATCATTCCTACTTGAAATAAGCTCCGGGTCTGAAGATTCACCAGGGAGTTTAGCCAAGAAATGGAGCTGGTGGAATGCTTTTCTTAGGCTGTCACAGCATGTGCTGACAGCGTTTTATGCGCTATAAAATTAGAAGAGGTTTTAAAATCCCCTTTCCTCCCTCCCATGCCATTTCAAACCCCCAAAGAGACAATGATTACCAGGTGATAAGAAAGCACCTTCCCACATAACAGCAGGCTTCCCACAGCAGAGATGCAGTGTGTTAATCAGGTTATGGCAGGGGAGCAGCCTCTTCTCCAGCTGCCTTTTGCAGAAGATTACTCAAGGTCTTCCTGGCCAACAAGTGATCACTCAGCTCCTTGTGCATGGGGGAATCTCTTGTGGAGGATCACTTGGGTGTGGGCTGGGAGATGTCTTGGGAAGCTGGGCTGGAGCAGAGACCCAGGAGCAGTGCAGACAGTCCCATCTTGCTCTCAGCCAAAGGCATATATCTGATCTGCCTCTTCTGATTGATAAGGAGCTGTGAGCATGAAGACAACCCTTACAGAACAATATGGCCATTCACAGTTCCCTCTCAAAATTAATCTTGTACTTCTTCACTTCCTTTTTGATATCACTTGCAAACCCAATTTCCTGGTGCCTGTCCAGCACTAGCAAACATCATATGAAATATTATTTCTCTCAGGTTTCTGATCCCACCTTAAGTTTCAATATGTGCTGTCCTAGAGGGAAGGACTGGTACATGATTCATATTCCATGCTGTATTTTGGGAAAGGGCAGAAATGCAGCAATGGAAGCAGCAATATGAAGCATGGGGAGGGGAGCCCTGGGTGGTTGAAGCAGTTGGTGAACTTTTAAATCCAGGCTTTAGGCATCATCAGCCTAGCAGTTCCTTATCTACAAACTCAGCTATTGCCTGCTGCCCTTGTTACCAGGTAAAACATCTCTGGACACTGAAACACTGAACTCCCTGTAGCACTGTTGTGCTGAGTGATCAATTCAATAAACTTTTTGGCACTGTTCTCAAGGATGGCAAGAGGAAAACTGAGAAGGAGGCAAAATTGGTGCTCAAAAGCCCAGTGCTCCTTATGGTAATTGCTGTAATGGAAGTTTCCTGTTCCCGTGTGAGAAAGAAGAGCTGAGCTGGGTGTTGCTTTTCTCCCAGCAAAAGCTGTTTTTAAACCTTATTCTTCACCCAGTGGGAGAAGGAATTAATGTGGAGGGACAGCCCACAGAAAATGGAGCACTATTAGTATCTGTAATAGGTTTTTGAGACTTAAAATTATTGTTGTGTTTCCCTGTGTCTGCAGGAACTTTCTCATCTCAAACAAACCAAATCTGTGATGGTCTCAAGAAGTTATTTATAACCTCCACATCTGCAATCTCCACTGTCAAAATTCAGCCTCTTGATGTTGCTGAATATTTTGCTCATCCTGTAAAACTGTGTGATTAGGGAGGGGGTTCTACTCAGACACCTCGAGTTTACAGAAATCGGGAGGAGTTGCCCATTCTCATCCCCTTCTTAAACTTACGTGATTAGAAGGGGAAGTGTGGTCCAGCAAAACGGGCTCACATCTGCCAAGAAACATCTGGAATTTTTTATGTTCCTATATTAGGCTTCGCTGTGAAAGTTGGCAGGAGCTGCTTTGGCAAATGGTCACCCGTCTCATGTTTGCAGGCTTTTTTTTTTTTTTTTTTGTCTTGCAGACAGTCTGTTTCTTCCCTGCCTCCTCCTGATGAATATTTAGGCTTGGGGAAGACACGGTGCTTCCTGGCAACCGCACACAGCACGCGCTGACAGCAGCGTATGTTGTGTTTTTGTCCAGACGTCCCAAGACGTGCAAGTGTGACAGGATCTGGCTGAATCATCCTGGAGGGCTGTGATTTTCTAAAAGGCGAGGGTTCTTATAAAATGCTGGATGTATGATCTGGACAACAGTTTGAAATGGGGAAAAAACCCCCCCAAAACCAACTAACAAAGAGAATCCCTGTCAGGCAGGCCAAGCAAGTGTTGTGGTTCCTGATGGATGTTCCTGTGGTGCAGGCAAACCCCCAGTGCTTGGTCAGGGATAATAATCAGGTTTTGCAGATCCTCCTGGCCTGTTAGCCCAACTCATTCCCTGTGTTGTGTGTGATACCTTCTTTCGCCTTCCTGGGTTGCTCTTATTTTCTGTCTCTCCCTGTGCTTTGCTCTCACAGCCTCTGCTGCTGGAGCAGAGGTTTCATCTGAACTCCTTCTCAAAAAGTGTTTGAACCCTAACAGGCAAATAGCCCACAAATGGGTGCATTTTGGAGTCTGCTCTCATCCCTCCTTTTCTCAGCCACCTTTCTCATTATTTTTGCAGAGTTCTGGGAGCAGGTCAGGATTATTCCCAGTGAACATTGACTCTCTGCTCCTTCATGAACCATTCCTACAGCTGCTGTGCTTTGCTTTTGTGACTGCAGCTCATAAATTCCTGAACAAATTCCAGGCAGCAAAGGCTCTGGGAGAAGAGCATTGCTTCCCACATTCCCACTTTGCCGAGGCAGAAACTGAAGTAGAGGAAGGCTGCACACACTCATTTCTTTCAAGAACAAAATTGTCTTCTCGAGTCATCTGTCCTGCAACTCCAGCCTCCACCTCCTTTCCTCTCCCTCTCCCCCCTGTGTTAATCAGATCTTAGAGCTTCTCAATTCCACAGTGCTTTACTACAGGTAATAAAGTACAGTTACACCTCTCATTATCATTGCCATCTCTCTGTGCATTCAGTAATTATGCCAGGTGACTAATTGAATTCTGAATTTCAACTAAGAGGCAATTACCATAAAGATGAAACATCATTTACCCTCCCTAACCCTCTTCTGCCAGCCTTCCAGAAGGAGGTTAGGGAAGGAGTTTCATGGCTCTGTGCTCTCCTGATCTGTCAGACTCAGAAACAAACTGTGCTGCAGCCCTGGGTGATGCCTTTCCTCCTCCTGGTGCTCTGCAGGAATTTGCTGCCACTACAGAACAAAGGGACAATTAATGACCTGTTGGACTCACCAGCAGGAAAAAAAACATTTTCTTAGGTCCTACCTTTCTCCCTCATGTGTTTTTTAGGTGGTTGTGTAGGTGGAAGTTCCCTCTCCGTGTGGGTGGAAGTGTTCTGGGCTGGGGAATCTTCCCTGGTAATTTGTGCATGATCCATGCAAACAGGAGCTGGATGATAGCCTGGTCCTTAAAACAGTTGCATCACCCAGAGTCAGGTGAGGGAAGTCTTCAAAATAAACATAAAGTGATTGTTCCACATCAAATTACAGGCCCATCTAGGCCAGTGTTTTGTTTAGCCCAAGCCCCTAAATTTAGGTTTCTGTATGAAGATGCTTCTACCTGATTAAGTTCCCCTTATTAACAGTGTGGGGTCAATGGAAGAACAACTCAGCTCCATAAAGTAAATGGCCATGGATCAGCTGAATCTGTCTAGACTGTGCTGCCTGTGATCTTGGGATCAATTAATTAGCTTAAACTTGGGAATTTAGTACAATTTGATGGCCTGGATTGAGTAGATCCCATGGACACAGCAGGTGACCTCGAGTTGTGCTGGAGGTCCCTCCAGCAGCACAGGCATTGTAACCTTCCCTCACTCCTGAGCATCTGCATCAGGACATCAGGACTGAAATGGCTTAATCATGAGCTCATTTTAGAGAGGACTATAGGACCAGTGTGAAGAAAGACTCTCCTGGGTGCTCTTGGAGTTTCCAGCAAACCAATTTCCTTTGACTTGCTGAAGTCCAAGTGATGTCTGTGCATCTTTCTGTGTGTGCGACACCCGACCTTGCAGGAAAGATTCATTTGAGTGACTGGGTGGGGAAATAAGCCCAGCACAAATACAAGCCAGACTTGTCTTTTGCAACAGGCTTTTGGGGAGTCATAGAATTTCTGGTTTCTGTTCAGCTGGAAGTGAAGAGGTTTGGGTTGGGGGTTTGGTTTGTTTTTTATATTTTGTTGGGCTTTTAAAAATGCGTTTATTTTTTTGCCTTGTGCTGAAAACCAGGTGAAGGGAAAAGAATGATAACCTGAGGAAGAGGGCTTTGTAATCTCCCTCTTTCATCTTTCTTCTTAAAGACACGTGGAGGTCTGAGCTGGAAACCTTTGGGTTGTGTGTATGGTCACAGCTGGGGATGTGCTGCCTCAGGGATTTACCTGTGAGGCTGCAGGCACAATTAGCCAAGCATTTACCCAGTGCTGCTGAGCCTCTGCACTGGGATTTCTCTCCCTTTGGCTTCTGGGTGTTCCCTCAGCTGTTTCTGTAACAGCCCAGCCCTGACATTTCAAAACAGCAGTTTCCTCAATTACAAGCCATGAAATAATTTCCTAAGGAAGTTAATATTATATAGAGATAATCATTCTATAATGGAATGATAATTATTTTTATCATTGAATTGTTAATAGGAGGCTTATCACAGGAGCTGTAAGCAGTTTGGGATGAAGAAGGCAGCTTCCAGGATGATTCCCCAGTCAGCCTTCTGAGGAGTGATAATCTTGGGAAAGGGCAAGTTTGTGAGTTGCCTACCACTGCCCACACCTCAGTCCTGAAACAATTCAAAATGAAGCTGTGAAGAAACAGAGTATTACCATAAAAGAGTTATATTTTATGGAATTTAGGCTTTGTTAACCCTGGAGGAATGAAAGGAGTGAAAAATATTGGCAGAAATTGTGTTTCCTGAGGTGAACCATGGGGGGTTGACTTTGCAGGGATCAGATAGTCAAACAGAATGTGTGCTTTCTTTTGTGAAAAGTTTTATAGAAGCAGGTATTTCATTGAAGAAGGTTAAAAAGAGCCATTTTTCTGACAGTTCTGCTCAGTTCGGTTTATGGGATTTTTCTAATGGCCCTGCTTGCTGCCAGGAGCCCCAGCCTGGGGCAAGGAGAGTTCAAGGCTGGGTTGGACAGGGCTTGGAGCAACCTGGTCGAGTGGAAGGTGCCCCTGCCCCTGGCAGGAGGTGGAGCTGGATGGTTTTAAAGTCCTTTCCAACCCAGAATATTCTGTGATCCTCTATACAAAAGAGAACCTCAGGTGCCCTTAATCTTTGTGGGTCCAACAGAGGGTGCCTTGGGCTAAACACCCAGAGAAATGTTTTTCTAAACTCTGAAGGAGCCTGGAGCACTTCTAAACTGCTGAAAGGTTCTGTTCCTGCCTTTGCTTTTGACCTGTTCTGTGACCTGGGTGAAACACTTGAGCTCCTCAGCAGCTGGGAAATCGATGCAGCAAGTGAGCATCATCAGGCTGCTCGAGCTTCTCGTAAAGCTTTTTAGGATTTCTTGGCAAAGGAAAACAATAGAAAACTCATCAAAGTTCCTAATGTGCTTGAAAGCCTGAAGACACATCAAGCTGAGCCAGACAGAGCTGAGTTTAAAATATTTTTCGAGGGGAACATTTCTTGCCTAAAGTATGATTTATCTGCCTTCCAGGACTCTCCTAGAGGAGGTGCATTAGATTTCTGTGCAAATGTTAAAAAAAACCAAACTCAGCTGTGATATCTGGAGAAAACCTCTCTGCTCAAAGCTTGGCTTTCAGGTTGATGTTGGCTGATGTGCAAAGCAGTAGGCATCAGCTGGGTAACTGTTCGTGCCTCTCCTTATTTTTGTCAGAATATCCCTCATTCCCAAATAAAAGATGTGCAGAGAGATTTTTTTTTTTTTTTCCCCAGTCTCCTGGATGTCACAATGATGCCACTTATGAGATCTGGAAATAGTAAGCAGTTGTCCTGATGCTTTGTGAATCCTACCTGGCTCGAGCTTGTCGCTGCAACAATCAGAAAAAACAAAAAAAAAAAAAGCACCAGAGAGGGAGGGTAACACATGAATAAATAATTTATAGCCCCGTGATTCAGCCCCTATTTTTAGAGGCTTGCTATTTTTCTGAGACTTTGAAAAGGGGCTAAGAATAGTCTATACATGAAGTGATGTGTCCCTTATGCAACAGAGGGTTTTTTCTGTCTCTTTTGATCTGACTCCTATGAAATCTGGGCAGCCAGTCTGAGGAATTTGTGTCATGCAGTTCCTGTTGGATTTACTGGGGATCATGGTGGATACAAGAGAAAAATTTTTTTGCTTAATACCAAGCAAAATGTCTTATTTTGAATTTTAAATGAATAAAAAAATTATTTGGAGGAGATGCTGGGAGAATCTTGCAACGTCCCAGTGATTAGAGTCCCCTGAAATAAAAAGGAATCTTTTAAGCTGGGTTTGAATTCCTCATGAAATCCAACTGGAAAGACCAGAGTTGAGCTCCATGTTCTGAGCAACTTCTGGGCTACAGCAATCAACATTGGGGTATTTTGGGTCGGTTTTACTCCTGTGTTCTTTGAATGCATCTAAAATTTTTTCTTTTGGGGGGAGTAAAACCTGGGTCCAGTTTCCATTTACCAAACCTATCAAGTGGTTTTTTCTGCCCCAAAGCTGTGTGTTTCAAAATCCATTTATTCAGCTCAGAAGATGTCATCTGACTTAATTGTGGCACTGAGACAAAATGGGTTTTCTCCACTGTCTCTTCTGATTTTGCAGGCCAGCATATCACCGAAACTGTTTTAATGTATAGCTGAGGTGAAACCTCACTTATTGGGGCTTGCTTTCCATTGGAAAATTTGGGATAAACATCTTCATATTGGGGGCACCATGGACTGGCTGCTTTGCTGTGCCCTGAATCCAGTGAAGGAAGGAATTGGTGAGATGTGGACAGGACTGGCTGCAAGCTGATATTCTAAAATGACAGGGTTGAACTCCACCTGTGGCAAATATGGAGCACTGACCTACCCTGAAGCGGATGGCAAATTTCTCAGCTTGGTCAGAGGGCAGTACAGGGGCAAAAATAGTTCAATAGTTGTCTTAAAAAGTCAGGAAAAAATAGATACAGGATATCAACAAAAAAGAAACCCAGTGGAGAGATTTAACAGACTGTCTGTAGTAGTTTTACAAAGTAATTACTAGAAATTCTTGGGGTTTCCACTTTTAAATCTGGACTGATTAAAGGCATCCTTTGGGTAGGGAGGTGTATGACATGACCCACTGTGCTCTTGCAAGGTGATCATTGCATCTGTGGGTCTCTGAGATGGCCACAGTCACTGCTAATTCCACTTCTCTGGGTGTTCCAGGGTTGTGTACAGTGGGGCTCTGCTGTTCTGTTTGAGGGACCCTTCATTTCAGCCCAGCTGACAGCTGACACGGATCAGCAAGCTGTCAAAGCAGTCACACACCCTCAGCTCAGGACTTAGCAGGCTGTCTTATTTATTTATTCATTTTTCTGTTTTTTCCCTTCACTCCAGTAGCTGCTGGACTTGTCTCAAGATTCCATGGCCCCTCTGTGTCTGTGGAATCCAGGAGGTGAAAGGCATAATAAATAGCCAGAGAAGTCAGATTTCCATTTTAATGATAACTGGAAATGTAAACCTTGTCAGAAAAATCATCCACATGACACATGGCAAGACAACAAAAATCTCTTTCAAAACCAGCTTAGTTCCAGTTGCCAGAGATAAGATCCATTACAGCAGTGCTCACATGCAGTGTCTGAACTGTCTTTCACTAATGACTGGGAGGATGTGGTGAACTTCCTGCTGGGAATGACATCCACTTACCTTTACCCAGTGCTCCTGTCTCCTGTTCGTGTCATGCTTTTAATGGACTTCCAGTGACTAAACACAAGCCTGCCACCGGGCCAATCCATACAGATTGAGTTAGCACTGCCTGAAAAAGGCTTCATGTTCTTCTGCAGGGTCAATAAAAAAAAGGAAAAACACAAAACCACCACCCATCAAACCCTTCCCCTTTACATATCGCATTCGGAAACGCAGCATCGTCTGCAGTTAGAAATGAAATTAAGGACGAGGTTTTACCTCTTAAACTGATGGCAAACATTGGACCTGAGCTGTGTTTTAAAGCTGTTCCAGGAGATAATTTTATCCTGTTAATCACAGAACCATGGGATGGCTGAGAGCTGGTCCAATGCCCTCGCAGGGCCACCTGCAGCCCAGGAATATGTGTTAAAAAGTTTGTAAGCATCTCCAAAGAGGGAGACTCCACAACCTCCCTGGGCAGCCTATTGCAGTGTTCTGTCACCCTCACAGTAAAAATATATCAGTGGATTCAAAGGAGTAGGCAAATTGTGGTTGGGATGGCAAATGTTGGGTGTTGCTGTTCCATTTTCTGTTCAGACATGCACTGAGAGCTCTTGAGAAGAGTCTCTGGCAGTGTTGTTAATAAAGTGTAATGAACTGGGGTGGAATTCATTTTACATGAGTTTAGATGACCAAAAAGCCACAGTTGTGTCTGGGATAAAGGTCCTTGGGTTCATTTATGAAAAACTGCTCACATCCCATGCAAGTTTTCCCAGAAGCAGTCTGGTAATACTGGTGCTGAGTGGCAGGGATGCTGAAGAGGGTTGTGGGAAAACTGGAAACAGAATTTGGATGTCTCCCCCCCTTTATCAAACACCAGAGTGTGAGGAGTCCTTCAAAACAAATAAATAAGGTCGGTGAGTTTCTCTCATGTCCTTCCATGTCAGATACAAATCATTTTTCATTGTTATGGATGTATGGGCTCAAATCTGGGTTGATCAGCTTCTTTTTGTTGAAACAACAATTATGCTGGAGTTTCTTAAAAATCCTGCTTGCCCTGAAAACAGACAGAGCTGTGATTATCACAGCCTGGTTTTTTTTTTGGATAAATGCAATGCTAATTTTCCTCTCCATTCAAGGAACTTTTGCTCTCTGCCTGGGAATTTCTCGCTTGCTCTTAAATGGTTCTACTCCACCAAGAAAAGTTCATGCTCTGTGCACTGTGCCTGTGTGAGCACGTGGGTATAGATACATAAAAGTGAGACATTCCTGGAGGTGTTTCGTTGTTTATGTGATTATATTCTATGCAGATCTATAAAATACAGACTGAGCTGGACTTTCCCAAAAGCTGGAGGCCGGGAGAATTGGGTATCCCAGTAGTATTCCTGCCAGGGCTTTGCTGTGGTCACACTCAGAGCTTTTACCTACCTTTTAGTGATGTGGAGTGAGGTCTTCTCAGGGGTGGAGACCCTTTTTACATCACCTTGGAGTCCATGAGAGCTGCAAATGTTGGTGCTGCTGCTGTTGTGGTGCCTCTGGGCCCTACCTGCAGTCCTTTTTGGTGGGCTATGACTCTGATCAGCACCCAGAGTCAGCCCTTAGGGTAAATAGGACAATGCATTTGTAACCTGGAGGGGCTGAAATACATTTTCTGAAAGCCAGAAACCCTGAGCACTCCTGGCTGTTCTTTGTGTTCAGGCAGTTCCCTTTTACCTCCTGCCTGTCTCCTGGACTGATGATTAGGCAGAAAAAAACCCAAGAGCCACAAATCTGCAACAGAAGAAAATCAACATTTTCAGAGAGGAAGGAGGCCATAGACTGAGGCCCAGAAATGGATATTGGGTGATGTGTCAAGAGCTGTGTGCATGAAGGCTGAGTGCTGCCTGTGCCATCCTGAGTCACCTACTGCTCATTATTCATTTGTGTCAACATTAAATCTCCTTGTCCAGTTGTGTTATACAAGTGCAGATAAACACAGAGCATGGATAACCACATGTTGTAACCACCAAATCTCTATTTTGTGTATTCCTTCTTTAGAGTAAAGTCAGGAAGGAAGGGGAAAGGATAAGAAGAGAAAGTGTGCTGAGTTCTTCAGTGTGTCATTTGTCTAGGGAAATGAGATTTTACACAATTGTTTTTCAACTAGGAAAAAAAAAAATAGTGCTAATATTAGCTGCATTTCTTTCTTTCTATAATTAGTTCTTGTTGCCCCTAGAAAGACCATATAAGTGTTCTTTTCTTCCTGGGAATTCATTGTTTGTTGCTAAAATGCAGTTCTCCATTATGATTCATCCATTTGATTCTTACTTTTGGGTGACAATCATTAAGAAAAACTTAAAAAGAGCTGCTTCCTCCAGATGCCTGCAGTGAGGCTCTTTACCCTACAGTGTTACCTCACTCAGTAAATGAGAGGTTTTGCCTTTAAAGCACTGGGTAAAAGAGCTGCATTATGCCATTAAAAGAGAGAGACAGTGGGAGAGAGGAGGAAGGAAGGAAGGAAGGAAGGAAGGAAGGAAGGAA
>VXAC01004589.1:1108749-1270110 GCA_013399225.1 Rhipidura dahli | reverse complement strand
AAAAGAAAAGAAAGAGAAAAGAAAAGAGGAGAGACCTTTGCTGTAGGGTGTAAATCAGTAATGACAACTGGAGTTTGGAATGAGGTATTTCCAGAAGCTGGATCTGCTTGGTGCTGTTGTTTCTGAGAAGTGACTGGTACTGGAGGAGATGGTGGAGTGGAGAAATCCAGAGGTGGATTTTGCCCCCTCCTGCTCCTACACTGCCCGTGTGGGAGATGTGCTGTGACAGCCCCAGGAGCTGCACTGCTGGGGGTTGTACGTTCCCAGTGCCTCGCAGGGCTGGTTGTGTTTGTGCTTTCTCCAGCTGAGCTCGAGGGATACAGCCAGGGGAAATGAAGAGTCAGGATGAGCAAAACAAGGGTTTGAATGAATAAAATAAGGGTTTTGTGTGAGCACTGTTCTGGGCGTGGGACTCAACATCCCACTAAGCATCAGCTCATCTGGAGCCAGCAGTTTGCACAGAGAGCTTCAGCACTGGCCAGAGGAGGAGACAAATGCAAGGGCTTTTAGGGATGTAAATCAGATCCTACCACCTAAACCCCACTCAGACTGTTTGGTTTTGTTTTGTTTGGCCTCGTCACTCCGAAAAAAAACAGTGGAAAAGTGCAAAGAGACAACAGCACTATGAAATTCAGTGATCTGAGTGGGTACAGTGTCATTTGGGGCATCTGCAGGAACTGTTCTTTGTGCCCTTCCCTTCTCTGTGAGAAAAAGCACCTTTTCAAAAGCCTCTCTACCTTTTACCAAGGCTGGTGTCAGCAGCACGTTGAGGACCTTTTGATTTTCCTGCACTAAATGACCATGGCAAAGGCCCAAAAAGAAACTGGGTAAAGGGCAGCAGCAACATCACAAAGAGTCCACCAGGAAGTTGCCTGTATTTGTCCTTTGGGGATCTTTCTGGATTTCCTGTTTTATTTTCATTCTCCTGTTTCTAAGAAACAGTTCAAAATAAGAATGGGGAAAAAAAAATATCTCTTGCTTGGAATTGGATGTGCTTTTGATGAGTGGAGGAAGGTTTGTACAGGAAAACTGCAGTTTCCTCTTGGAATTCCTTGGGATGAAGAGAGTGCTTGCCAGAAATTGAACTCCCCTCTTCACCCCACTGTTGCCACATGTAGTTCCCAGAGCCCTGCGTGGTGACATTGAATTTGGACATTAAATCTCTGCTTCAGTGAAGTCATTTGTGATTTTACTTATGCTCTGTGAGAACTGGCACCTTGGGGAAACACCAGGAGTGGTTTCTTTCCCACAGATGATGGGTGAACACATCCTGACCTCCATGTCCCCATTTCTGAGATCATTCTGGAGAGATTCTTGCGTGCCCCCCACCCTGCCTGCCCCAGGGCTGGGAGATGTTCTTCTCTTGCTCCTTCATGGTTTTTGCCCAAGTTTTGCCAGTGAAAATATTGCACAGGAAGACTCTGGAGAATCAGGATGTCCAGGATTTATTCCTCTAGCTGACAGCAGGATAAATGGGAGGGAAATAGAGCAGGAAGTTTACCTTACACATAACATTGTCCTCCATGGAGCTCTGAACATCTAAACATTTCTGGGTCTGAATACATCATTTAACTGCTTTTTAAAAGACTATAGTAACATTAAGCTTTCTCTTGCAATGTTCTCATACCTTTTCTGTCTTCTGAACTCATAATCTGTAAGAAAAAAATAAATATCTTTAAGTACTCCTAGTTTGTAGATGTGTTTGTTATTTCTTTCTCCTCTTCTCAGTGGGCTGCTCCAGTCCTGACGGAGGTGGGATAAGTTGATTTGCCTTGTAAATAAACTGTTCTGTCGATCTTTTCTTGAACCTGTGAAATGTCTAGGCTGTTTAAAGTCCAGCACAGAGTGTTCATCTCTCTTTTATTTTGGTCTGTACCAGGAAATGCCTACAGAGAATGCCTGGGCAATGGGACGTGGGCTTCCAAGATAAACTACTCTCAGTGTGAGCCTATTCTGGATGACAAGGTCTGTATCTTTCCCTTCATTCTTCTCAATGACATTTCTCAGCACCAATGAATGCAAAGTGAAACGGAAGGTTAACGTGCTAATTTGGGGCTTTTGAGAGAGATTCCATTTCTGTCTCCACAACAAAACCTCCCTGTGAATTCAGGCAAATCACTTGTCCTCTCTCCATGTCCCCTGCTCACGTGGTTTTTCAGAAAGGATGCTTTATCTCACTCTGTGAGATGTGTGTGTTTATGCAGATTTGTCCTAGCTTTGTTCAGAGCCTACAGCTGCCACAGTAAATGTTAGTAATAATAACAGTAAGACCAAAAGCTTCTTTGGCACTAAAAAATAAGTTCGACCAGCTGATTCCACCCTATATCTGCCCATTCTGAGGTCTCATCAACAACTGACCTTTACAGATCTCAATGTCATTTCTCCTTAAACAAATATGTAAAGGGGCAGCAACAGAAGAAATACACAAAAAGCAGATTTAGCTCCCAGCTGTCTTTAAGAGATTGAACCAGTCTTGCCTAGTAGAGGAGTTTACAGATTTAAATTAGCATATGGGGTAAAGTTCCTTCAGAAGGGCCGTGAGGAATTATGCAAAGCCCTTTCCCTGTCAGATGTCTCAGACACATCACAGACGTTCACCCTCGCACAGTTTCAGCCTTCAGGCCCTTCACACTCTTCCTCTTGTGTTGAGTGCTGTGGTGGGACCCAAGCCCACAAAGGCTTTTTGCTGTCTCTGCCAGGAGTGGCTTTTCCCTCTGGGAGCCAGGGTGGATCCCAGCAGCTCACACTGGTTTGTTTTGGGGTTCATTCAGCTCATTCTGCTCTTGCGGTTGTGCTGTGCCACGTGCAGACAGGGAGGAGGAAAACAAGATCCCACACTGAGCACTCAGGGACTCTCTGGAGTGGTGCTGCACCCCAGACAGCCAGGATGTGCTTTGGCTGTGGTCCAGCATCCATCCTCTCAGAGCCACGTGGTTGCTCAGTGTGGGTTTTCACCAGTGAATCAGAAAACAAATAATGACACAGCAGCTGCTGAGGAGGACCTGCTCTTACTCCCTGGCTAATTTAATCCCCCCTCCTCTTGCTAGAGGCTTCTAGGAATTAAGAAAAGTTTCACCAGTGCCTGACTGCCACCCAGAGGGACATTCAAGGTGTTCTGGCATGGTGGAGAGGCTCCTATGGCAATTTGGGCTGACCAAAGCTGGGATCACCCCAGTACAGCCCCTCCTTACAATTCATTCCCACTTAAAATGAAAAGCTAACTTGTTCTGGGTCATTTTTTTTTGGATGAATCAGTTCCCTGAACCATCTCAGTGCATTGTTGCAGGAGTGCTGGGGCCAGCACAAGCTGGGGAACTGGAAGGGACAGACCACCCATCTCTTAAAAGTGAGCAAGAGAGGGGGTGTGGAGGAGCCAGTGCTGATTTAGAGAATGGGGGGCAGAGCTGGGCAAAGACTCGATGTCTGTGATGTGGTTTAGGTGCTACAGGAAACCTGAGCTGGCAGCAGTGAGCTGCACCCACTGAGGAAAACGCTGCTGCATTTTAATAACTCTCGTTATGT
Organism: Rhipidura dahli; assembly: GCA_013399225.1. Taxonomy (NCBI): domain Eukaryota; kingdom Metazoa; phylum Chordata; class Aves; order Passeriformes; family Rhipiduridae; genus Rhipidura; species Rhipidura dahli. The sequence goes on along the minus strand of VXAC01004589.1, from coordinate 1,266,588 downwards.
GTTTGCAGGACTCCCAGCAGCTGCTGGCTCTGCACGAGCAAATAGAGGGGGGTTTTGTTTGAGGAGGCTGGAGAAGTGTTGTGACTAGAGGACAGGATTATTCCCTTTGCTCTGTTTTTGCTTTTAAAAACTTTGCAGCTATGGTGATAGCTTAAAACTCCTTAAATAGCATGTTTCTTAAACAGATGAAAGTGCAGATGTTCCCCCCACCCTTGCATACAGAGGCTTAAAAACTCATTTATTAGATCTCTAAAGATTTGTGACAAGCTTTGCAATTATTAATATTGGTGAATATTTTGGAAATCTCTCATAATGCTCAGTGTTACTGATGAATACTTTGTGATCTCAAAAAAAAAAAAAAAAAAGAAGAAAAAACCCCACAGATTTGTTCTGTTTTTGAGTAAAGGTGAGATTCAGGCACATAAGTGGGTCTGTTGTTATCTATTGAGTTTAGCGGATGCTAAACATCAGCCAGGAGGTAATGCCTTGTGATTTGTGTTTATTTTTAATCCACAAAAACCCAACACTTCTTTTTCATGTTGGCCACTCACGGGCAGAGTGCTAAAGAATCACATGGTTTGATTCTTAATTCGGTGATTGATAACAGGAGATAGGAACAGGACTTTGCAACATCAATCCCGTGCTTTATGACAGAGTTTTGGGAATGTTGCAATGGGAATTTTAGAGTCAGTCTTAGGGAGCATCAGCTCAGTAACACACATTCAGTGGGTTTTATTAATGCATCATTGCTCTGCTTGTGGTTGAGACCTGTGGCTGATAAAACTCTGCTCTGGGACTGATTTGCTGCTAGATCTACTTCTGACTGAGATCTAGTTCCTTAAATGTAGTTATGGGGTGTAGTTTAAAATGTCCCAGTGAGTCTTCGTGCATCTGGCAGGTGCCAGTCCTTGAGAATACACGGGTCCTTCATGGCCAGAGAAGGGAATGGAGCTGGGAATGGGTCTGGAGCACCAGGAGCAGCTGAGGGAGCTGGGAAAGGGGCTCAGCCTGGAGCAAAGGAGGCTCAGGGGGGACCTTGTGGCTCTGCACAGCTCCCTGACAGGAGGGGGCAGCCAGGGGGGGTTCGGGCTCTGCTGCCAGGGAACAGGGACAGGACAACAGGAATGACCTTAAATTGTACCACAGGAGGTTTAGGTTGGATGTGAGTGAAAATTTCTTCACTGAAATGATGATCAGGCATTAAACAGGCTGCCCAGGGCAGTGATGGAGTCACCATCTCTGGAGGTGTTCAGAGAACCTGTGGGTGTGAGCCCTGGGGACGGGGTTTAGTGGTGAACAGGGTGGAGCTGGGGCAATGGTTGGACTGGATGATCTTCGAGGTCTTTTCCAACCTTAAAAATTCTGATTCAGCAGCAGCCACTGAGGTCAGTCAGCAAGACCAGCTGGGAATCACAAAGAACCACAAAGTGTCCCCAAGGCATCCCAGGGGACACAAGGTGCCTGTGTGTGCACAGCTGCTTCTCACCCTTGCTTCAGGTGTTGGGTGGACATCCAGGTGTTGGTGTCCTCATGTCAGACTGAATCTCACCCTCTGAACAAACAGCTGGCTCCTCCTCCAGGCACAGGAACAAGGTACAGAGATAGTTTTGATCCAGCTGGCTGCTTGGTGGCATGATGTGTGACAAATGGAAAGATTCTCCTCAGCCTACAGGCTCCTGTGTCCAGAGAGCCTTGGCTGCGCCCGGCACAAATCTCTGCTCTTCTTAGAAGAAAAGTGAGCGTCTCAGGCAGCAAAAGAGACATCTTAGCCTCCAAAAAGAGCTGTAAATCAGGAACTCTGGTCTTGTGGTCTGTGGCAGCTGGATGTGAATGTGCTTCTGCTGATGTTTTGAGGTGGCTTCAAGCTGAGTAGCTGAGTTAGCACCACGCTGGGCTCAGACTAATGTATCCTGCATAGGAGCACGGTCACATCAGCCACAGCAGCTCCCAGCTGGCTCAGAACGGGAAAGCAGAGTGAGCTCAGAGGTGTCTGGGATGACAAAGACACTTCCCAGTTGCTTCTGAAAGTCTTTGGAGAGGTGTCTTTAAGCTGGTGCTGAGATCATCCTGGCAGCAGGAGGAAATTGGAAGTGACTGAACTGGCAGTGGCGTGTGGAGCCTCCCAGGGAGACATGAGCTGTAAACCCTGGCAGGACCTGTCAGTAAGTCCTGTTAGAGGAAGCAAGATCCTTGTCAGCTGGTCTAAGAGTGCTGTTACTAGGTGGTTATTGATTCAAACCAGTAGCTGAGTTGTTCAGGACAGGTTAGCAGGGTCCCATTCCGCTGAAGCAAGGGGAAAAGTGCTGTAGACAGAATGACTCTGGCATTAGCCCAAAACCTGCCTGTAGATTTGCAAAGTGAGTGCAGGTGCAGGCATGGTGCTGTGCTTCCTCAGTTTACCTGGTGTAGAAGCTCATGGGAGACACCTCTGCACTGCCTGATGTGACGTGGTTGTGGTGCATAAGGTGTGTCATGGAGCAGGACTCCAGTGGGCAGCGAGTAAAACCATCTCTGGATTCTCCATCCCTGAATTCCTCATCCCTGGAAGTGTTCCAGGCCAGGTTGGACCAGGTCAGGGGCTCTAAACAACCTGGTCTAGTAGGTGGCATTCCTGACCATGGCAGGAATCATCATTGAGGTCCTTTCTGACCCAGACCATTCCAGGATTATGATCCCCTTCTGTAGCTCTTTTCTAATCTAGCAACCCTCCTCCTAAGCCTGAAAAGAACTTAAATCCTTATTTTAGTGAAGCAAAGCATCTTCCTGGAAGCAGAAGGATATTGGATAACAAACAGGAGAAGGTTGTTGACATTTTAGATGCATGGGTGTCCAAGAGGGCGAGCCAGAAAAGAGCTGTGCAAGTATTTCACACGAGCTGAGCTTTGGGGAACAAACACGTCATGTTCTGGGCACGTGATTTTCGGCCCTGAAGGTGTTGCCTGCCATTCCAGCAGAGATGAAGACTGCATGTAGGCTAGTGGAAAGTGATCTTGCCACCCTGTCAGCTTTGTTTTCCATAAGCACCGAGGCAGTTCTTGTTTCTGTGATACTTGAATTTGCCTTCAGGAAACCTTGTTAGTGTCAGGAGCAGACAATGTGAAAGTCGTGCCTGTTCTTCCTTCAGCATCAGTGCACCAAACAGGAGCTTAAGAATTTTGTTTTTCCAATTAATCTTCTCATGTTTTGAACCACACCTTCTTAAAACTTGAGTGAAGTTAAAACAGTGGTCAGGAGTCAAAGGAGGGTCTGATTTAAGAGCAGGAACCTCGTGCTGGAAAAACACAAGGTTTGCCATCTTCCAGGAGATTTCTAGCACTGAACGAGCAATTCTGAGAAAAGTTCTTAGTCAGATGGTTTGGGTTTGGACAGCGCTGCGAGAAGCAGTGAGTTGGATTCAATGATCCTTTTGGATCCCTTGGGATGTTCTGTGATCCTCTGGCTCTGTGAATTCAGCAGGAGAGTCAATGAGCCCTGCAGTTTGCCAGGGAGTTGTTGCTGAATAACACAGCGTTGCACAGGTAGGCACATCAGCTCCAGAGTGTTTTCCTTCCCTTTAGGTGTCCCCTCGACTGAAGGAGAAATAAAACACGGTGTGGAATTTGCATTTCTTAGCTTTGGTTTGCTGTTTTTTTTTTTTTTTTCTTTTCTTTTCACCTCCAGGCGATTCAGAAAATGGGCCTGTGAATGGGGAAGTTTATTTTAGGGGATTTTATAATAGGCTTAAAAATACTCGGCGTGGTTGAGTTCTGTCCAGAAACAGCACATTACTCTGTGAGCTGAAGATACAGGCAGGTTTCATCACAAAAACGATTCCAAGAGAGCTCCCTGGCTCTCTGGCAAAGTGCTGGAAGATGCTTATCTTCACAGAACAATGGAACAGATTAACTACAGCTGCTGGTTGTAGTTTCAGCCAAACATTCATTCACTGACAAATTCCTTTCACTGAAGTAAAACGTTAAGGGAAATTGTTAGGAAAAAAAATTTAAAAAAAGAAGTTCAGAATTTTTTTTTAAATGATGCCACTTGTACAATTTTACATTCATATTTTTATCACAAGGGAGGAAGTGGAGGTGGTTGGTTTTTAAAAGCCTCATTCTTCTAAAGGAGGGCAACATCCCAAAATGGGGAAAGATCTGCTTAACTTGAAAAGAAATAAATGACAAAATCAATGAATAAATATATTTTTCAGGGGGATTTAGTCTTCCAGTAGCAAAGCTCTGTCCATTTTTAGCCAGCTTCAGTATTTATCTGAATAGTTTCTTTCTACTTCTTTCTAGCCCGGCAAAGAGAGGAGATGCTTTTCCTTCCTCTAAAGCCAACAGCAGCCCACCAATAAAGATGTTTCTGCAAAGTCAAATTTTGGTCATGTCCCTAAATTCACTGATTTAGGTGGGAGCACTTTAGTACTTTTTTTCTTTGTTTACAGGATCCAGAACCTACCAACAACCTCCCTCCCCCATGTGCTAGGAAGTAGACCCTGATACAGGAAATTTCACAACATATTTGAGTTGCTGCTAAAAACAAAAGGATCTCTGCTTTGTCGGGCTCTCCCAGAACTGAAGGGACACCAGCAGGTTCCAGATTTTTTTAGTCTGCGTTGGTTCTGCCCTGAGTTTAAAGGATAAAGATCAGAGACTGCAAGAAAATTCCCTCCGAGGAAAATCTGCCTGGATGGGAAGGGCTTTGTATTTATTCTTACGGACATTTTTGTGTGAAAACCAAGCCACTTGAGAAGGAAAGTGGCGTAACCTGGCTCATTAAGATTGTGCTGTTTCCTAAGAAATGAATGTTTCATAACTTTTGAAACTCTGAGGAGATGTGTCTTTGGTGGGTTTGTCACCTAAAATGACAAAGGTTTAAAATAAGAAAACCTGAGGAAATGGAAAAAATAAAAAAAGTGGGGATAAAATAACATTTCTTTTGCAGAAATTTGTAAGAAACTGTGGACAAATCTCAAAGTGAAGTGACACCAAGCCTGTACCTGTGTGCCTGGGCAAGTTTGCCTTACACAGAGGCATCAGCCCTGGGCCTATGATGTCACTGTAAAGTTGAGAAAAGCAATTGCTGTTTTGTGAAGTGATCAACTGTTCCTGAATGCCAGTGCTGGGAGATGGATGCTGATTTAATCCTGTTGTCTCTTTACCTCCAGAGGAAGTATGCGCTGCATTACAAGATTGCTCTCATCATAAACTACCTGGGGCACTGTATTTCAGTAGGGGCCCTTATAGTTGCCTTTATGCTTTTCTTGTGCTTGAGGTGAGTAATGTGTTTGCATGTTTCTAACTCGGTTGGGTGTCGATTTCTGGGTTGCCCAAGCCCTCTCTCATGGCTCTGTCCAGGTTGTGGATGTTCCTGAAGAGTGGTCATGGATTTTGTGTTCCGGAGCACATCCGTGGTTTTGCTGAGGAATGTGCTGGATGAGTTCCTCCTGAGCGTAGCAGCTACAGCCTGGTTATATTCAGGGAGAGAACTGAACATGATTTATTGATGCAGGAAAACAAAAAAAAATCACTTAGCACAGTGTTCTTCATTAAGGGAAATTGGGATTTATTTGAGTGTGTCAAGCTGTAAGTTCTGGGGGCAAGTTTTGTTCTTTTCACCAGGCAGAGCACGGTAACGTTTTGCATTCCCAGACCTAAACCAAAGGAGACAGAACGAAGTCTTTCCATTTTTGCTTTGGGTTAATTTCAGTTTTTCTTTCATTCAAGGGTTTAGAAGTTTGCTTAAATAAAAAGAGGAACATCGTTTGTGGAGTTTAACCCCCAGCAGTGCTCCTGAGGTGGTGAATGCAAATCAAGGAGACTGCATAGAAACCTTTCCCTGGCTCAGGGTGCAGAAGGGAGCTGGGCAGATGGAGATATGAGTGACAGCAGGGTTAGGGCTACAGGGAAAAGAGGAAGCACGGGAGGAAAGGAAAATTAGTGGAAAACAAGAAGATTTGCATCAGTCACTGTGTATATTGTGTGTCCACAGCCTGAATCACAGGAATGTTTTTTCATAGGAGAGGCCTGGTAGGTTCATTCTGTATCATTTCTTGGATTCCCTGACTGGCATTTCTGTACTAGTTGTGCTGGGTTGTCCAGGAAAGTTCAACCTGAACTTAAAACCAGCTCCACTGAGTGCTGTGCAATGATAATCCTTGAGAAAAACCTTGTCCTAATAGCAGAGGATAAACTGTGGGTGGAGGACATCCCTCCCCCTGTCCAGGATTACAGCGGGATGATTGATGGTGACCTCAGTGCAAGAATTGCTGTTTTCCTGGAGTGGAGCGTCTCTCAGTCTTTGCTAAGCCTTCTGAGCATTCCTAACAAGGTCTTTTTTAACAACAGTAGGAATATTCTTGCACTCCATCGTCTGTAAACAAAATAATCTATGCTAATGGAAACAAAAAAAACACCTTAAAATGTTAGATGGGAACTTTTATGATCCATCAGTTTAAAACTTCCATTTCAAGCCCTCCACAGTGAATATAAATCTAATTCCCACAGTGCTTGGAGACCTGAATTAATTTGCACTGAATAAAGAATGCAAATTATTCATTGCAGTAACGATATTCCCTGCTTTTGTGCTCAGTCTTTTATAAATGTTTGAGTAAATAACACAGAAACAATTAGGTGGGATGGTATAAATGTACCCAGCCTCCAACACAGAGGCGGCCCCGCTGATCTCTTTTAAATTGTTCTTCTGTTATTTAAACTTTAAGGTTTAATTTTTGCAGTCAGCTTCAACATTAAAAACAACGACTGGGTGGTGGCAATTAAGTACTCCCCTGAATTAAGATAGTCCCTCTTTTCAAATTCCCATTGTGTCCTGCAAAACATGTCCAGTGTGCAGCCAGAGTTAACCAGCATGAGACACCTCAGGGTCTGTCGAGATACATCCATTTTCCAAAGCTCTGGAGAAGTTCCAGTGAAGGCAGCCCAAATTCCTGTTTCCTTACACATTGTCCCTACCCAAATTCTGGGTTATGCACATCTTCATCACACTTACCTCTATAAAGTGTCCCAAGGGCAAATCAGTTTAAATATTCAATTTCTATTATTTGGGGGCTTTTTCAAATCCTGTTTCATTTTGGATGGAAGAAGGTACGATGGAATTGGGTGAAAGGAGAGAATTTAAGTAATTCCAATCTGATAGCTCCTCATCTTGACCTAAAGTAGAAATCTGCCAGTTCCTTATTCCTGCCTCTCTCCATCTACCTTACTCCATGAGTCCCTGCTGAGGGTGAAAATAGAGGAGACCTCCAGGAAGATTCCAGTTTCCCATCTGCTCCTTATTTTTATGCTTCTCCCCCATCACCTGCTTGATTTTCCTTTGCTCTGTCCGTGCAGGTGAATCCCAAAGGTAGCCCTTTCTCAAGGGGGAGGCTGGACCACACCTGCTCTATTGGAAATTAACTGCTAGGAAGCCTTTGAGGTCTTTAGGAGGGTGGTAAAACCCTGGGGGTTTTAGGAGCAGGTGGAATATTTGGCTGGCATGGCAAAAGGTGTTGCTGTGGTGCTCAGCTGGTCAGCAGGGTGTTCTGCTTTTGGAGATGAACTTCACACCATTGCTGGTGCTGCCCCAGCCCAGAGTGCTTGGTCCTCAGTTGTGCTGTAGTGGGAAAGAGAAAGAACTGGATCCAGACCCTATAATTCCAAATTGATCCTGTCACCTTGTCCCCAGTTTCATTCTCCCTCGGTTCCTTAAACAACTTCGTCCTTCGTTCACAGCCCACCCTCCATTCAGTAGGAAAGTCCTGCTGCCCTGAACACTGAGGAATCACACAACTGTTTTCAGGTCTCACACCTGTCTCAGACATAGCAGGAGGTATGGAAATCATCTTCCATTTGTGTCCGTGAGACCCCAACACAGCTGGGAAGGGATGAGAGCTCAGCCAGGGCCCCCCTTTTCCTGTGAAGAGCCATTTTAGCCTTGCTTTCTCCAGTTCTGTCACATCTCAACCTGTGCAATGACAAACAAGCCAGTAAACATTTCATTTAGCACCTAAATAATAAAAAGCAAAGGACGGGGCTTGATTTTTGCTGGCACACTGGCTGCATGCCAATGAGTCATCGAGGCAGCTCCTAAAGGTCAAAGTCAACATTAATTTCTCAAGGTCTAAACGTAGGTGGTCTTCAAATTGTGAGAGCTGTGCTGTCTGCACCATGCACCACCAAACAAACCCACAGGCAAAAAGGGATACACCAAAAAGGAAAAAGGAAGAATTTATGTACAAGGTGTGCCGTAGAGGTGGATTGATCTCCAGTGCAGGACCTGGAGAGATTTGCTCAGGGCCCTTCACTTGGCACTGCTGAATGGATCTGCACTGCTGGGAATCTCAGAGTCTGTTTGTTCTCATCAACAGTCAGGGTCAGCTCCCTCCCTCAGGTGCACACAGGCAGCTCCCACTGACTCAGCCTCATTGTCCCACTGAATCACAATCTCACACTGCTAAAGCAGAAACTTTCCATAGGAGGAAGCCTGCTGTCAGTAAATCCAATCAAGCTGAAGGAAAAAAAAAATAACAATAATAAAAAAACAAAAATCAAAAGGATTAAAATACTTCTTTTTATCACCTTTTTCCTTTGCTGTTGCTGAGGATGCAGAAACCCAAATTGCTTTGTCCTGGATTTTCCCTTCTCACTGTGCTGTTAGAGCAGCCTGTGAGGTGGAATCAGAGTCCTCTGTAAAACTCCTGCCTTGTTATTAAACAAAGGCTGGCAGTGGCCAGCAGTGACCTGAGTGGATGCCATCAGATGAAGTTTTATTTGTGCAGTGGTTATCAGAGAAGAAGTAGGGGAACAAAGGTATTTGTTCTGGGAAGCATCTACGTCCCTGCTGAGTTCTGAATCCAATAAAGGATGGTGCTGACAGGAAGATAGTCTGGAGATGAAAAATGACATGTCCTTGCTGGATAAAGGCAGCTCTAAAAACAACCAAACCCACAAACATTGTCATAACATCTTTTGTCACTTCTGGGGTGGCAGTGAAAGCAAATTGAGGTTTTGAGGGAAATTCTGCTTTCCTGTTGCCCTTAAATTTAGCTCTGTTTCCCCAGTAAAGCATCTGAATTGTTTTTTCTCACAGGCTTGAGGCAGTGTCCCCATTCTTTCTTATAATTACATACAGATTTCCTAAATCCCACATATTCCTTCTCCCCAAAAGACTGAAACACTTTTTTCCTAGAACAATATAGTCACTTTTTTTCCCCTTTTTTCCCCCCTAACCATCTCCTACCTACTTTCCTTTATTCTCCCCTGTTCCAAGCTCCTTTGAACTGCCTCTTACACTTCAGTCTGGTGTGCAGTTGGCAGGATTGCTGCTGCAGGCCTCTGTTAGTAAGAATGGAAGAGTTTGATTAAATGGTGTGCATAAACCTGTCAGGAGAAATGCAGAGTTATCAATAGGGGACAACTTTGATAGAGCAAAGTGATCTGACACCTCTCAGAACCTGCAGGCTGAGGATGTGTCAGGTGGGGAGGAGATCTGCACAATTCGTTCTGGTTTTCACTTCAAAAGGATGAGATTTCTGATGTGATTAGAGCAGAGCAGGCTCCAGATCTCAGGCACAGCCCCTTCTTCTCGTGGGGCAAGAGGGAAGAGCAAGTCCCAGGTCAGGACATCAACTAACAGAGTTCATCTCACTGCTCCATGTCCCCCCACACCTCATCTCCTAACCTAGTTCAGTCTATTCCATCTGCCTCTGGGAATAGCAGAGCCTTCATTAATGCCTCAGGCACGTGTGGCAGTTTTAAAATTCACCATAACTCCTGGGTTATTCACCATAACAGCTCTGTCCCAGACTGGCACAGTCCCCAGTAAAGTGCACAGCGAAAGGCAGGGATGAAAATGGTGGAGCTCTGTAAATGAGAACAAATCCAGTGAGAGGGCCATCTTTGAAAAACACCTGAAGTGCCTGTACTGCCTGAATCCATGTGAAGAGTCTGATGTGATGAATTAGATGAAGGCCAGAAACACTTTTCCTATTGATGAACCTCAGGCCATTGTCTGTGCTTCCCACTGCCTTTACTCGCCCCCTCTTCATCTCACATCTGTAGGACTTGTTCTTCAGTCTCTTTGTATAGAGCCTACCCCACACAAAAAATAACCCCAGAGAGCAGGGCCCTCATGAGCTCCTGGAATAATACCAGTAATTAAAAGTGTGCCCAGAGAGCTCTGTTCTTAAAATGTGAAAGGTTTCATAAGCTGCATCTGAAACTGTGGTATTGTATCCTCACACAATGAGGAGAGTTGTTGCTGCCTATAAATACATCACCATTGGATAAACACTGGGAACTGAAGAGCTGCTCACAAACAAGGATGGTGTCAGTGCAGGAAAAAATGGATTTGGGTGCTCTACAAACAGATTTGTCAGTGGATATGAAGGGATGATTTCCAGCCCACAGAGCAGAGGGGTCCTGAAGCGATGTGGTAGAGGAAAGAAATGTAAGTTGGAGTTAAACTGGAGTGCCAGGAATTTATAAAATGCTTTTGCTCAGTTCCTTTCTTGACCTGAGGTTTGGAGAGCACTTCTGTCCTGTGCTAGAAATATGTTACTGCTGGTGTGTTTCTGCTGCTGCCAAGATTTTGGCCGTGAGTTTTTGGAGATGGACACAAAGTTGTTTGAATTTCAATTACAGAACTGCTATACAAAATATAGATCTGTGTTGACTGACAAGCTAAAACTTACCTCTGTTCCATTTCTGATGATGATGGAATGGTTTTGGGAACAGTGGAGAAAACCTTGCAACTTTTCCAAGATTTCAGAGAAGGGAGGAAAGCAAAGTTGGGTCTTTGCAGTTTATATATGAATCATGCTCAGGAGTGCAATTTGATTGGAAAAAAACCACATCCTGAGTCATCTCTGGGAAGGAGAATTGGAGAATATGTTTTCAAGGTGCTGTTTGGAGATATGAAGTGCAGATGCACCTGCAGCTGTTCATGTGCTAAATGGCTCCATTTCAATTTCCATCCATGGAATTGCATATGCAGGTCCCTCACTAACACCACTGTGGTTGTTCAGCACTCAGGAACCTTCTCTTCTGCCTAATCTAAAAGATTATTTAGGTGCTGGAGCATGTCCAGAGAAGGGAATGGAGCTGGGGAAGGAGCTGGAGCCCCAGGAGAGGCTGAGGGAGCTGGGAAAGGGGCTCAGCCTGGAGCAAAGGAGGCTCAGGGGGGACCTTGTGGCTCTGCACAGCTCCCTGACAGGAGGGGGCAGCCGGGGGGGGGGGTCGGGCTCTGCTGCCAGGGAACAGGGACAGGAGAAGAGGGAACGGCCTCAAAATTGTGTCAGGGGAGGTTTAGATTCGATATTAGGGGAAAATTCTTCCCAAAAAGAGTGGTCAGGCATTGGAACAGGCTGCCCAGGACAGTGGTGGAGTCACCATTCCTGAAATGTCAAAAGGCACATGTATGTGAGCCTTGGGGACAGGGTTTAGTGGTGCTGGGTCAATGGTTGGACTTGGTGATCTTGGAGGTCTTTTCCAACCTAAATGATTCCATGACTCTGTGAATTCTGCTGCCTCACATTGCTCTGTCAGCTAAAACACGAGGTGGAAGTTTCTGTCACCCCCAAATGGGTCCTGGACACCCCTGGCAGCATCTGGGCTGCCTCTGCCTGTTATGAGAACAGAGCTTCCCTGGGGAGGTGCCCAGACTGAGCCACTGGACACATTTCCTACTGCCCAGTGAGCACCACGAGGCTGAGGAATTCAGACCAAGCACAGGAATGATTATTTGGAAGGTTTCCAATCTTTCCTGAATTCCTAGCCAAGTGCTTCAAAATAATTAAATATTTCACACCAAGTCTTGGTGTAAATGAGGCCAAGGAGAGTGTGAACAGCAGCATCAGCAGCTCAGACTTTCCTCCTTGGTTTATCCCCACAGTATCTGCAAATGTAGATAATGTAATAAACTTTGCTAATTGTGTAATTGTATTAAAAGAAAAAAAAAAAAGAAAGAAAAAGCACAACCTTTGAATTCTCTAGCTGGTCATTTAAATTAATTTTGTTTCAGATTTTCTTTTTTTTTTTTGTATAATCCCACAAGGGGATTATGCATGAGGACATGCTGTGCACTTGTATTTCCCAAACAGTAGCTGTAAGGCAGATCAACTACTCTGAGCTCTCCATGTCAGGCATCTGAAGTCCTTCTTTGATTTGTGCAATCCAGCTGCAGTGGTCACTCTCCATGGATAAAACCCTTCCACAGTGTGGACTGATAACTGCAACCCGTGTCAGCAAACCTGAGCTGCAAGGTGTTTTCTGCTCAGAAAGATACTTTGCAGCCCTCTTTGTTCAAAAATCACTGACATCTGACCACCATTTAGCGAAGCAACTTAGAGTCCTAAATCTTTTCTTTTTCAGCCACAATCACATGCTGCACTAAACAAAGTCATTTGTATTTTTATCATTCCTGTGAAAAATAATGGGAATTTCCTCCAGTGGAAGGAGATGGCACAGTCAAGGTTGGAGCTGTGTTCTTGGAGTGTGCAGGGGCTGGGTTTCAATTATCCCTTGTTTAAGCAGTGAGCACAGGCAGTCTGGGGCTGCCCTGCCTGTCGAGTGATGTGTTGGCTGCATCCTTCCCTCCCCTGGGACATCAGTGCTGGAAGCCTTTGCTTCTGAAGCAGGCAGCATGCCCCATGTCCTGGGATTAAAAACTGGCCTGAAGGCAGGAGAATGAAATTTTGGGAAAGACAGATGCACAGATAGTTCCACAGTGGGTTTGTTTTTAGGGTCTCTGCACATCCTAAATCCTCCTGGAAGCTGCTGCTTCTCCTCTTCACCTGAGCACGTCACTCCTGTCCTCGTGATAAAGCTGTCACTTCTTTCCAGGCTTCTGTTCCTCCCCTGCAACTGCCCTTTGCTTTTCCTGTGGGAATATCTGCATTCCCCCAGGCAGCTGCCACCAAGAAGCTGATTCTCCCTGCCAGTCTCTCCAGCTGCTGTTCCCATCTGGAAGCATCAGGAGTTCCAGAACACGTGCACTGACCGAGCACAGGGGGGACACCGTGGGGACCTCGGGGAAGGCTTCCATGTGGGTGAAAGCAAATAGTCCCTGACAGGCACAGAGCCTGGGAAATAACTTGCTCTTAGGTATTCTTCCCACTCCGTGCCATTTTTGGGTTGTCCATGTGCTTTGCCTGCCCTAGAAAAGACTAAAGAGGGGAAATAGTCCTGTAAGTGTTGTCCACGATTCTCCTTCTGGCGTGTTCCAGAATGGGAAGGACCCCAGCAAAGTGCAGTCCTGTTTCTCCCATCAGCTGCTTTCAGACAGGCTTTGGGACAGCAGTCTTAATTGAACATCATTATTAATGGAATACTACATGAATTAATAGAAGGTTTCTAAGCTTCCTTAATAAAGTTTTCATTTGCAATTATTTCTATGCAGATGATTGGACTAATTCAGCGAGCTTTCAACCAGGCTGGCACATTATTATGATTGTTAATGTTGTTTGTCTCATGCTATGAATCAGAAAACAGTGGCTCTGTGCATCCCAGAGGAAAAATAACCACTGTATGGATGGAGTGAGAAAAAACACAATAAATCAACAGAAAGCTACTTGGAGTTTTACCGGGGCTATTTATAGATGTCCATTTCTGAATCAGTGAGGCCACCTCTACAGAAAGAGTTGATGTGATTTTCTTTCTGCCTCTCCAGAGCTCACAATTTCGCAAGTCAGAAGAATGGGGTTTCTATTGCTCTGCTTTCTCTGTCTAATCACACAATTAAGGTCATTTCGTGGAAATAATTAGCAGGACATCCTCTACCAACAATCAGAAGCTCTTTCTGCCCACCCCTGACCCAGGCTGCGGTCAGCTGCTGGAGATTTTGCTTTTTTCCCCACCTTTGCTGCTGTTTTCCTTGGTGGAAGCCCAGCTCTGACACCTTGCAGTGTGGCAGGAAATCGAGTCAGGGAACAGCGTGGTCTGTTTCAGATCAAATAAAGGGGTTTGCTGTGTGGGATTTCTCACAATACACCTGGCTCTTGATTTACTCATTAGGAAGGCCAAGGAGAAGCATGTTGGCTTTCACCTTAATTGTTCCTTCACATCCAGCCTGCTGCAGAGCTGAGCTGAGTGCTCTGTGTGTGTGGTGAGAGGGAGCCTCATCCCAGATCCCAGATCATCTCCTCTGGTTTGGCCAGCAGAGCCAGAGGTGGGCTCTGGGACTCTGGATTCACTGGAATACAGGCATTTTCCTGCAGACCCACAGAATCACTGAGGCTGGAACAGATCTCTAACATCATCAAGTCCAACCATTACCCCAGCACTGCCAGGTCCACCACTAAACCCTGTCCCCAGGTGCCACATCTGATTGTTTCTTGAATACTTCCAGGGATGGAGACTCAGTCACTGCCCTGGGCAGCCTGTTCCAATGGCTGATCACCCCTGCAGTGAAGAATTTTTCCTAATACCCAATCTAAGCCTTCCCTGGTGCAACTTCAGGCTGTTTCCTGTGGTCTTGCCCTTGTTCCCTGGGAGCCTCACCCCCACCTGGCTGCACACTCCTGTCAGGAGTTCAAGAGAGTGAAAAGGTCCTCTCTGAACCTCTTTTTCTGCAGACTAAACTTCCCCAGCTCCTCAGCTGCTCCTCATCACTTGTGCTCCAGACCCTTCCCCAGCTCTTTTACCCTTCTCTGCACAAGCTCCAGCCCTGTTCTCCCCAAATTCCTGTAAATATAAAACAAGGCACTTCATCACTCAGTGTCCCATGAGAGTGTGCTGTCACCTGCTACACTCCTCTACACAAAGCCTCACATCATCAGCCTTTGAAACAGGTTTGGTGTCACATAAAGCAACCCATGATGACAAAAGCACAGAATTCTCCTGGTGACACCGTGCTCACAGCCAGCTATTGATGATCTATTGATGATCTGCTGCTTCTCCCTGTTTCTTCCTTCGTCATTCCCTCCAGCTGGAAGGATAGAGGAGAACAGTATTGGTGCTCCTGATTCCTTAACCAGGTGTCTGGGTCATAAAGATGTGAAAACATGAGGATAGGAAGACATGAAAATGTGAGGACACCTCTGCACAACCCACAGCAGGACTCTGGTGCATCAGGCCCTCGTCAGAAAGTGCTGCCCTGTCAGGAGGAGGTTCTGGATGCCATTCAGCAGGGAAAGCATCAGTTCTTCAGAAATCATGAGGAACCAATGAACCCTGGCACTTCCAGAGCCAAGATGCCTCCAGTGGCAATATCTTCTCCCTCCACATCAGAAACTGTCTGTTCTTCTGTTCTCTCCTCAAGGAAATCCTTTTCCTGCTGCTTGCTCCTTCACTCAGGACGACACACACCCCTTGCATGTGCCTGTCTGACCTGCTTGCTGTATTTCAGGCTGATACTTCCAGCCCAAAATCTGCTGTCAGAAATGAAATTTCTGCATGAACTGAGTGACTCTGGGATGCAGCACCAAGCACTCCTCCCAGCTTGCTCCCCACAGCCCATGTCCAGATCCAGCCTTTTTCTGTTCCTTCACCTTGCAGCTCCCAAAGGACAGGAGGGGGTGTGGATGAGGAAATGCCTCCTCATCCAGCCCTTGGGAGGGGGCAGACAGCAGAGAAAAGGAACCCACACAGACAGAGGTGCTGTGAGTAACAGATGATGAGCTCTTCAATCCATCATGTCAGTGCAGTAATCCATGGTGTGACCCTGGTGAATGTAAGCCACAAAAGGAGTCCTGTGACTCCTGTGGGGAGTTGGGGCCCCCAGGGAGGTCATTTAATGCATTTAAATGTGGTCTCTGAATCAGGAATATCTTCTGACTGCCAGAAGCAAGGAGGTAAGAGCAAGGAACAACTTGCAGTTCAACCCCCCTGTTTCCAGTGCTCTTCCCCAAATTAACTTTTACTGATGCCCACAGCGACTGAGTCCCAGCCTAAATGGCACATTGGTCTGAGTGAACGTGGAAGTTCTTAATGTCTTTATGTTCTGGCCCCAATCTTTAAGTCTGTGGTGACTGAATTGCTGCAGCCTCTCTCTTTATTCCACCTGTCCTCACACCCATGCACCAGGGAAGAGCTAGTGGAAAAGTCCAGCCAAAGCCTTGGCCAGTGTGTTTTGTCTGAAAAGGATCAGAGTAGGAAGGAAATAGAGGAGATTATTAATTCCTCCTCAGGGGAAGCCCATAGCCTCAGTCTTTGGTGCCCTGTGACGTGCCAGCCTTCAGGATCTCTGGGCTGGTGATTTGTGCTGCCATTTTTGGAAGCCTGCAGCATCCAGCAGGCTTGTCAAGGTTTGTAAAACAAGTGGAAATGGCATCAACGATGTTACCTGACATAAAGAGGAATAGGAAACCTCCTATCCTCAGATCTTTTGGCTTGGGGGACTCTAAGTGGCTCTGTAAGTCACAGTTCCTTCCCAGCAGCTCTGTAGTTGTGTCCAGAGCAGCAGTTCAGCACCCAGCCCCCTCAGCCCCCATTCCCCCTTCTCTCACATCCCCCTTCAGAGGCAGCTCTCTGCTCTCTGTGCTCTCATCTTCTTCATGTTGCCACTGCCACAGCCCCCAGATGTGACATCCCCCTCCTGAGGTAAGAACAACCCCAAATTTCTGACCTTCTGGATTTCGAGGGAATTCGTTTTGTGCCAACCCCTGTGCCTCCAGGGAAGCTCAATTCACTAACTTGTAACACAGCTTAATTTCAGGGTTTTAAATTCCACCTCCTGCCAGTTGCAATGTGAGGGGAATATTCTTTGTCTGTGCTGCCTTTGAGGGCAGTTATTGCTGATCCTGGAGCACAGGTTTGGTTGCTTTTCCACTCCACAGAGCAAAGCCAACAATTAATCAAGGAGAAATGAGCTGTGGGGCTCAGTGTCATAGAAGACTGATATGACTGTTTAAGTTTTCAAAATGGGACAGGTCATCTTCATGAGTAACAGGAGTATTTACATTTAAATTAAGGCTTATAAATTTAAGCTGCCCTCTGTCTACAAAGAGCCAGGAAAAGACCTGTGGAGGACAAATGACTCCTGTGAGTATTGAGAGGTTTTTTTTTCCTCAGGCTTTGAGATGAATGAGTGTGACAAGGTCAGCTTTGTCCTTTCAGCTGACATGAGTTGTGCTGCAGGTCTCCTGTTCACCACTTTTGTTGCCCAATGTCCTTCACTCAGTGGCCACCTCAGGCTCCAGCCTGGCTGCAGAGATGGATTCTGTGAGCTGCTGAGCCCAGCAGAGCAGTCTCACCTGAATAAAGCCTTGGGGTGAGGAGACCCTTCCCCCAGTACCCCTCCAGATGCTTTACACGTTCTGAATTACAATAACCCCACCCTCCAGCAGTGCCTGGAAATGAGAGCAGCTTCCTCAGGTGGCTGCCAAGAGAGTGTTACCTTTGTCACATGGAGTGCAGCCCTGCACTGCCGTGCCCTGCAGCCTCCACACACTTCATTATCCTGCTGATTCTCCCTCCCCACCACAAACCTGACACAGTTTTTTCTCAATCTTTCCCTGCCCTTGGCTGTGAATTGCATTACTGCCACTGTGATTTCAGTGCTGGTGGTAGTTAGGAGACAGAACCAGGGGCTCTGTCTTTGTGAACAGTAACAAACTTTCAGCCTCCAGTTGGGACTCTTATCAGAAAAAAATGAAAGGGAAAAACAAAACAAAACAAAAAAAAAGGAAAAGGTTAAAATCATTCTGTGCCTGGGGTCTCATCCCTGCCTGATCTATTTAAGGAAGTCTGTGGCACTTTCAGACATCTCTCAGATTATCTTTCATGGCTCTGTTAGCCTCACGACAGGAAGCCTTTTAGCAGGTGAAAGCATCTATTTACCAGCCAAGGCACACACACAGTGTCTCCAAAAGGGAATGGGGCAGTGGTGTGAGGTTACCTGTACCCAAAATACAGATTTTGCTAAAGGCAGTGGGACAGGGGAGCCAACTGCCCCTGTTTCATGTCCAAAGCCAAAGCCTCCAGGCTTCATTGTGGTCAATTCCAGCTGCTGGCCACATTTAATTAATTTTACACCAGGAGCACACTTTCCCTCAACAAATGGGGCTTTTGAAAAATAAGGAGTGTTTTGATAATTATAGATCAGGAGTTTCCAACATGGAGCCAACCCTCTTGCTGTGGGTCCTGCACAGACATCACTAAAAGTCTGAAGGATGCAGAGTGATGGGCAAAGAATAAAAACCAGTAGGAACCAAGAATTAGTAAGGAGGGCAAAGATCATGTAACCAGCAAATAGAAATATAGAACCATAGAATTCTTAAAGCTGGAAAAGATCTTTGAGATCTTTGAGGTCATTTATATAACAGAAAACAACTGAATTTGTCTTAAGACACAGAAGACAATGGAGTTTTGATGACTGGGATCCTCCTGGGGGAAAAAACTCAATGTTTATGAACCAAAAATCTGCAACTCATTGGATCCTGTTTGCCTGTGTGTCCAGTCCAATGTCCTGCTGTAAATCTTGTGGCAATAAGATTTCCCCAAGCCAGATTTAGGGATGTTCCAGCATATGGGATAATTAAACTACATCTAAATGGATGCCTGCAGCAAGGATTTCTCTTTTTTTCCCCCCACTCTTTCATCTTCTCTTTACCAAGAAATACATTCAGGTGGCAAGTTTGCCTGATCTGTTTTGTTGTTTGAGCTCTCAAAAGCAATTAATTTTATCTCAATAACTCGCAGTTTGACCTGAATTTCCTTCCTTTTAGTCCCCTGCCTCCTTCTCTCCCTAGAAGCAACGTTTCAAACTCATCCCTTCATCTGCTAATGCTTGACCTGGAGGGAGTGAATAAAACATGGAGGTGAAGAGCAGCTGCAGGACATTTATGTGCAGGAGGATCAGCATGGGACAGACCTTAGCAGGATGTTTCAAAGCCTGTCCAGGGCCAGGTGGGCTCTTGGGGCTCAGCATGGGCAGCTTGGTTGCCTCATTTCTTTGAAAGCCAAACCCAGATGAACCTCAGAGCCAAAAAAGCTGAACCTCAGCCTTTTGTTAAAAGTGAAATTCTCCAAGTGAGGAGTGTCTGACACGTCCAAGAGCAGCGTTTTGGGAGTTTGGAGCTTAAATAAAAGAGAAAGGGTGTGAACAGCTGGTGATTTGCTCTCCAGATTAACTCATCCTGAGTCACTGAGGCACTCAGAACCCAGTACCAGTTTCATACTGGCAGCCTGAGTTATTAAACTCAGAGGCTGTTCTAACACTGGCTTTGCAGGGTTATGCCTCTGTAGAGTATCTCACATGTGGGAAGTCTTCTGTTTGTTTTTTTCCTGGATTGCTTGAAAGCTCTGAGAGATTTGTGAGGCTGAAGGACATAACAGAATTGCTTCTGCTCCTATGACTGACTGATTTAGTCCTAGGAAGAATCCAATGAGTGTTTTATGGTGGGAGAACAGTGTTTTGTTGTTAAGAAGAGTGGCTTGTTTGCCTTGCAAAAGACCTGAGGCAACACAACATTGGTGACTGGATTGTGCCTCTCTTTTTGCTGTCCCTGGGGTGAGCTCAGTCAGTTCCAGCTGAGCAGCTCTGAGCCACTTTCTGTGTTTGTCCCACATTATCTGGCAGCTTCCTTGGCAAGCAGGAAGCCTGGTATGGCCACTGCCAAATCCCAGGAAGTGCTCTGGCTGTTTGAGCCCCTGTGGAAGTGATTTTCCTAAATGGAGTGGTTTGCATTTAGCCCAGAGAAGATCATTTAATTGAAGACTCTGTAACTGCAGCACTGCAGCTTGGCACTGGCCAACCTTCACCAGTTCACAGAGAATCAGCAGAGAAATGTTCTGGTCTTCAGTGACTGAACCTGTCAGGAGTAACTGTGTCCTGCTTGAGTGATGCTTTGGTTTCTGGCAGTAGCATCGTGCACTGGCTGCCACCTGGAGCCATTTCCAGCAGCAAATACATTTCAGATCTCCCCTCTTGTGTTTTATGGCACCGTGTCCCAGCTTACTGCAGCTCATATTTTACACTGTGCTCATAATTTACATTGCAGCTGAAGTGGGGCTGGGGAGGGACTGAAAACTGACACAGCTATTTCCTGATGAAGGAGGATGTGCAGCAGCTCTGCCTTGTTTAAGGTGCAGCCAGCTAAGCCCAGCACTGAAAACCAGGCAGTCTGTGCTCTCCTGTTGCATTGACTCAAACTCACACAGGTGAGCCTGCTGAAGAGCTAACCAAATGTAAACTATTGCAGCTTTGCCACTCCAGCACAAATATTTGTCACTGAATCTCCTTCTGTGAGCAGCTCAGCAGCCTCCAGGGCAGCCTGGTTGTTCAGAGGCTTTTCTGTCAATTCCAGTTATTCCAGAGATGGAGGGAAGGGGAGCAAAACTAATAACCAAGGATGAAATGACAGCTTGAATATTGGATTTTTTTTTTTTCTTCTAGCAGATCCCGTTTCACTTGTTCAAATTGATTTTTGTCAAAGGGGGCTCCTCGTGTTGTCAACACAAATTGTTGTACATGGCTTTGCAGAAACACAAACCTCCTGTTCCATAGAGTGAGAGAGGGGCTGCAGGGGGATAAAAGCATGCAGTGAACAGAATTAAGTAGATTGTTTTATAGAGCTGTTAATGTGTGTGTGTATATTCACTGAGTTAACTCAGATGTGTTTCCCTGCTCAGGAGCATCCGATGCCTGCGGAATATTATCCACTGGAACTTGATCACCACGTTCATCCTGAGGAACGTGATGTGGTTTCTGCTTCAAATGATAGATCACAACATCCACGAGAGCAATGAAGTGAGTGCTGGGAGGTGGCAGGGCCCTGCCCTGGAGTTTGGGGTGCTCAGTTTGTTGGTATAAATATTGCCAGGGAGACTTGTCCAGGTGCTCAGAGTGATTTCTGTGCTTCCCTTAATTTTAATGTGAGCTGGGAACTCATCATCCTTGATGAGCTCTTCAGATGCAAGGTTTGACATCTGAACTTCAGTCCATGCTCTGGGAGAACAAACAGAGAAATAATTCGTGCCCAGATAAAGAAGATGTCAATGCATAAATCTCTGTTATTATTCATCCAGATGCTCCTTTGAGAAGATGTAAATTCTGTTCATTTAGGATTTGCTCTGCCTGTGTTTCTGGCATTCTCACACTCCAGAAGATGGGGGTTTGTGAGCTCTGTGGTCAATGGTTTTGTGCCATGTGCTCAAAACCACTTGCTCTCGTGCTGCAAATCTTTATTGAGATTTTTACAGTTATTTAGGAAAAGTCTGTTGGAGACTGGCACTGAAATACCTTTTACAATGTGAGCACAAAGTGACAATGGAAATACAAACCTGCAGATCTAAGCACACATCATCACATGCCCCAGATTTCATTAACTCATCTTTTCTCTGCAGCCTTTCTGGGAAAAGTGCTTTATACAAGCTCAGTGATAACTTTGTTATGTTAGTGTGGGATAAGTCAGTTAAATAACACCACCAAAATGAGTGGGAACATCATTTATTCTAGATATTGATATGATCTCTGCTGATCAGCAGTGATTAAATAACACATATACAGCGGCATCAATGTGGAAATGTTTTGCATGAAGTTTATAATGCTTACAGAAAAATCAGGAAGGAATTGGTGAAGTTGTCTGGAGTCTAATGGTGGGTATGTGTGGGGATCAAGAATCCTCAGTCAAATAAACAGAAAGGCATAAACTAATGAGCTCTGCAAATTTGGTTTACTGTTTATTATTAATAAATCCACAATTCCCAAAGGACCTGCTCAAAATTCATTTCTCCCATGGAAGTCATGCAGGGGGTGTATTTGTCTGTATGTCCCAGAATATTCCCAGTCCATGGGCCAGTTCCTCTCAGTTCTGACACAGGAAAAAGTGACTTGGATATCATTCTTTATTTATAATTCCTGTAAAAAAAGGAAAGGAAAGGAAAGGAAAGGAAAGGAAAGGAAAGGAAAGGAAAGGAAAGGAAAGGAAAGGAAAGGAAAGGAAAGGAAAGGAAAGGAAAGGAAAGGAAAGGAAAAAGGAAAGGGAAAAGGAAAAGGAAACTTGTTTGGAATGGAAATTTGTTTCAAACTTCTGAAAACAAAATGTCTTGTCTTCTTCTGGGTTGTTTCAGGGTTTCATCCTATTTTAAGGGTGAAGCCAAACTGAAGTTCATATACTAATGAAATAATACAGAAATGAAAGCTTTAACACACCCAAAAGATTTCTTCTTTTTTTTTCTATTCAATAAGCAGAAGTGATCACAATTTGTGGATGGGCTGTCATTTTGTAATTGTGCTTCTTGCCCAATAAATTCCTAATCCTCAGAATTTGACTGGGCTTGGTGGTTCATCTGCTGCTCTGTTGGCTGCCTGGAGAACATCAATACCTCCTGCTTGTGAAGGCTGAGATAAAATTAACTGAGGGTCAAAAGTTTCGAATAATTCTGCAGAGTTAATTAAAAGTGTGGAGAATGGTGAGGCCAAAAGGACCAAAATCAGTGGCAGCAGAGAACCCAGGTGATTAGAGTTGTGCTTCAAGAAATGCATTCAATGTCTGCTTGGTAAGAAAAAAGTTTTCCCAGACTCGGGTGAGCAGCACTATGGAAATTGCCACCAGTTCCTTGTGATTTATTGCTGGGATGTTCCCATCTGGAGCTAATTGTGCTTCTCACAGCTGTGCTCTCACTGCACAGCCTTTTGGGGAGATGCCTTTACTGATAGACCAGAAATTCCTGTTAAGGTTGTGGCAAAATTCAGAGATGACCTGTGGCAGGGTGTGACTTACGGAGTGAAGCACCAGTGGCAGGAACAGAGGGGATAAAGTGGCTGATAAAAACATGCCTTTAAATTATGGGGTTTTTTATAAATCTCAGTGGTGCTCCTTCCTTTCAGTGGAAATGAAGCAAGATTGTGACACTAACAGAGGATCCCCAAATGACCTGCTCCTCTTGGAGGCTCGTTCTGGAACCTGAATTTTCCAGACATGTTTAGATACAGCAGATCCTGCATGTTCTGGTCAAAGCCAGCCTCACCTGAAGGTCTCAGATGCAGCTCTCTCAGCACCTAAAATGCTGTGATTCCAAGCCACAGCATAAATCTGCATCCCATGAAGGATCTACCTTTGGTTTTTTTAAGAGGATAACAACATAGAGAGTCTCTTAAATGTTCTCACCATGGTTTTAAAATGTTCTTTCCTGTTCCCTTTCCAGCCCTGGTGTAGATGTATTACCACTGTCTACAATTACTTTGTGGTGACCAACTTCTTCTGGATGTTTGTGGAAGGCTGCTACTTACACACTGCTATAGTGATGACCTACTCCACAGATAAGCTGAGGAAATGGGTCTTCCTCTTCATAGGATGGTGTAAGTGCCCTTTGTGGTTCATTTGGTGCTCTGTGGTACCTGGCATGGAAGTGTTAAAGACAAGAGAGGCAAGAATAAATCTTACAAATCCCATCGAGGTGAAATCTGGACCTCTCAGTCTGAACAGACACTTCCAAGTGAGGAGCAGACTTGAAAAAAAGCTTAATTATCTGCCAGTCCAGCTCTACAGCTGTCGTTTGGAGTGCTGAGGGATTTGGTCCAAGAAAACAGCCTTCAGCAAAGAGTCACACAGCATCTTTGTCCTGTCCTTGGGGCTGCTCACTGACTCGGCTGTGGCAAAGCTGCCTTTGGGATGCTGTGGTCAGTGATGGCCTCTGAAGGCAAAAAGGGATGTGGAAAAATGGAGATTGTCCCACTGAAAATGGGGTCAGGGATCTGAAGGACATGAGCTGTGATGTGAGGCTGGAGGAGCTGAGCTTTAATCTGGCAAAGAGGAAGATGAGGAGGGATCTGTTTGGTACCAGGAGTGGTTTGAAAGATAATTACAAAGATGATGGAGCCAAATTGTTCTTGGTAATGGCAGATGTTACAGGAAGGGACAACATCCATAAACTGCAGACTGGGAGTTGGACACAGAGAAAACAGAAAATGTACCAGGACATGGTGCAGCCCTGGAATATGGGACTTAAAAGCTGTGAAACCTCTGACCTTGGGGGTAATGCCTTAAGAGGCCTCCCAGAAACAGAGCCCAGCCAGGAGTAAAGGGAATAAAGGTGGGGATTTATTGGAAAGGCCTCCAAAGGTACCCCTGGGGAGCCAGAGGTGCTGCCCAGATGGGCCCCGAGATGGACCCTGAGAGGCCACGAGTTCTTCCCACTTTTATAGGTTTGGTTCATTTGCATCTCAGGGTTGATTCTCCAATTAAAGCTGCAGTTAATGATGGAATTGGCCTCAGCCTGCCCCCCTCAGAGGCTCTTTGGTTGATCCTTTTTGGGCCCAGTTTGGGCTGGGTGTCCTTGGAGAGCAGCCCCGGAGAGGCTTTGTTGTGTGTGCCCAGCACAGAGAGCAGCACTGAACAGGGACCAGGCAACTCCAGAGTTACACACTGGGCACTGCAGGGCTTGGAAAATAGAAAAGTTAAAACCTGAGGCATCAGAGGTATTGAAAATGCAGCCAGGCTAAGCCCTGGCTGAGGTGGGTGAGTGTTGATAGTTCTGCTCAGAGCAGGAAATTGGAGCAAGCAGCTTCAGAGGTCCTTCCTGACCAACATCTCCATGTTTTGAACTTGGCCAGGAGATGTTTGGCAGGACAGGCCCCATACAGGCAGCTTGTTCACTCGAATGGAAATCTGAGGTCTAACTGAACCAGTGAATCTGGCAGTTCTTTTCTATTGAAGGAAAAAAGGTGGGGAAAAGTCACCAATAGTTTCTTTTGTGAAAGCAGAATGACATTTTGTTCAGAAGTGCCTTTCCCTCTCTACAGAAGTAATTGAATTGCAGCTCTGAAGGCAGAAACAGCCTTTGAAACAAAATATGTTATTCAGTCCCAAATCAAATGGGAGCTAAGAGGAGTTGTAGTAGAAAGAAATGTTTATTTGGGGAGTTGATTCAATTTTTTCCCCAGTAGTTCCCAATTCTCTCAGCAAACTGGAAAATCAGCTGCTTGCACAGCTCTCACAAAGACACAGATTGGTTTGATCCCTGATGGTTTCCCTCCCTGCCTCTGTCAGAGCCCTCTGGGTCTCTCATTACCCATGCAGGAGTGCTGTGAGCTAAACCCACCTTTCCTCTCACATTTTGGGTGCATTCTGGCTCTGCTCTGCCTCCCCATACACATTTTTTTTTAGCAGTGTCATTTTCAAATCCCTGTTCTTCACTTTGCAAGGAAAAGTAAAATGTTTTCTTTTGGGGGGGAGGAGGTGGCCCCATTTTCTCTGTTCCTCCCAAGAACATGGGGACACGAGTGCAGCAGACCCTCTCAGGCTGTGCTGAACTGGATGAAAGACACCACAATCATCTGAAGGGCCACCCAGACCCTTCAGTCACTCAGAGATGTTGGGGCAGGAGATCAGAGCACTCCTTGCTGAGGTTAAAGATGACCCCTCAGCAGCTCAGGCCCATCCCTTCTGTGTCGTGGTTCTCTTTCCACCTCTTTAAAGCTTTCATTTCCCACAAGAGAGGCAGAAAATGGGAGGTTGAAAGGTTTGTGTCAGGGACAAATCCACCTGTGCTCCTCCATGAGGGTTTAAGACACGTTGCTCACGCTGGGGTGGAAGCAGATGCTGGAGGGAGTCACTGGATCTGGGCTCTGCCCATGCACTCAGTGATTTCAGAGGGGCACAAACCTGGAGTTTGGAATGAGGGATGGAGCTGGAGAGGCTGGACTTGTCTGGGTTTTCCTGAGGTGAGAAGTTAAAGGGGGAGTGGAGAGGGAAAATTCTCCCCTTCTCATGTTGACATCAGTCGTGTCCTTGCTTGAATGTGAGTCAAAAAGCCACGTCCTTTTACTCTTCCTCCCTGCCAGGTTCCTCCTCCAGCAAATCCCCTTCAAACCAGCTGGTTTGGAAGGCCTTACACAAACACTTGTCAGGGGGTGCAGTGATGTCTGTAAAGTTAAAAGTGGCTGGATCCTTCAGAAGGAGAGAGGAACAAGAATTCTGATACTGCAAGATATCAAACTATTCTTTCTCACAACCCTGTTTCATAGGGATCAATGAACTCATAAAAACTGTTGGAAGTTTTGCAAATGTGCTTCATCCAAAGATCCCAGTAAGTTTACAAGCTTTTTGGAGCCAGGGAAATAAAAACCTAAACACCTGCTCCCAAGTACAGTCTTTTAAGATTTTGCTGTATCAGCTGCAGCAGTGAAAAGTCAGCCAAAACTGTTCTGGTCACTTCTATGGAAATATAGGTATTTATGTGTGTGTTTGTTAATAGTTCTATTAACTCTCCTTACTGGTACTGAAGTTTTATTGAGATGATCTTTTTTATTTTTAAATTAAAAGGTCTTAGCAGACCAAGATAGGACCACTTGTGATGAGAGTCTCCCAGTTCATTAACTCAGACTCTCCTCACTCAAACCTGAATTTACTTTGGTACCCTGGATCCATCCATCCATCCATCCATCCATCCATCCATCCATCCATCCATCCATCCATCCACTTGTGATTAACTCCTGGTTTTTTTGCTCCTGCAGGTATTCCCTGTCCAATCATCATTGCCTGGGCCATTGGCAAGCTGTATTATGAAAATGAACAGTAAGTGATGTTAATATTTGCATTTGTGTGGCTCTCCAAACAAATCGGGACATGAATATACATCCAAACCATATCCCAGGCCACATATTCCTGCTTCCACTGGCTGTGCATTTCCTTCTTCCTTGCTGTGAGGAGCAGGTCCTTGCTCAGCTGTGCCCATTCCCTGCCTGTCCTGCCTGGTTTCTTTCACTTGGGATTGGAGACCTCTTGTTCTCTAAGAAAAATGTCCTTAAAGAGCTGCCAAGTCTGATCAGTTCCTCTGTCCCCAAGGACAGGTTCCCAGGGGGATTTCATCCACTAATTCTTTAAACAGCTGCAAGTTCCACTTCTAAAATCCAGGGTCCTGCCTTTGCTCCTTTGTTGTTGTCCGTTTGTCCTGAGCACTGCTCAGGGGAGTCGTGTGCTGCTCCCAGGTCAGACCTACCCAACTGGACACGGGCAGCAAACATGGACTTGCCTGCAGCTTCCAAGCTGTTTGGGACAGCCCAAAATTCAGGAAAAATGGGAAAATTCCTTTCTCCATCTGAGCAACCATTTAAGTTGTTTGGGTTCAGGTTCTGTAGCTCATCATAGTTTAAAAGCTCAAAATAGCACACAGGAAGAATGTTAAGGAAATGCTTCAACCAACTCCTTAACTTTTTAATCTTTGTGCTTCACAGAGATCATTTTCTGCACCATGAGGCAACTGTAATTGGTACTGTGGCCAATATCCTGTCTGGGGTTTAGCAGTTCTTTAGCAAAATATGGCAGCTCTGAGGAAAAAAAAAAAAAGTACTGTTAAATCTCAATTTAAAAAGCTCCACACAGATTACTGAGAGAATTATTGCAGTAATTTCATTGATAGGTATTTGTTAAGGGGAAGAGTTAATTGTGAGATCTAATGAACAATAGTGATGAAACCAGTGGTGGGTTTGGTTGTATAAAGAACTATCAGAGAACCCTGTAGAATATTAAGTAGTGCTATTCAGTAGAAATGTGTTCTGTGTATCTGAGTCTTACCACAACTGTCTTCCTAAATTGTCCTCTTCAATATTCAGGGAGTGTTTGTTTAGCCTTCCAGAGGAAAAAAAAAAAGAATAAAAAGTGGTTAAATGGCTTTTATTTCACACAGATGAAGCAAATAATTGTCAGTGATTTCAGTTTCTCTTTTTGATTTTAAAGAAGTTATTTTATTGCAGAAACAGTGACACGTGCTGGATTTAAAGCAAGGCTTCAGATGATTGGCAGAAGTTTGCAATACCTCAGCTAAAGGTCCCAGTTAGAACAGTTAAGACTCTAAATATGAAATATTGCTGATCAGATGTGGACATTTGTAATGGCTCTGGCAAATAGCTGTCTCCTCTCAGTGCTACTCACCCAAGTTAATTAGAAATATTTAGATTACAATGTAACAGAGCTGGTTTATGGCCCAATGAGTGCAACACAAACCTAAAAGTGCTGATTTTTGTGTTTTTCTCCACTACCTACAAAAGGGACCTGGACCACCAACTCCTCTGGAGACTCCTGTGTTGCAGAGTCTGCCTTTGGCCACAGCCTTGTTACCTCAGAGTGCGTGGAAGTAAATCCACATTAATTCTTCACTCAGCACAACCTTGGTCTAATACTGGACTTCAGATAATAAATTTCAGCATTTTGGTCTTCCAGCTAAGCAACAGTGAAATTCCAGAGAGCACCCTTTGCCCTGGAACCTCATTTGTGCTCTACCAGCTCTGTTCCAAATTCTTTGCTGGCTTTTTCTAGCCCACTGAGTTCTGCCACATGCCTCAGTCTGCTTCTTATTAGTCCCTCTGCTAGATCAGCCAGCTTCCCAGGAACTCTCTGCTTCTCTTAGTTCTCTGAGTTTCAGGCAATCAAAAACAGTTCTCCCAAAATACCCTTCAAAATCTTCTCTCAAATGTGGCTCTTGCAAGTTCTTGAGAATTTTGTTTCTTGCCCTGGCATATCTTGTAATTATTTTTTCTTCATATCTTTCCAGCTATGTTAAAAAAAAAATAAAATAAAATTCAAAACGCCAGTTTCATTCATTTAAGGCTGCCCCGGGGATTCTTCTTGGATGATAACTTGGCTGGAGGAAGTACCTTATTCCAAGTCTTGCTCTCATGCCCAAATATTGAAAGATGAGTTGCAAAATTACCAATTCACGCTAATTTTCAGCCAGGACACCAGGGAATAGCAGACATCTTTCACATTTCTGAAATGTTCAAAGCTCCCTCATTTGTTTGGAACTCGAGGGATGTAGGAATTGAGCCAAGAAAAGGCAAATAATTGTGAGGTGCTGAGCTGTGTTCCTGATTCCAGCTGCAGACCTCAGCTCTCCAGAGCATCTTGCAATGGGCAACCAGCTCCTCCTGTTTTAGCAAACAGCACATTTTGGAGGGAGGCTTTGGGGGTGTGGTGTGATCCATGAGGATCCCATCTGACCCAGAGCTTTCCTCATCCCAGCTCATTTCCCCTGGGCTTGTGAGGTTGTGTCTCACAGACTGCAACCTCTTGGAGGCAACACCTATGACATCTTGCTGCTTGTAAAAGTGCAAATCTGGCTCCATGGTCTGCTTGGCTCAGGAATTCCCCTTGTTTCCATGGCTCCAGTGGCACTAAATTGTCTGTTCCACAAAGCAAACATGGGGAAGGCATAACTTTTGCTGTGTAGGCTTATTGTGTGGTATCCATGGCAGGGAAGAAAACTCTCAGACCCTTGGACTCCAAAATCTGCTTCCTGAGGGATCTGGAGCTCCAATGATCTAAGCCTGAAGGAATTATAAATGCAAAGCTGCCTTTGCTTGGTGGAATCCTGGATCCAGACCCTGTGGCTGTATCTGTAATACTGAATTAGCTGGGCCTGGATTAATTCCTGGGGCTCAGCTTCCAAATGGCATGGAATAATTCACACCCGTGTTATTAAACCTTCTTGGCCTCCAAAATCAAGGGAGCTGCAGTTTGTGGACTATTGGGAATGTCCTCTGGCTCCTGCCAGCTCCAGATTTGTTCCCCAGGAATAGTTTTGGACTTGATTAGTTTTTGGCCCGGACCAAAACTACCCCAAGGAAAATGGAATGGTGTGAGTTCAGACCTGAGCCCAGCCTCTCATTCACTTAGCAGCATAACAGATTTATTACTCTCAGTGAAGAGGCTGAAGCTGCTGTGAAATCTCAGGGTTATTTTGTTGTGTAACACAGCTGGGAGAAAACCACTTGAAATCAGTGGAAGTGGAGGTGAAGCCAGCGCTCGGTCACGTGTGACGTGTCCAGGCTCTCTGCTGCTCTGAGTCCTTTCAGTTTGTCATTTCACTTCACCTGAGTCCATTTCCCAATCCGTTTTGGGTTGTCCCAGGCAGTTTGGAAGGTGGTGTTGGAGCAGGAATTTGATGGCTTCAATGGCAGTGGCTCTGTTCTGCCTGCTGGCTTTGGTGGCCATGGGATCATCAAGGTTGGACAGGGCCCCTCAGCTCACCGAGCCCAGCCACTCACCCAACACTGCCACGTCCTCCACTGACCCATGGCCCCAAGTGCCACATCTGTGTGGTTTCTGAGCACTTCCAGGGATGGTCACTCCACCACTGGAGTCTCCAGTGGTCCCCAGTGGTTCCCAGATTCCTTCAAAGCCAATGGGGGTGACTCCTTATTCACTCAGTATTTTATTTAGACAGCATTTCTGTGCAACTTGAGACCTGTCTGTTTAAGTGACAGCTCTTTGTGCAATGTGTCTTTGGGCACTGCAATGGATAACAGGGTTTTCTTTCTCTTACACAGAATATTTCTTTGATCCCTTTCTCTGACATCTCCTGCATCCTCCGTATAGCAGGTTCTCACATTTATTGGAAATGTTTGTGTAGGCAATAGCCAAAACCATAGAGGGAACACAATGTTCTAATGGGAGGGGAAAATGGGGCTCAGATCTGTGTCCAACAGCAGGTGATTTGCAGCAGAAAACTCATTGCTCATTATTTATATGTGATTAAACAGTGCAGTGAATAAAGGAACACCTCTCTCTAGTGTCCAACATATTACAGTCTAAAAGAAGCGAAGTTACCTTTACAAATTGTTTTCTTATTTGTTTTGTTTTGGTTTTTACAGGTGCTGGTTTGGAAAAGAGCCTGGGAAATATATTGACTACATATACCAAGGGCCAGTGATTCTTGTTCTCCTGGTAAGTGTTTTTGTGGGTGGGAGGACACTGCCATCTCCCACTGAGAGGAGGTTTGATCTCTGATGTTCCACTTCTGTTTTTATGGAAAGCGAGACGCAAACAAGGCCAAACATCTTCAGGTGTTCTCTGAAGTGGCCACAGTAGATAATGCTGCAAGAATTGAAGTGAGTTGGTTTTGGCTGTTTCTTTGGGTTTGGGGCATCCTTTCCTCCTCCCGCTGCAGTGCTGTTTGCTTTTGTACAGGGTTTTGAGATGTGGGAAGGAAAAAGTATTGAAAACCAGGAGGTGCAGTACAGTATCTGCTCACCCACTTGGGGCTCTGGACAGCTACAGCAATTCTGTGGCTCACATGATTTAGAAAAGTGCAATAATCATGGTCAGGAATGGCATCTTGCACAGTCGTGTCCATTTTCTGCATCACCATCACTGCTGTGTGTTTGTTTCTAGATTTCCTTTTGGGAAGTTTCCTTCCCAGTGCTCCCCACTGATGCCTTTTCCTGGTCT
The DNA here is from genome assembly GCA_013399225.1 of Rhipidura dahli. Classification (NCBI taxonomy): domain Eukaryota; kingdom Metazoa; phylum Chordata; class Aves; order Passeriformes; family Rhipiduridae; genus Rhipidura; species Rhipidura dahli. The sequence continues at coordinate 1,235,501 of VXAC01004589.1, read as the reverse complement.
TAAAATCAAGAGCCAAACAGGGTTAGAAGGGAAAAAGGGATTTTCCCTTGGTGTTTATTTTAAGGATCCTCAGGTGCACCACGGCCAGGTCGAATGCAGCCCAATGCACCCCGCAGTGCCCACCCACAATAGATCTGGGATCACATTAGAGGTGTTACTAATTAGCACATCTATCAAAGATTCCCCAAGGAGAGGCTCCAGTGAGCCCCCTCCCCAAGGAACCTTCCCCTGGATGGTTCTGTCTCAGTTTCCAAAATGTGTTCTGGAGAGGCCCTTGGGCTCTGGGCACACTGATCCCTGACTACGAAGCTTCTGAAATGTTCAGTGTCCCAGCTTGGCAAACAAGTGCAAGAATGTGGGCAAAAAGCACTGAGAATACAGAAGTTGTAAAAAGGTATAACAGGGGTATAAAAGAAAAGACAAAAATCATCATGGCATCACCACACTTACCAGGCTGTTTACTCAACAGTCCATCTCCTGTGCCGACCAATAATAGGCAGAGGTTGAAGGAAGCTCATTTTAACCCATTTCAAGCCTTCAGCTGAAGCACAGTGGTGCTTTCCCAGAAAAAAAAAAAGCCAAAAAACCCCCAAACTGGGTGTGGATGGAAAGCATTAGTTAGCTATTAGTAAGGAAAAAGCTGAAAAGAATGATTCTACTCTTCCAGGCAGATGAACCAACAGAGAATTCCCAGGGCTCAGTGGGTTCCCCTCTTTTAGGGAGCCAAGGTTTGCTGTCCCTTATGTCACTCCAGCCCCCACGGGGGAGGTGCAGATGCTCCAGAACAGGCACCACTGGCATCTTTCTCCAGGCTAAGGACCCTCATGTTGTCACCTTGTCAGTGCCCTGTTCGTGGGATTCAGTGTGACAAAAGTTCCTGTGTTGCCCATGAACCCAGCAGCTGATGTGTGTGTGTGCCCTGAGAGCAGCAGAGTTCACTTCTGTGTTAATTGTTAGGTTACAGCAAAAAGATCACCTGAAAAGAGAAAAAAAACCATAAAAGAAGTATGTTTTTATGTAAAAATTATTTTATTTATGTTCTAAGGAGAGGAATAGCAATGGGTGTGATACACACAGTCTGATTTGTGTTGCTGAGGGAGCTGTCACAAAAGCACAAACAGCCTCACAGTAAATTGACCTGGCTGGTACAGAGACTCCCTCACAAATAAATCCTATTTAGACAACACAAGGTGGAAGATTTCTGCTGCTCAGAGCACTTGGATTTCACATCATTGCCTGGAAATCTGTGACTGTGAATTTACCTGGCCACAGGACCTGTGGAATCCTTGGGTAGCACCTCTCTGACAGATACCAAAGTCATGAAAACAGCTTTTTTCCTCTCCAGAAGAGCACTTTAAATACTTACAGACCCCAAAGAGACCCAGAAGATGGAGGTGTAGTTGTGGGCTGCCTCTTTCTATGCTGGTCATTATATTTACCTCTAATTTGGAACAGCCTTGAGACCCCTCTAAGCTGGGCCAGTGACTGAAGAGCCCAGAGCTGGCACTGGGAATTGAACCTCCCTGCCTGGGCCTGCCTGCACGTGAGCTCTGATGAGATAACAGCACTAATTGCACTGGGAAAGCAGCTGGTAATGTTTGGAGAAGCAGCACAGGGACGAGTATCACAGTCTCTGGTTTGTTTCTTTTACTTTTTCAAGTCTGTTTCACTCAGAGTTTGAATCAAGGCACAGGAAACTGAAAGTTTTCCTTCTGTCTTTGATGTTTATTGTATCTTATCTATAACACAGCTACACAGAGACTGCTTTCTAAGTTAACAAAGAAAAAATGGTGCAGGATGTCTGCCTCCAAGGTCACTTATACCCCAAATTGTTAAATGCCAACAAATTTATTTTCACTTATAAACCAGTGACCATTAATTTCTGACCCAATGTAATTTACATTTTTGACCCAATGACAAAACACTCAGATTTGTGAAGAAGAAAGAAGAACAAACCCATGCCCAAAATCCTCCATCTTGTCACCTATGTATTACTAATATCCTACAAACCTGATTATTCTACATATTCCACCCAGTGATATAACTTTTCTCTTTAATCACACAGCAGCACCCTCTGTGTTATCCCACAATCCTGGGAGCCTTTCCCAGGGCCTCAGGTCAAATGCAGTGAGCTTTTGAGGATCATTGCTTGCCAGAACTGAAAGACTGAAATTCTCAGGATTCAGGGTTCCAACAGGCGAGCTCTTCCTCCCCTCACTTTGGGGTTATTCCCCTCAGAAAGCACTGCTGGGGGAGGAAAATACCTCTCTGCAAATAAAATCTAAACAGCAAATCTGAAAGCTCCTGTTACAACACACTCCTGAGTCCTAAAATCTGCTCCCCCATTTTGTTTCTTTTTTAATTTTCACCATCAGTTCACTTTTGGAGCATTTCTAATTAAAACACACAACCCCACGGTGTCTTGAAGTCACTTGACTTGCTCGTGTTTTGACCCTTAGGTGAATAAACTCAGTTGTATGTGCTGACAGGAGCATCACTTGCTGTTGTTGGAGTCACTGACCCTCCAGGGGTGCTGTGAGAAGGGCTGGGCTGAGAGCACAGCCTGGCATCACCACCCTCGGATGGGGTTGTGTCTCTCCCTTAGCACAGACAGGAGCAAAGTGCTGCCTTCCTCTTCCCTCCAGTCAGCAGTGCTCACCCTGAGTGGAAAATACAGAGATTTCAAAAATAGGACAACTCCTGGACCTCTTCCAGTTGCAGCTCATGAGTTGGGTTTGAATTAATGAGGAACTGAAGTGGAGCTGCAACTTTGTTTTGGGAAAGAATGTACAGGACAGGACAAAGTCCTGATGGGACAAGGGGGAATGGCTTTAAGATGATAGAGGGTAGATTAAGGTGGGATATTAGGAAGAAATTCTTCCCTGTGAGGATGGGGAGGCCCTGGCACAGGGTGCCCAGAGAAGCTGTGGCTGCCCCTGGATCCCTGGAAGTGTCCAAGGCCAGGTTGGACAGGGCTTGGAGCAGCCTGGGATGGTGGAAAGTGTCCCTGCCCATGGCAGGGGGTTGGAACTGGATGATCTTTCAGGTCTCTTCCATCCCAAAACCCATTCCACGACAATTGTATGAGACAGCCATCCCAGGACTCGGCTGGAAAAATAAAGAGACATGAATGTTACAAGAAGAAATTGATGTTATTTCCAAAAGGGGACTAACACTAAAGGCTGAAAGTCTAAATACTCCTTGAAATTACAGTTCCTGTGCCCCTGGGAACACTCAGCCTGGGGTGGTTAAAATTGGCTTCACCCACCTGTGTGAAGAGCCAAGAGCTCAGTGTCCAGCTCAGGGGAGCTTTGGTTACCTCTTGGACACATCTTTGTGTATTCCAGGGGCATCATTGCACCAACCAGTGGCAGTATGATCAGAGTGCTGAAATATTCTTAGAGGGATAAAGAGTTGCTTCTAAGGATGCAATTCTGTTTAAATACATTTTTTTAAGGATTTTTTTTTTTTCTGTTAGAAATGATTTCCACTGGGTTTGGTTTCTCGTTTTCTTCCATTGAGCTGCTGCAGCACAGGACAGTCACAAGGAGCCAGTCATGGTGAAGCTCTAAACCTCACTGGGAAATAAAGATGGGCCTAAAAAAGACCTTTGATCATGGCAACAGCCATCAAGCCCATCTTTAGATCACATTATTGTGCTGTATGTCAGGGACAAAGACTTTGAACAATGCAGTTGAGTTGTTAGATTGATTTTCTCCTTGTCTGAAGAAGGAGCTTGGAGATTGACTTGGGCTGAAAACAGGGAAACAATTTCGGAGACAATTCCAGAAAAGAAGGGAATGGAATTTAAGTGATGATTCTGTATATTGGGCAAGAAACCTGTATTTTTATTGACAAAAAATCTGAGGTAGAGAATGTAGGTAATCATCCATTTTTGTTTTGTTCCTGAATGGATTTTGGCTTGAACACATCCCACAAGAGATACAGTAATTTAGCACATTAGATGCTTTGAAATTTAATTTCTGGTAGCACTAGAGAAACACCCTCTATCAGGTATTTTCTCTTCAAATTAATGCTTTGGGGTTTCTTAATTCTGATCTGTTTCCTCAGAGTCACAGAACCGTGTTTTAATCACACACCCCTCTCTCTCAAGCTAAGCAAGGGCTGGAAAAAACCACCAGGGAAGTGAATTTCATCCTGATTTTATTAAAGAAAATACATTTCTCGTGTTCAGTTTTAAATGCAAACCTGCCAAAGAATTGGTGAACCATGGAAATACAGCAGGGTCAGAGGGCAGACCTCAGAGAAGAGGCACCAGAGGCAGTTTTTACCTGAGCTGCTTTTTCCCTCAGGAACTTCTGCTGTGAATTGACCTCATCTATGAACTGCTCTGCAATATTTCTCAGAGCTAAGATTGTATAAATCTGTAATTTTTCAAACAGGCAAATCTATTCTTCCCCCCCCAAACCTTTCATTCAGCTTTAATAGATTTTTTTTTCCCTCTTGTGCCTGAGAACTGAACAGTTTTGCAACCTTTGGGTTTTTATGTGTCTGGTTGAAAATAATTCACCACAACCCATTAGGTGCTGGAGTGAGTGGGTGTATGAGGTGGGGAAGGATCTGGAGTTCACTTCTGCCTCTGCCTTCATCAGCTGTTTGATTCCAAATAAGTCAGATTGCTGCTCAAAGCTCAGCTCCCCCAGCTATAAAGCAACTTTAATGATTATTTTACAATGATCTCCCTTTGCTTTGAGATTCCTGGATGACAAGCGAGGAGTTGTGTCCTCATTTCAGTGTGGAATTGTGCTCAGGAGAGAACCACAGATACCCAAGAGGCCTTGCTGATGTGCTGAAGGTGTAGCATTTTTGTGGTGGCAAGATCAAATCAATCCAGGTGTGACCACGCGAGTGGATTTTTACAGCAGCACCCCTGTAGCCTGGTTTATTTTGTTTTGCTTTCTCAGTAAACTCCAGACATTTTTTTTGTTCCCTTTCTTCCAGTGGGAGCTGGGATGAGGCTTTCAGGGAGCCAGTGAGTGTAACTCCAGCATTTCTTTGTGAATGGAAACTCCCAGAGCTCATAACTCTCCGTGTAAAGCTGAGATTGTTTGTCTCCCCTGTGGTGTTACCTTTCCATCCTGTGATTTCCTGTGCCATGTTACTGCCTGATCACTCAGTCCCTGGACAGCTCTTTGCAATCAGTGTTGATTTTTGCTGTTCTGAGCAGTTTGATGCCACGAGAAACCTGTCAGCCCGTTCTTCAGTCCCTTTTATGGATCACTGAGATCTCTGGGAAACAGCACAGATCTGCTGGCAGCCTCTTTCCACTGAGAAATCAGAATAAAATATGTATATCTATATATATATGCATAAATATGAGTATTCCTGCCCTTTTTCCCTCGTGTTCTTATGCACAGTGCTCTTCCCTCCAAACCTCCAACAGCCACATTTCTGTGGGGACCTTTGGAGTTTGGAATTTGAATTCCTTTCAGAGGATTGTCCGCTGGATCTCCCTTATCCTCATGTTGACTCTTTCAGAGGACTTCACAAGCCACATCATCCTTTCCCTTCACACCTTGTTTCTCTTCTTTACAAAGAATTTGTCCAGCCCAACTTCAGGTTATGGGAAATCTCAGTATCTCAATGTAGCAACCACTGGCTGATGCTCTGGAAGGCCATGACAGGAAACAATTTTCAGTAAAAAGCTGAGTTTGTTCAGTTTTTCAAAACCAAGGCTGTGGAAAGATAGGGTGGTTTTTAACAGAGGGTGAGGGTGCTTAAGTTTATTAACAAAATCAGCTGATTTATTGACAGAAAGGGAGTTTTCATAAGTGAGAGTTATCCTTCCACCATCCCAGGCTGCTCCAAGCCCCGTCCAGCCTGGCCTTGGACACTTCCAGGGATCCAGGGGCAGCCACAGCTTCTCTGGGCACGCTGTGCCAGGGCCTGCCCACCCTCACAGGGCAGAATTTCTTCCTAATAACCCATCTAAACCAACTCTCTGTCAGTTTGAAGCCATTTCCCTCTTTCCTGTCACTGTCTTCACTTCTTGCTTCATTTAAAACACCACAGTCCACATTGCTGAAGAGCCTTTCTTTTGATCTTCCAAAGAAGCAAAAGTTTGCTCACTTGCTGTTTCATGTTTGTGTATGTGGCTACAAGCATTTCATTTGGGTTTTTTTGGTTTTTTTTTCTGAAAAGCATTCCCTGATCCTGTGCAAGCATCCTCCTTGTAGGTGCAATTGCTTCTCTGAATATTTTCTTCATTTCTGCTGACTCTCTTCACACTTCTGCTTCCACTTCTGCATTGTTCTGTCCAGAGACTGAGATTTTATTATTATTATTTGTATTTTTTTTCCTTTCCCCTTCTCCTTCCTATCTGAAGGGCTTATGTTTTTCCTCAAACACTGATTAAATTAGTTTTCCTATTGATTTTTTAAAAAAAAATCCTGTTGATTTTTCTTCTTGCTCTACAGATGAGCAGTTCCTCCACTGCTGCAGGTTTGCAGTTCATGACCTGCTGGCATCCTCGAGTTCCTCTTGCAATACTTTTATCACAAATTTTGCTGGTTTGCACACAGGCTGTGCTGGCTGCACAGAGCACAGAGATAACGTGCTGGTTGCATTACAGTCCATCCAGACTTTATCTCAAATTCTGCCACCACTGCTGTTACTGACTCCCTGCTGTTCACATTCTGTAGCTGTGGAGTCAGTAAGTGCCCAGCAAGGTGTTCAATACCATGGACACTCTAAAGATTTTCTGAAATTTCTGCTTCTGTCTGGGAAATATTCATTTTTCTTAATCACATCTCGTTACACCTGGTTGTACATGAAAGTATTTTCCAGCCCAAAGGAGTCATTTTGGTGCCTGTGACCTTTACAAAGGAAACTTTTGTGATAAAAGGCCCTGTCTGAGGATCAGGTCAGGCCAGCGTGGCAGAACAATTAAAACAAAGCATTAATTAACTGGCAGAGTGCTGATCTGAGGTCAGGATGGCAGCATCCAGAGCTCCCACTAAAATGACTGCTCTGATCCCAGTTTGGATTACTTGACCCTGAGGTGATTTTACCACATTGCATGAAAATACAAAGTCTAAATGGAACAGTTTTTACTGTTCCTGAGAGTGAAGAGGAGCAAACATTCTGGGAAGCACAAAAGAAAAGCCCAGCAGAAAATGAGCCAAATAAAAGCCAGTTGTCCACTGAATTCCCCAAAGGAGAAAGAGCAGAGCTTAATGACCTCCCTTTTAAACTCCTGGGCATGGGGGAAACTGCAGAGAAGCCCTCGGAGTCAGCATTGCCTCCTCTGTGCACCTTGGCTATTTCATCTGGCTAAGGGAGATAAATTTCCTCTCAAATGGAGTTTGCTTTTTATGAGAGAAAAGTTCTATCACCAGAATAATTTGCTGAAAAGTTTCTTTTGGTTCAGAAGAGTTTCTGGGCTCATGTGTTCAGGTTGTAACCGAACGGTGCCAAAACAGATGGCTCGAATGCTTTTTGGATCACTGGCTTGTAACTCCATTTTGGGGGTCTGAATTTTCATCCCAATTTAGAAATGGAAAGACTAAACTTCTGGCAAGACAGGAAAACTTTTTCTTTCCCATCTGTACTTGGAGAGGGTCTTATTCCAGCAACAAGGATATTCTTAGCGTGGCATAAATAAAGGAGAAGAAGAAATAAGCCATTTTGTTCTGTTTTCAAGACTTTGCCTTTGGATTCAATTCATCTACCAGTAAATGTCAAGGTAAAAATCCTTAGTTGTGTTTTCCATTAGGAAGCAGAAAACAGGGACAAACAGCAATGAATGAAAATCTAAAATGAGAAATAAAAAGGATGCACTGCCTGCCATCATCACCTCTCTCAAATGACCTTTCCTCAGTCTCCATTTATGGAGCTGATGGGGGGGTTTTGTTAGAGCTGCCCAGCTCCAAGGAATTAATCTGTTGACATAGAGCTCCAATAATAACAAAGAAGTCCTTGACAAATAATTGTGTACTTTGCTCAATGCAGCACTCAGGCTCTTTTCCAGGAAAACTCACTTTGCAGTGGAGTGGGATCCTCCTTCCTCTGAAACACTGCGATCTCTCCGAGGAGCAAACACCAGAGGCTTCCTCTCCTCTGCCTGTAAATCTGGCTCACTCTGGTAGCCACCAGAACTGTGGGCTCTCTCCAGCTGAGAGAACAGCTCCATTTCCATCTCCAGACCCTCAGCTCTTGCAGGCTGTGTGCAGCAGCCTGTTCCCTGCCTGATTCCTGGGTCGTGTCCCCTCTCCTGAGCACTCTGCCCCCATCAGCCCCACGAGCCCCGTCTGATGCACTGAAAATTCATCTTGAGATCAAACCTCTGTGAGTGCTGCTAAAAGGTCCCACTGAGCCAAGTGTCTTTCTGAAACTGAGTGGGTTTTTTAGTTTTTTTTTTTAAAGAAATCATAGAAAGTGAACACACTGACACGTTCTTCTAGAAGGCAAAACCAAAAATGAGTATTTTGCTGCGCCCACATTTTCATCTTTTCCCTTGGAATTTTTTGCTTGCTAAGATCTGCATTTTAGGGAAACCCTAACCCTATCCAAGACTTAAAGACCTCTCAGAGAAACCTGAATAGAGACAAAATGTTGGTGCCTCAGAACATTTCTGAGCTTCCACAGACTGTAATGTCACAAAGCCTCAGCAGATACAGCCACGCTCATTCCAGTGAAGCGCACGTGGGATATCCTGGGCAGCCTGAAGATCAGTGGAACATTTGTGTGGGCAGCTGGTTCAAGTCCAAGCCCTATTAGTCCAAAACCACTAATTTAAAGTATGTCAAATGAACCACTATTGAAAAGTTCCCATTTCTTTCCAGTGAATATAAATAGATCCTGGGACAGCCAACTGCTTAATCTAACAAGAAATTATGCCAGTCCAAGTCACATCCTTATGCTCTTGCTCTTCTTACCCTCACTCTGGGATGGAATTGATTTATAGCCAAGGCCAAGTCACTTGGCTTTTCTGTCTTAGGTACTAAATCTAGAATGGGGAAGAATTAGTTACTCCTTTTCCTGGAGAAACTGTGGGATGAAGGCAGCAGCAGGAGCCGTGTGTGTAACAGGGCTGCCCTCGTGCCCTGTCCTGCTGCAGCACAGCCGGGCAGAGAAACCTGTGAGAAAGTGCAAAACCAAGCCCTGAAGGAGCTTCACACCTTATTCAGAAATTCTAAAGCCAAAAGGAGCTGTGAATTATTTTTGTAACCCCCCTTTATGCACTGAAAAGGCCACAGGATTCTCCTGACTCGATGGTCCTGTGCATCCAAGCCATCACCTCTTGGACATACACCTGAGACCCTTTATTCAGCACCCTCCATCCAACTCAGGATGGTCTCCTGCCACCTGTTCCATTTACCAACCCTTAAAAAACCCCCCAGATCTCTGGTTTTCAGGGAAAGGCAGACCTGTACAAGAAGATTGCAGCATTAATAGAAGAAGCAGGGTGACACCCACTCTGAAGTTCAGCCTGAGATGACTGAGGAGGAGGATTCAGTTTGAGTGGTTGATGTCACTGTCCCCTTCTCCTGGAAAATGTAATTAGAATTAATGTCCTGGCAGGGTTTTCTCAGACACCTGGGCAGTTTTTTAAGAGGTCAGCACTGATGTATCTGCCTTGCTGCTGCTGCTGGGGAGAGCTGAGGTCTCTCACCAGCTTTGTGTCACATGTGCCAGTGCCACCCTGGCTCTGGCTGTGCAGGGGTCCCTCAGGTGCTGCTCTGCTCTGGACTTGGCTGAACTGGGAGAATGGAAAACAGCCCTTCATGGAATGAGAGTGTTTCTGGTGAAATAACTCCCAGAATTTTCAGCTAGCAGTTCTTCTGGACTGATGAATCACACTTCTGCAATTGGATTTCAGGAAAGGCCAGAATCCCTCCTTTTCTGATGCAGGCTGTGGCAATGTGAATTTCCAGTTCAGATGGCAGGATGCTGTCACATCAAAGCAGGACTCATGAATCCTGAAGTGCCTTCTTCAGCCCAGTTCATCACATTAATGCCATGTGATCAATCCTACTGATATTTGCAGTTTGCTCTTACCTAGGAGTCTGTAATTCAGTCTGGCACTTCCCATTATGATTGCAAAGCTGGCACGTTTGGGATTGGTGCCTTTTTTGCACCCTTGGTAGAAATAACCCAAACATGGCTCTGAGCTGATGGAGAACCTCAAGACTTTCAGAATTTCAAAGGTGGGAGTTTTCTTTCTGTGGGTAAAGGACACCTCCATTTACCTCCCCCTGAGCATTGACTGCCTGAATATTTCTCTTTCTGTTACTGAGGAATGGTGCAGTCACCAGTGTGAGGACTTTGATTCACCTCAAACCACTGATATGGAGCTGTTTTTATCTCTGGTAAATGAAGTGTGTTCACTTGAAGCTCATAATATGACAAAAACAATGCCAACAAGAACACACACACAGGCTGCACTGTTTTATTTACTCCCTGTACTCCCCAGGGCCCTGCTCTGCCAAGAAAATCATTTCCAAAAATGCCATGTTAACTCCTAAAGCAGGGTTTTTGTATCTCCTGTAATAAGTGCTGCCAGTCTCCCAGTGTCTGCTCAGGTGTTTTATTGCTCCATTTGTTCTAAACCGTGTTCCAGGTGCCACAGGGAATGCTCTGATGGATGCCAGGGTGTGTAAACATTGAACTACACCCCACAGCACAGGGGAAATATTTTGAGAACACCTTTAAATTGTCAGCTCTGCTGTGGCATTGGTAAATATTCAGGTGTTGATCACAGACTTGTTCCATTCATGGGCTGAAAAATGCCAGGAGCCCTGAGACCCTGGAATTGTGTGCGTGAGGTAAAGATTTCCTCACGAGCTCTGCTGGGACCTCAGCAGTTGTGTAGTTCTGACAACTTTGGGGCAGACCCATGTCCTGTAAGCTGCCCTGCTTTATGTTCTGCAGGCAACTCAAAACCTGCTCCTGAGAGCCAAATCCTTCCCCTGATAACAGGCTACAAATCAATCTTCTCTTCAGCTGGGTTTTCTGTTTCATTTCCTGTTTACTCTGTGCAAGGAACTCGCTGGCAGATGCTACAACAACAGTAATTAGAGCAAATCTCAATTCTCAGTGGTGAGGCTGCAGCACAAATTATAATTACCCAGCTCAGCAGATTGAAAAGGTGAGTGGTGAATCCATCAGTCTCACCTTTAGCTCCTCTTTGCAGCCAGAAATGGAGAAAAGGAAGTAAAAATAAGCTCCTTGCTCGGGCCAGTAATGATGCACTCCATTTTCACTGCTGCTTTTGAAACATTCAGAGCTGTTGGATGTTTGCTGTATATTCTGGTATTTCTAGTAAACTTCTGAGTCTGTTGCAATCAATGGTAAAGCCAAAAGGCTGTTTTCAGTCAGACTGAAACTGTAAAATGTGCCTTTCGGGGTGTATCACATCCTTTAAGCCATTACTTGACTGACTGGTTATATTTTTTCCTCTCCTTTTTTTTTTTTTTCTTTTTCCAGATAAATTTTGTATTTCTGTTTAACATAGTTAGGATTTTAATGACAAAGCTGAGAGCTTCGACCACTTCAGAAACAATACAGTACAGGTAAGTCAGCTGTGATTCCTGCTGCTCTGGTGCTAACAAAGCACTGCCTTCATTGTCCTGTCCTTGTCCCATCCTTGTCTTTCCAGGTGCCCCTGTTGATGGGATTACACAACCACAAATGAAGCCCACAGTGTTTATCTGTGCAGGTTCTCCATAAAAGCTTGTCTGCATTTTTTTCTGCCCACTCCCATTTCACTTTGGGGCTGCACATGCCCCAGCACACAGGTGAAATCCCCCCTTTTCCATGAAATCTGAAGGATTTGATCTCATGTGAGGACAAATGTATTCATTTTCTATATGTACACTATGTAATAAATGCAGCCTCCAGCTCTGGGGTCCCCAGCACAGGAAGGACCTGGAGCTGCTGGAGCCCATCCAGAGGAGGCACCAGGGTGATCAGAGGGATGGAGCAGCTCTGCTGGGAGGAAAGGCTGGGAGAACTGGGATTGCTCAGCCTGGAAAGGGCTTTGGGGTGACCTCAGTGTGACCTGAAGGGAGCCTGCAAGGAAGATGGAGAGAGACTCTTTTCAAGAGCCTGGAGTGACAGGACAAAGGGAAATGGCTTCAAACTGACAGAGAGGAGGTTTGGATGGATATTAGGAATAAATTCTTCCCTGTGAAGGAGGTGAGGCCCTGGCACAGGGTGCCCAGAGAAGCTGTGGCTGCCCCTGGATCCCTGGCAGTGTCCAAGGCCAGGCTGGATGGGGCTTGGAGCCATCTGGGATAGTGGAAGGTGTCCCTGCCATGGCAAGGGGTGGGATGGGATGATCTTTAACCTTCCAACCCAAACCTTTCTGGGATTCTGTGATCAATGTGTGCATCCAGGTATTTAATGCTCCATTTAAAGTGTAGGGGATGGGAATGAGGGGTGATTGTGCCCCTTCCCCTCAGCTGGTGCCAGAATTAGGGTAAGCACTCCCTGGGCTGCATCACAGAACTGATCCTCAGCTAATCAGTGCCTGTGTTTGGGAGGTAGATCAGGTAGCTCAGTTCCCATACCCAGCACAACCCCACAAGCACTGGGATAGCAGAAGGGACAAGTCAGGAATGTTTAGCCCAGGACAGCAGAGGGAAGGTGGCCTGGCCCCTTCAGGCACCAGTGTGGGCTCAGATCAGCTTTAACAGTCTAAAAGCAAATTCTCAGACCCCAGGAGATGCTGGGTGCTCTGCTCTGACCATTTTCAGTGTCTTGCAAGGTATTTGGAGGACTTAGGGACAGACAGGTCCTGGCAGTGGGAAATAGCCCAGGTTTTGTGGAGTGAGATCAGTCACTCTGAACTCATTTCTGGATCAAATCCCAGCAGATCACGCCGAGTTAAAACTTGATTTCCTCAAATCAGGCTGCTCTTGACTTTGGAGGCGGTTTTGCTGCAGTAATGGGCTTTGTTGTTTTGCCTGATTCCTGCCTTTTACTCCTGTCAGGGTTTTGGGGCAAAAGTGAAGTTAGTGCAGTGGTCTGATGTTCCAACCCTTCTCTGCACACTTCCTGAGGAGTGAAGGGGAAAGGAGTCATTTTTCATGCTCAAACCTCATGCCATAAAACTTAAACTGGCCTGAAAAAGTCCTGATTCAACCCTCAGTACATTTTTATCCCTTCTGCAGCTTGCAGGGGAACATCAGAGATATTTGAGTGAATAAATCCACAGCAACTGTTGTTGTTCTTGAACAGATGACAGTGATCTTGTCCTTGCAGGCTCCTGGAGGGAATTGTCTTTTCCACAGCCTAAATGGAAACCTTTAGGATTCCAGCAAAGCCTGGGGCAAGTCTTGGTGCTCCAAAGCAGAGCAGTACAGCCCTTTGCTAAGCAGCTAATAAATCATGTGGCAGCTGCTTCATTAAGACTGCCACTTTACCCTGACACTGGCAGTGGTTTGGTGCTCCCCTGCCTGTTTTTATCTACCTGTTGTGGAATTATGCAGAGATTTACACAGGCTCAGCCAAACTGCAGCCTTTGTGTTTGCCCAGTGGCTAGCACCATGATGTGCTGCTCTCTGGGACACCCCAGGATGCTGTTGGAGCACCTGTAATAAGGATTAGCCCCAAATAATCCTGTCAATAATCACTGATGCTTCCCTGTGCACTACCTGCTCTGGGGTTTGTGGTTCCTAATGAACCACAAAGCTTTAATAGAAATAAGGCTCCCATTCACCCCCAGGGGTTCAGGGTGGGGGGAAACAGCAGGATTCAAAGGTTCACCCAGGGGAGGCTCTCACTCTTTCCATGCTCCTCCTCTCCACTCCCAGCACAGTTGTTCTTCCCTGTGCTCACTGGTTTTCTGTTCCCTGCCCACAGGAAGGCAGTCAAGGCCACGCTGGTTCTCCTGCCTCTGCTTGGCATCACCTACATGCTTTTCTTTGTCAACCCTGGCGAGGATGACATTTCCCAGATCGTTTTCATCTATTTCAATTCCTTCCTTCAGTCTTTTCAGGTAAGAGACCCAAGTTTACAGCTGGTGTCAGCTGCTGCTGAAAGGATCCTCGGTGCTTTTCAGCCATGAAACTTTAGGCAGTGAAGTCTGTGATATAAATATTAGTTCCAAATAGCTCAGCCTAGTTCATAATGGATAGACAAGTGTGTCATATGGAGCCGAAAATCCTCTCAGGTGTGGGTGGGCTGGAGGGATTCATCTCCCTTAACTCAGCATTGTGTTCAACTCCTCACATAAAATCAGTGGAGAGAGAGAAGATGTTTCATTCCACCTGCCAGAAAGAGGATGAGGGATCCCCCTCCCAAGGTGCCTCTCTCTTCCCAGAGCACACACTGGGCTGAGATTTGCACTTGATGTTGCTAAACCCAAAGGCAAACAGCTCCCACCTGTTGGATTTGCTGTTTTATGCAGCTTGTAAGAGTGTCCATCCAGCCAAAAGCTGATGTGCTGCTCTCTGCAGCCAACAGCCCAATTTATAATCAATATTAGATGTTATGTAATGTGGTGATTTCTTAGGGATGATAGGAATGTACTGCTGTTTTCTCTGATTCAGAAAAAAAAGCCAATTGTGAGTGTAAGTTTAGAACCAGTTGTTTAAAAAGAAAGTTGAGGCAAACGGTCCCATAGGGAGAAAACAAAATATTAACCAGCTGCTTTCAGAGAAAAAATTAATATTTTGCTTTCAAAGATCATTCATGTTGCAAGGGATGGATCACTGAAGAAATTTTTGGTAGAACTCAGGAATTTAACTGAGAGAACAGGGACAATGTTGCAGACACACTTGAGCTGTATTGCCCAGTCTGCTCAGGTGCATCCCCTGAGCCATCAGCTCCATCTCCCCCCTCCCCTGAATTTAACTGGAGTTCTGCCTTTTCCTGGTGTTAAAATCAAGAATCAAACACGGTCAGAAGGGAAAAAGGGATTTTCCCTTGGTGTTTATTTTAAGGATCCTCAGGTGCACCACGGCCAGGTCGAATGCACCCCAATGCACCCCGCAGTGCCCACCCACAACAGATCTGGGATCACATTAGAGGTGTTACTAATTAGCACATCTATCAAAGATTCCCCAAGGAGAGGCTCCAGTGAGCCCCCTCCCCAAGGAACCTTCCCCTGGATGGTTCTGTCTCAGTTTCCAAAATGTGTTCTGGAGAGGCCCTTGGGCTCTGGGCACACTGATCCCTGACTACGAAGCTTCTGAGATGTTCAGTGTCCCAGCTTGGCAAACAAGTGCAAGAATGTGGGCAAAAAGCACCAAGAATGCAGAAATTGTAAAAAGGTATAACAAGGGTATGAAAGAAAAGGCAAAAATCATCCTGGCATCAGCAGGATGGAAAAGGCAATGGAATGTGAGCAATTCCCCCAACTCCCTGAATCTGACACAAACTCAAAAGCCACTGAAGACCCTGAAGGATCTTTATCCCCTCCCTTGTGTCCTGCAGCTTTACCTCTTGAACTGCCCTGGGAATTGGTTTGACATCGATGCTTTACCCCCCAAGTGCTCTGATATCCAGGATATCAATGCAAACATACAGCTGGCAGGCCAAACCTAGGGTTGGGTTACTGTTTTTACTGGGGGAATGTTTGTCTTAGAAACACAGAGCATCCCAACAGAAATCACAGCTGAATATCCAAAATGGAAAATGTCTCTTTTAACCTGCAAAGGAAGGAGCCTTAGCCTCTACCATGCTTTTCATTCCCTAGAACTGATTGTATTTTTTGTCTGCTGATGCTCAGTGTCTCAAAAAAATGCTGCATTGCTCGTGATTTCTATGCAGATGTGTGCAAGAAAGAAAGCACGGGGAGTCTCTCCTTAATGGTGACAATAATTACAGCCCTAAAAAACAAGACTGGGACAATTCCACTCACAAGAATTCCAACCTTTGTGGTCATTACAGGGCTTTAGTCACTGCTGCCAGCAGATTCCACAGAGCCATTGAGCTCAGGTGAATTTAAGCAATCTGATGATGCACTTGCCAACATAAAACCATCTAAAGCCATTTGACACCCTGTGCTGGTTTGGACAAGTTTGGAGGAGAATATCATCTGAGGGAAGGTGGGTTACAACCGCCCTTCCCCACACCAGGTGCAGGGAGAAAAACCTTTTCCTTGGAGGAAAGTGAGAGATAAAAACTATTTATTTAACAAACACACAGGAAAGGATAATGATGCTAAATAATAAAATCTCTCGCTGTGGAGAGAAACCTGGGAAGATTTCAGAGCCCTTCTGTAGGTGTGATCCCTCTCCTCCTCCTTGGAGCTGGGTCAGTGTGGGCCCACCCAGGGCCTCAGAAAAAAATTCTCCCAGCGTGTTCTGATGTTGTGGAACAGTCCAGAAGAGAAGAAGAAGGGAAAAAACCTGCAAAAAGTCCCGGGAAGACAAAGTTCAACTCTCCATCTCCCTCTGGAGAAAAGCAGCTGCAAAGAAAGAGCCGAAAGCTGGCTGAACAGGAGGGAGCTTCTTGTCTGTGTCCTTGAACAACTGCTTTGAAAAGCTCACTCAGTTTTTTTCTCTCTCCCCCTCTCAGGCTCAGTTTAAAGGCACAGAATGAATTTCTGGGCACAGACTGTGATAGGGATGCAGATCATAAAGTCACCCCAACTCACACCCCCAGTGAGTGCCTGGGACACCCCCAGAGCTGGCAGCCCTGGCACAGCTCCCCTGAGGGATGCCCTGGATTCTGTAGGGATGTTTCAGCTGTAGGGGCAGTCCCCTCCATCAGTGGAAGTGTTAAAACGTTCTCCTAATAATTGGCTGCTTTCTCCTCTTTGCAGGGTTTCTTTGTGTCAGTGTTTTACTGCTTCTTGAATGGTGAGGTAAGTAATTAATCCTTGGGAGGTGGAACTTGTCTGAGTGCCTGATCACAGAGAGCTGAGCTGTTCTTACAGGGGGTCACAGTCCCATCAGTCTCTTGTAGGAGGCTCTCAATGTGCCCCTGAATTCCCCAGCCCTCTCTGGTGTCCTTTGTCCTCAAAACTGTACCAAATTCAGGCTCTTACCTGTGAGGTCAGGGCAGAGGGAAAGGAGTTTTGTCAGATTATAAAATTTCTGTTCTTCATCTTAAGCCTTCTTTGATGTTTCTCATTAATTAAAAATTTGATTTCTGGGCATAGCTAATTACTGCTGAGCTGGACTCTTGTTAAGGATGTGCTGCAGGTGACCCATTTTTATCTTGCTATGCCAAGCTGAGTGAGTTTGTCCATGTGGGTCACTGTCTCTGAGTGATCAGTGCCTGTTGCATTCAGAAAAGAGAGTTGAAAACAGCTTTAATCAGAATTAATTTCAGGTACTGCTACTCAGGCAAGAAATGTTTCACTAACATCCCTCAGTGTTTGACTCCCACCCCAAAGTGTGAGTGATTTGTATCTTCCCCCTGCTTACATTGCCAGTGTCTCATTTACCTGCATTAAAGTGTGTCAGCTTTGTCCAGCTAAAATTTTAGTCTCTGCAGAAATTAATTCCATATTTCATTATTCCTGCTGTGTTGGTAGAAATTTTTTGTGCTGCTTCTTAATTTCATTGTGGGCTGTGAGAAGGAATGGGCACGCCTTCAAAGCAGCAGCATTTTAATTTTTTTTTAATATTTAATTTTATTTTTAAAATTTTATTTTTAAAACTTTATTTTGTTTTTATTAAATTTATTTTGTTTTATTTTACATTAGAAACCTCCCCTCTTCCTCATTCATTCTGAGGTGATGCTAACAAGAAGCAGCTCGGCTTTCTCACGTTAAGCACCCTGGCAGCAAAGTGTTCTCAGTTCTCTCTCCAGCTTCCTTTCCATATATTCTCACCATTCCATTTGCCTCTTAAAAAACAGGGATCAGTTTAAATATTTAAATATTTAAATATTTAAAGAGTTTAAACATTCCTCCAAAGCATGAGTGCCTGTAGAACTGCATTTACCTCAGGCTGTGTCGGGGGAGGTTTGGGTTGGATTTAGGAAAAGGTTCTTCCCCCCAGAGGGTGCTGGGCACTGCCCAGGCTCCCCAGGGAATGGGCACAGCCCCGAGGCTGCCAGAGCTCCAGGGGCACTTGGATAATGTTCCCAGGGAGGCACAGGGTGGGATGGTTGGGACCTCCCCGTCAGGGTTGGGACTGGATGATCCTTTTGGGTCCCTTCCAGCTCAGGATGGTTCTGCTTTGTCACGTTCACCAGGTGTGCACTGTCGATGCAGAAGGAGAATCCTCAGCTTTCTTTATGGGTGGTGGTGTTGTTGTTTGGCTTTTTTGTGGTTTGGGGTTCTTTGTTTGCTGGTGTCCCAGTGACCATCATGATTTGGAACCCAGGCCAAGGGATTTCATAGCCAGGCAGGGCTTTCTGTCACCCCAGTTCCATTTTGTGGCACTTGGACTTGGAGCTGTTGGCACACACAGCAGGTTTTCACTCCTCTGGCTGTTCTGGCATTCTTTCAACTCTTTTTACTGGGAGAAATACCCAAATATCCCCTTCCCTGCAGCAGTGTGAAGCTGTCTGTCCAAAGCCATGAGCCAGCTTCCCATCTCCTGTAAGTTTGATGAGTTCAGACATAACCAAGCCTGTCAAAGGAGGATGATTCACCTCATGCACTTCTGGGCCTTGGTAATATGTCCTGGGAAATCTGGAGTGATTCCAAACCTGATTTTCCATCTGTGTCATGCAGCTGTCACAGTGGGAATGGGCATTTCTGAGGGAGGCAGTCCAAGGTTGAGACACCCAGGTTGGGATGTTGATTCCTTTCCCTAAACTCAGATTTCTGGTGCTGCTGGGGAGGCTGCAGCGTGTCTGAGGCATCCACATGGCTTTTACCAGCTCATCCAGGACCTGGGGAAGATCCACATCTGACTGGGAAGGGGGAAAGCCAAGTGGGGTGCAATGGGGCTTCTCCAGTGGCTCCGTGTCAGCGATTCAAGCCAGTCAATGCAACCTTGTTTTGCTTTTTAAGCTTTGCATCAGCTTAGTCTACAAGAGGCACCTCCATCTGCTCACCTGAGCAGCTCCAGGCTTTGCTGGCAGTCTGGGCTGGCTCTCCACTGCATGCCCAGACACTCTGCTTGCACGTGGGCACCCACAAAAGCTGAATTTGGGAGGGAAACCTTCCCTGTAGCCTTGTTTTACATCTCATGTGCAGCTTCAACTTGACTGACTAAACCATTGCAGCTCTCTCATTACTTCTTTGGGGTAAAACAGAAGTCCAAAGCCCTCAAATATTACAGTATTGTCTATTCAAAACTGGGAAAAAACTCTGGGCTCGTCGTGATGTACTGTGAGGATGGTTTTTTTTTGAAATATCATAAAGCATTTAAAGGATAAAATTTCCTTCTCTGTTCCAGCCTCAGCTTTGCACAGCACTGAACAAAGTAGCAAATTCAGTGAATTTTCAGAGCTTTCTGGATGTGTAATCATATTTGTCCAGGATACAAATTTGCATCTTACAGTACACTGTTTTAAAAGCTGAGCTGCTCCCAGCCAGGCATCCCTGCTGGAAGTGGTGATGAAGGCAGTGCCACTGAATCCCCATGAGGTACCAGATTTTGCTCTAAAAGGGGAAAATGACATGTGAGGAGCAGCTTTTCAGTAGCCTGAAATCTTCATGAGGTGGCTGAAGCACTGTTGTTATCTCTTCAGTGAGCCTGATATTCCTGTCTCAGTGATAGCTGAACTGATAATTCGCTGTCTCAGAAGGTTTTAAATCCTTCAGGTTTTGCAGTTACAGCAGAGTTGGGTTCTTTAAATGCATGTGATGGTCTTTATCAGGTTGCTCATCCCCCCACGTTGCCAGGCTTGCTCTGAATGATGACCCAAGCAAAAAGCCTGGAAAATCCATTAATTTAAAGCTTTGGTAATGCTGTGATCTCAGCTGCATCTCTCCCATCCCATGTTTGAGACACATCCCACTGGGTGCTCACAAACTGCCAGTAACTGTCTGTAACAGAGCTCAGAAATTATGGACTGCCCTCAAAAAAAACCCCAAAATATCCTTCATAAGATCTTCAATGAGTGCTTCATGTCTGGGAGACCTGTCCCTTCACAATTTATATATTTCCTTTTGCTGTTGGACTCAGAGCTGCTGTATTTAGTAGAACACAGAGGAAACACCACTGACATGAAGGAATGGCTGTGGAGATGTTCTACTCCTTAGGTAACCACACTGAAAATCTCACATAACTTGATTTGGTTGGTTTGGTTTGTTTTTTTTTCCTGAGGCTCAGTGTGTGATTTCACTGAGTTTTCTCATCAGGAAGTATTTTTTGAGAAAGAAGGAGAATAACAGGAAGTAAAGGCACCGAGGTGATGTTTTCAGCAGCCACCAAGGGACCTGTGTGAAATTCCTTCCCTGTCAGGGCTGGAATTGGATGCAGCCTCTGCACAGTTGAGCTGGATTTTAATGTTCTCAGAATAAGGAGAGGCTACAGTTAACCCCAATCCCTTCTGAGGAAAGGAAATTGTGCAATGAATTCACTGCCTGCATTTCAAAGTGCACGTAGAGATGTCACAGTGAGATTTGGTAAATGTTGAGACTATTTCTCAATCTGATGTGAAAATCACTTGGTTTGGGTGCAGGGCAAGCATTAATTGCAGTTACTGGAATCTGAGCAAATGGCAGAATTATTTTTTGAGACTGCATTTTGAGAGAGTCACAGGGAATGGAACCATGTGGACTGAAATAAAGAGGAAAATTCTGCTGGCTCTGGTGGCTTTATGCTGCACCACTCAGTCCAGTACCCACAGGATCTGAGCATCTCAGTCTGTGTAGCTTCAGAACTTCTGTACAACTAAAAAACTGGGCTTAAAGATCAAAACCAGCATCTTAAAAACATTCAGGATGTGGGAGGCTGTTCCAGAGAAGAGTTTGCCTACAGAGTTGGCAAGGGTTGGACTCCATGATCCTTATGGATCCCTTCCAAGCTGAGCTATTCTGGGATTCTGTTCTATGAAGTTTCTGTCCCTTTGTCAGAGGTCTGTCTGGGAAGTTTGGAAAATGAAACAGAAAAGAGTTTTTCCTCTGTAGCCTCCCTTGATTTAAACAGACATACCTTGAGATCTAACCAAAAATGACACCTTGGTAATAGCTGATGCCACCATAAAATGTCCTGATTTGATTTGGTCTGACAGATGTGGCATCACTGAAGGGAAAAAGTGAAGCTGTTGAATTGTGGTCCATGCAAAGAATTTCAAACAGGATGATTTTATTTCCTTCATTTTTGAGTGGACATTTGACCTGGGCCTGCAGTCCCATCCCCTTCCCCCATTTCCACAAAACACAATGTTTCACACAGCTTCTGCACTGCCTTTGTTGGCTGCAGTGAGAGAGGGTGGGAGAGGGTGTGTCAGGCCCCTCAGCTGCTGATAAAAAAGCCATTAAATCAAAGAACCAATCAGAGATTATCAAATTCAACCATTAACAGCAAACTGCCAAGCCCACCACCAAACCACGTTCCCATCTGCAGGTTTTTTGACCACTTCCAGAGATGGGGATCCCACCACTTTGGTTGTCAGCCTGTTCCAATGCCTGACCACCCTTTCAGTGAAGAAATTGTTCCAAATATCTGATCTAAACGTTCCCTGCTGCAAATTGAGATCATTTCCTCTGCTCCTATCACTTCTGGCTTGGCAGCAGAGCCCAATCCCTCCCTGGCTGCCCCCTCCTGTCAGGGAGCTGTGCAGAGCCAGAAAGTCCCCCCTGAGCCTCCTTTGCTCCAGGCTGAGCCCCTTTCCCAGCTCCCTCAGCTGCTCCTCATCAGATCTGTGCTCCAGACCCTTCCCCAGCTCCGTTCCCTTCCCTCTTTCCAAGCCAACACTTAAAACACAAATTAATGCAGCAAATCCACGGAGGAGGAGCAGTTCAGATTAAAAGTTAACAGTTTTTTATGTTTTACTGCTTCTGAAAAGTTCTGAAGCTGTTTTGAATGAACTGTGTGTGCCATGGATGGGCACAAGAGGCCATTGGCACTTGACTCATTAATTTGTTTGGAGACTTTATGGAAAAAGAGTTGGATTTTTTTGGACACAGAGAAAATCTACCAGCACTGGGGGGCAAAATATGCAAATGTCATTTAATCCAAGTGGAAAAGAGCATCTCTGGACTTCCAAGAAAATTGATAATGAGAGGTTTCTGAGAGTTGGAGATGTTATGAAAACTGGCATAATGAGAAGTCTGCATGCATTTGTGCTGAATGCCACTTCAGAAGAGTGAATGCAGCATGTGAACTTCTTTTTCAATGGCTGCAAAAACCAAGACACTCCTCAAAAATTTTTCAGTCAACTCACAGATCACAAGACTGAATTGCATTTCAGATAACACTGGATTTAAAAAAAAAAAAAAAAGAAAAAGTTGAAGATGGAGATCTTTGGAACAAGGATAGATAAAATTTACAAGAACAAGTAGTGACAGGACAAGAAGGAATGGCTTAAAACTGAAAGAGAGCAGGTTTAGATTGGATGTTAGGAAGAAATTTATTCCTGTGAGGATGGTGAGGCCCTGGCACAGGGTGCCCAGAGAAGCTGTGGCTGCCCCTGGATCCCTGGAAGTGTCCAAGATCAGGTTGGATGGGGCTTGGAGCAGCCTGGGATGGTGGAAAGTGTCCCTGCCCATGGCAGGGGGTGGCACTGGATGAGATTTAATGTCCCAACCCAGGCCATGAGATGATTCTGTGATTCTGTGAATGGTTTGAAACTGTGCCAAGGGAATGAATTCCCATGAAATTCCTGCTGGACAATTTTTACTGCAGGTCAGTTTTTCCTTCCAGTTCCTCAGTGTGCACCCTCTGCTCACGGGAAGATGGGTACAGCACTCCCAGCATTTCTCTTCTACCTTTGACTGATTCCAGACAAAACTTCTTTAAAGGAAGATGGATCTTCCATCCAGTCCCCTTTCTGGTGTGCTGTCCACCTTTCAGCCAGACCTTAATAGTGATGGTTTTCTGCTGAGACAAACCAAAGTATTTCAGAGGGAGAGGCAAAGAGTGCATTTTTAGTGTTTCATATTCCAAATAAGGCTGGCTCCACTCCTGCTGCCTCAGCAATGGGGATGGAAACAGAGGAATCAGAATCCCTGCCCCCAGAGATCACTTATCCTAATTATTAGGTGCAATTTCCAGTCACCACCAGATCCCTCCCAGAGCTCTGTGATCCTTGGAAACCTGGCAGCTGTGGTGGGAGATCCCAACACAGCCATCCCAGAGCAGGGGCTTGGGAATGGGGGTGGCAGGGTTTGAGAACAGCCTGCTTCTGTAAAGGGATGGTGCTTGGTGAGGGGCTGCACAGGGAAGAGCAATCTGCACCCTGAATGCAGGGAACGAGGCAAATCCTGGTGAAACAGGGCAGAAAAAATATCCTAGAGAGGATGTTTAAGCACTGGAAGAGAGGCTCAGAGGTGTTTTGAGATCTCTGTCCTGTTGGTGCTCAAAATGACTTGACAAGAGTCTGGAATAATCTCAGGACTGGATGAAACCACTCTGCTGGATGTGCTCTGATCATGGCATTGCACCAGAGGCCTTCTGAGGTCCCTTCCAGCCTTAATTATTCTGTAATTCATGAATTCTGTGCCCTTCATTTCTGTCCATGTCCTGGAGGGATACATAAGTAGCCAGGCCTGTATCTGAAGATGTCCTTTTAGAGCCTGAATTCTCAGCTCAGGACTCAGATTCAGTGTTATCTGATCAATATCAATAATCACCTATGAGCTGACATTTCAAATGGAAAGCAGCTAGCTGGCTCAGAGAGAAAACATCACCAGAGAGGAATAGATCAGATGCCACTGCAAATTATTCTCACAACAAGGTGAGAGGTGAGGATAAATATGTTTAATTTTTTTGTTGACCTTTTAGCCAAGCACCATCTGTCTCTCAAAATCTGTTAGGCTCCAAGTGGCTTCCTTTGATCTGATCACCTTGGGAGGCTGCTCATTAGAACTGCCAGCTCTGAATCACCCCTGGAATGGTTACTCATCCCCTGCCATCAGCCCAGGAGGCTCCACATTAATCCTCCCGAGCCCCAAGGACAGGCATTAAGCATTGCTTAAAATCTCTGGGTAAATGTGAATATGGAGGTGGACTAGAGGGCTCAAGTTTAATTCCATCTGCTCTGAGTGAGGGTCCTTCCCCACCCCATTTTCCTTCTCCTTGCACCACAGCTGATGTCAGGGTGACTCCAGAGCACCTCACAATAAAATCAGAGGGGCTTGAAGTGGGCTGGGTGCACCCATGACCTCCCTCTGCCGTGGTTAGCTCTGGTCCTTTGTGGCCCAGAAGAAGGGAGCAGCACTTGTCTCCACCCAAAAACGTGTGGCAAATCTTCATGACCAGTCAGAATTGTTCCAGCTTCTTGAACTGCTCTCTGTGATAATGAAACTGCACTGCTGTGATCTTAAAAATAAACTTTTAACATCCCAGTCTGGCAGGTGCTGTGAAAATACCCTCCTGTTAAGGAGTTATGTGGAATTGCTGCAAAAGATTCTGGGGGAAAAAAAAAAAACCAAAAAAAAACCCCAACAAACAAACAAAAAAACAAACAAACAAAAAAACCCCACAGGAATAGCAGACCAGTTAAGCAGGATAATTTTTTTAGGGAGAAAAAAACCCCATAACAGTGTTACATAAATAGTGGTGTGATGTAGGGCACCTAGGGAAAAAACAAACAACCCACAGTGTTTTACCTGAGCTTTGTTTTTGTTTCCTTTGAGCCCTGCAGACTGTTTTGGCTGCATCCCTTGCTGACCTCAGGAGGATTAAAGGCTGATTGTGGCACCTTTGTGGGGATGTTCAGTTCAGTGCTTTGGGTGAGGGTAACATGAGCACCCTTGGCCTCGGGGGCTGGGTCTGTGGGGGCCCTGCAAAGCCCCACCAGCAGGGTGGGACATGGGTGCAGTTGCTCACTGCTGTAGTTTGTTCACAAAACGTGGATAAAGACACTCCTGTCTCTCTGGGAGCATCAGAACTCCTCACCTGGAGGTGCACAGGGCTGTCAGTCCAGGCGTCTCTGTGCTCAGACCACTCTGTTTTCTTTGCTTCAAATCATTCTGTGCTTCATCCTTCCAAGGATCTGGAGAGGGTTGACCCACAGCTGCCTCACAGGATTTTCTATGAAATCCAGCATTTGCCATCCTTCCTCCCTGAGGGACACCCTAACCCTTCTGGAAAACTTTCCAGGTACCATCTAAGGCATCACCTTACGTGAGTTTGACTATTAAACTACTAAGTAATGGATGGGGTTTATTCCCCTTGACATTAGACAGCTGATACATGCACATAACCAGCTGAGCTTATCACCTTCAGCTTCATTTATCAGCAGTGATTCACACCAATGAGGGCAGATTCCAAGTGATCTGTTTTGGTGTCCCTTTTTGATGAGCTGTTGCCAATACCTGGTGGCCTTTCCCGTGCCTCTGATGGATGCAGGGAGAGGCCAGGACTTCAGAAACCTCATGGAAGTGAATTTCACTGCAGGGTCAGACGTCTTGAAATTTCAAAGTTCCATTTTGCTGGTCTGGACATTGCTTGAAAGTCCCTCTTGTTCATCTGTAGCTTACAAAAACATTGATTCACTCTTCATCCACCTTCCACGGTGTGCACTGCTGTTCAGAGATGTTTAAAGGCCAAAGTTATTCTCCAGCTGCAGCACAAGGATCTGAAACGCAGCACAAAGGTGCTGAAATGTAGGTGGAAGTTGTTGAATTTACCACTGAAATGTGTTTTCAGAGAAAAAAAAATCAGTCTGTCTTTAAAGCCCATTGAGATCTATGTAAATCTTACTCATTTAATTAATTTGCCTTCTTACCAGGACTTCTGGGAATAAAAGGCTGCATTTGAGCAAAGCAAGAACTTAATCAGTCACAGACTACTGAACAGCATGAATATACAGGTTGGATTTTGGGAAGAAATTTTTCCCTGTCAGGGCAGTGAGGCCCTGGCACAGGGTGCCCAGAGAAGCTGTGGCTGCTCCTGGATCCCTGGAAGTGCCCAAGGCCAGGCTGGACATTGGGGCTTGGAGCAGCCTGGGATAGTGGAAGGTGTCCCTGCCCATGGCCGGGGGGGGAATGAGGTGATTTTTAGGATTCCTTCCAACCGGAACCATTCTGGGATTCTGTGATTACAGAGAGAGGAGCCACTGTCCCCCTGGCCCTCACTTGTTAACAGTGCCAGGTGGGGGATGTCCCCTGGGGACAGAGGATGGTGGCATCCCAATAGTCCTAATTCCAGCTTCCATTCCCATGGCAGCTCATTGATTCCTACTCTTCTTAACTAGACACCTACACAAATGTTATATTTCAGTGTTATTATGTCAAGAATCCCATGGCTCCTTTGTTCTGTGTAAGTGGATCAAAACTTCCTCTCTGCTCATGACACACAACATTTCTTCCAAAATCTGATTTTTAGCATTGCTCAAGGCTCTTTTTTTCAGCTCATTTCTGATTGATGGCTGCCAGAAATCAGCCAGTAGCCAGTGTCTAGCACAGGTAATAGCAGTCCAAAGTTGATGTCTACTTTGTCAAAAAAAACCCTCTTCTCTGAATGTTTTCATCCTTCTCTCCACCTCTTTCATTCTTTTTTTGTTGTTCTGCTGTGGAGGAGGGAGGGTGAAGAGGGGCTTTTAACAATATTTTATATCAGGTGTGATCTAAAAGTTTGACAAGTCCCTGCTTAGGTGATCCAGTCAGAAGAGAAAAACTGTCACCCAGTGATTGCTTCTCATCCCATTATCCAAATCCTTTTCCTTGGCTGTTCCAAAGCAGTGCCCACGCTCTATAGGCACAAATATATTGGCAAACCTGATTTGGTCCCATGCTCAGAACCTGTGATTGTCCACAGTACACAGAGCAGAAGCAGCTGAAAAGGGTGGTTCTGGAAGAGGAACTGTTTGCAAGAAAAAGGCAGAGCAAGGGTCAGCACAGGCTCCCAGCTCTGTGCTCACAGCAGGGATAATTTTGGTCCTCTGAAGCAGCTAAAGTTCCACAGAGATGAGGCTGATCATTTGTGTTCCCAAGACTCCTTGTTAAGCTCTGACCACTGCTGGCAGCCTGGAGCATCCTTGGGCTGCTATGGACCAGTGCTGGTAATTTCAGCTCATAAACGAGGGTGTGGTCCTGACTCTAGAAATGCTTAATAAACAGAGGTAGCTGCTCTTACAGACATTAACAACCATGTTTGAAGCTCCTGTTTTGCTTTCTCTTTTCTTTTACTCCTCCAGTGTGTAATAGCTTTTCCTGGTGTCTTTTTTAACACAGTTAAGCCAGTTTTTTTTTTCTTTTCTTACCTAAAGTTAACCAAGCATTTTGGTTCTGAGTTCAAGTACAAGGTATAAATTTTACCTTAACCTTTTCTGCTTTGGTCACATACTAATTGCAGTTAATTATTCTGTCATTAAAAAATGCTTTGCCCTCACCCTTGGAAGTGCAGAGCCCATTTCCATGTGCCCAGCCCATTAGGAATGGCTCCAGCTGTACAAGAAAACATCGTTTTTGTTACTACTTTTTTATTTTGTCTCAAACCACTTCACAAAAGCCAGCTGCTTGTTAAGCCTCACGTCTTTATCTCCAGGTGGCTCTTTTTGACCTGGTTGGCTTGAAGCACAAATGATAAATCTAATCTGGCTTCACTGGCTGAGTAAGTATCTCTTCATAGTGCATTCTCAGAAAAAAAAAAAAAAAAAGAAAACAACACAATTTCAGTGCAGAAGAAAGGAGGAAAATGTTCTCTAACAGTACCTCAGCATTTGGTGACATCTGGGGAGAAAGGAGTGTTCAAGAGGCAGCATCCCTCTGCATATCAGCTCTCCATGGGACAGCTTCCCATGATGTGACACTTTATGTGTCACTTAAACCACTTGTCTGAGGTGCCCAACATTCAGTTAAGCTGGGTTTGTACCCAGAGGAGCAAGGACTACTTCATTCCACATGTCTGAGTCCCATTGTCTCTCCTTCTCCACTGTCTGTACTGGAAGCAGAAATAATGGATCCAGTAACTGGATGAGGCTTGGAGCAGCCTGGTCCAGTGCAGGAGATGAACTTAAAGGTCTCTTCCAACCCAAACCATCCCAGGATTCTGTGATAATTGGCCAAGACTGGCTGTGGGTGTTTGAGGGGAGGTGCCTGCCCCTTGCACAGCCTCTGGCACGTGGATTTGCCTTTGGGTGCACTTTGTATCCTCTCATCCTTGTTTGATGCCTTTGGGTGCACTTTGTATCCTCTCATCCTTGTTTGATACCTTTGGGTGCACTTTGTATCCTCTCATCCTTGTTTGATGCCTTTGGGTGCACTTTGTATCCTCCCTCCCAGCCCAGACCGGGAGCGAGGATCCCTCTGCCACTGCAGCTGGGACCGGGGCAGCTTTGCAAGCAGTGAATGTCCAGGAAAGTGCAGCACTGTGGCACAGCTTTCCCGGGCTTCTCCTGTTGTCCCAGCAGGGTTCAGTGAGCCAGGGAGGTCAGCTTGGTGAGAAGGGGTTGGCCAGTCTGTGACTGAGTCAGTCCATCCCAACTCTGCTGTCTCCCACAACTGTGTCATTCAGCTCATTTTATAACCTGACCAAACCCCATCCTGAAACTGGTGGAGAGATGTTGTAGCTACTGCTTCAGAATGAGAGGCTCTTCCAGAACTCCTCTGCACTGTTGTTTAACCACATTACTCTCTTCTCCAAATCATTCATGATGGTCATGCTCTTCCTGACAGCTCTTTTAGTTTTAATTCTCCTTTCATGGGTGTTCTCTCTTCCTCTTCCTCCAGAAAATTTACCTCACATTAGTTGTTTCATTAGGTTCAGTCTGAGCCCTACTAAATGTAAAAAACATTACTTTTTATATAGAAACAATTCAGTGATTTAAACTCAGAAGAAAGAAACCCAGTGTGGCTTTCTCCTCCCCTTACTGTAAAAATCTGCAGCTGCTTATCTTAAACCACAGAAAAACAGCATCAGTTAGGTTGTTAAAGACCTCTGAGATCACTGAGTCCAAGCTATGACATAAAACCACCATGCCAGCCCTGGCAGTAGCACAGATTGCAGACAGTCAAGAAAACACCCAAAGAAAGCAATCCTCTGGTCTGGTTTGCCCAATCTCTGCCTTCTAGAGGGTGGCTGATAGAAAAGCCACCCTGCCAGGATCAGGATTCACCAGAAAAGGCACCAACAAGGCAATTGCAAAACTCTTTTCCAGGCTGGTACTCACAAACCTGCAGTGGAGTGTATTTCGTGGGCAAAGCTGGGATGAGAAGGGATTGTCTGGTGCCAGATGTTATAAATGAGCCAATCAATATTATGATTTAAGAGAATTTATTAATAATCAATATAGAAAATTTGGAAAGAGCCACAAAGCAAACAACGCCGAGCCAGGCGGTTGATGTTGGGTGAACTCTGAGTTTCAACCTGTATAGGTTCAAATCTCACCTGTTCACAGCTGCAGTTCCTCTGAGGTGTCTTTTTATACCTTTTTTCTTCTTTGTTAATTTTATCTTTTCAACACAACAATATAATTTTCCTGTTTTTTCCACCACATCCGACGGCAGTTCCTGAAATTAGTAGCTGATTTTTGCTGCTGGAATCAGTTTTCTGGTGAAAGTATATTATTGTTGTTCATGTACATGGAAGGCATCCTGGAATCAATTTGCTGTATATACACACACATCCTGGAGCTCTGCCAGACGAGGAAATCCCACGAAATGCTTACCTGTGGAATGCAATTGGAATGTACCTTGCTGGGGCTTTATCAGTCAGAAATCCCTTGAACAGCACAGTTTTTGTGAACAATGGCTTGTGCTTTTCTCAGCCTCAGCAAAACACTGTATTCTTTAAATTTTGGCACAAATTATTTTGTGTCATATACTACACTAACTACAGTTCCTCAGTAGCAGTGCTACAGCCCAGGGCTCTGTCCAGGTTCTGAAAGCCCACCCAGAAATGGGAAGATTGAAACCAACCAAAAGAAGGAGGGAGAGCAGTTTCCCCCTCTCTGTGTCCTCCTTGTGAGCTCTTGTGTGTTTTACCTTCCTCCTGTTCACCTGGGACACCTGGCACTGACAGGGTGTGCTCTGGGTTGGCAGCACCTGCACTCCTGGAGCTCTTGGACTCATCTGAGCACCCTTAGCACTTTGGAGCTGGTCTCAGGTGGGGTTGGAGGCTGTGCTGTGTTCCTTGCATTTTGAGTAGACCCCACAGAGCCCCTGCAGACATCCCCAAACTTCCAAAGAAATGAAGAAAAGCAGTGACTGTTCATTTCTGGGCAATTTCTTTTATCGACTCCACCTTCCCTTTGGTGCCAGTGGTGGTGACAGACACACCCAGGGTGGCTTTGATTGACCTCACCCAGGTGCTGGTGGCTGAGAATCTGTGCCAGCCTGGGCTTCACCAGCTCTGCAAGCTCCTCCCAAGCCATGTGCAGTTGCCATGGCAGCTGATCCCTTTGAGGTCTTCTCCACAACAGCATCACTGCTGATCATACCCAAAGTTCCCCTTGTCCATGGTAAAACTGGGCTGGGAGCAATACTTTTTACTTTTGAGGGATGAAATGCATCAATAATGTACTTTTTGAAGTACAAAATAAGTACATTAAAGACTAAAAAATAATCAGGGTTAGGTATCAATATTGTCTGAACTTAGCTACATTTAGAATCCAGACATCTAAAATAGAGCTGGTTGTCTAGACTCATTTTATCACCAATTAAAGGAAATGGGTATTTTTCATCTGACCACAAATATCTGGCCTGTTTTGGACACCTGCTTTAGAAGGAGATGAATCATCCCCTTTGACCACACTGACTGGTTCCCTTTTAGTCAGGAAGAGATCTGTAGGTCAGTAGTTGAGGTGCAATGTCTATATTACATTATTTATAACCCCACCTTCTAAAAAAATGTGGTTTTGGCAAAGGAGGCCCTGGCTCGAGATGGAAGTTTTATGTAACAAAGCTTCTTTCAGAGTTCACCAGATTGCAGGTTGGCAGCAGAATATCAGCATCCTTTCCAAGTGTCCTGAGTACATCAGGCTTTTGACTCTCCAGGAAGCTGGGCCCAGATTCATCTCACCTAATTTCCTAGGCTTGTTTATCTCCCTGGGATAGGGATCTGAACTGCTTTTCTCTCTACAGAAAGCAGAGATCAACAAGAATATCCAGAAATTGGCCCAAATGCTTCATCCCAGGTTCTGACTTAGAGTGTTCTCTGCCAGGGGTTTGTCAGGAATTGTTTATGGTCTATATTAGGAGTATCTCAAGACTTCCCTCCTGCTGTGTTTGCAGTTCAGGGTTCCTTTCTCCTGTTCTTCTCTTGCTTATGTGAGGATACATTTGAGTCTGAGTTCCTGGGCTCTCTCTGTGCTCCGTGGGGAAAAAAAAAAAAAAAATTGCACTTGAATTCAAGGCTCATCTGACCTATTTGTCAGCACCTGCTTGAGGATGACCTTCTGCTGGTGTGGAGCAGCTTCCCCTTCCCCTGCCTGCACCAGGAGCTCCCAGGGGCTGGGTCAGGTGTGCTGGGTTCCATCACCAGCTCTTCTTCACACACAAGGGCAGCAGGAGGGCAGCTGTACCCCCGGGATGGAGCTCTCCAAGAATCCCATCAGCTCTTGGAACAGACCCTGGATGCAGCATCCATCAGGTCATCCTGAGGGCTGGATTCAGCTGTGTGTGTTTACGCCTGTTTGAAATGCTCTGGGGTGTTTAAGATATCAGATATGAGACACAAGATGTGTGAAAGTCATGTTTTTTCCCAGAGTCAAGTACCCAAGAGAACAGCAATGAATTAGGAGCTCCTGTTCAGGCAGCTGAATCAACCCCTGCATGTTTGTGCCAGTTTGGCCAAATTGGGAAGAAAATATCCCCCGAGGGAAAGGCAGGTTGCCACCACCCCTCCCCCTACCAGGTTTGGGAAAAAAAAATTATTTTTCCTTGGAGGAAGGTGAAATAGATAAAAACTATTTATTTAATAAAACACGCAGAAAAGGTTGATAATGCTAAATAATAAAATCTCTCTCTGGGAAGATTTCAGAGTCCTTCTGCAGATGTAGGTGTCAGCGTCGATATCCTCCTCCTCAGGGCTCTTGGGGGAAGGCCCCTACTGGGGCCTGGGAAGAAAGGTCTCCCAGTGTGCTCTGATGTTGTGAAACCATCCCAAAGAGAAGAAGAAAAGAGGAAAAAATTCCAAAAAATCCCAGGAAAACTCTCTCTGGAGAAAAGAGTCGAGAGCAGGCTGGAAAGTGAGCGTACTCCACTCCCCACTGCTGCCGAGTTTATCCCCAGCAGCCTCTCTGTCCTTGAACACCAACTTCTGTTTTAAAAACAAAAGTCTCTCAGTTTTTGTTCCCTCTCACAGGCTCAGTTTAAAGGCACCAGAGCAGACAAAAAAGGATTTATATTCACATCCTAATGCCACCCCAGCACAGTGTCCCAGTGCCTTGACAACATTACGACTCCTCTCAGCCCTGTCCAGCAGAGGACACCTCCAGTTCTCCCCTCTAACTTTGTGCTCTGCTTGCCCCCCCAGGTCCGTTCTGCTGCCAGGAAGAGGTGGCACCGCTGGCAGGACCACCACTCGCTGCGGGTGCGGGTGGCACGGGCCATGTCCATCCCCACGTCCCCCACGCGCATCAGCTTCCACAGCATCAAACAGACCGCGGCCGTCTGACCGCCCGGCACCGCCACCACCGCCACCACCGCCACCACGCCGTGGCCTTCAGAGCTCTGCTGTCATCACTCCCACCCCAAAGCCCCTCTCTGCAAACTTCCCTCCCTTCCTGAATGCTCACGGATCTCTTTCCAGGGAGGGGCCCATCCTGTTGGGGAGGACTCTCATCCCCCACGTCCGTGATGCTGCTTTGAGGCAACCGGGAAAAAGCCTCTGGGAGCCGGTGGTGGTGAAATGGATGTGAAGAAGGAGCAGGTTCAGCCCTGACTGCATCCTCTGGAAGTTGGTGATGCAAAGTCTAAAACAGCACACTGGCAGGAATAATCCATTTTTTTCTCCTTTATTTCTTTTTTTTTTAATTGTTTTTTTTCCCCTTTTCATATTGCGGTGAACAAAGACTGTTTTTAACACATTGCCCATCTCACCCTGTACATTGATTCCCAATGATTTCAGCAGTTTGGTGTATAATAGCCCACCCCTTTCTTGTTTCCTTTGTAAAAAGTTTCTTCTCTGCAAAACTGTCATTTGAGAACTCGTGGCAGCAAGAAAAAGAGCATCTGAAAGGTGGTGTGAGAAGCCTGAATTTATCTGCCTTCCCCATTTCTCCCTTGGACAGACTGGGAACTGTCAGGGCATCGCTGGACTGTTCCACACAGGGCACTTTGCCTGGCAAGCACCATGCCCTGCTCTTACACAGATTCCCAAAGGACAGGAGTAGCTCTGAGCAGCTCTACAAAACACCCTCCTTCCTCTTAGCCCCACGCTTCCAGCACAATGTAAGTGGAGAGCCTTTGGAAATTGAGGTTTTTTTTCAGCTCAGAGGATTGGGGTGGGGAAGGACAACTTTTCTGGATTTAAGAAAACACAGAAGGGAAGCACTGTAAAAGTAGCAGTGATGAGAAGAGGATGTTTGTGTCCCAAGGATAACACTACATGCTGCCCAAAGGTACCCATTGAGCATTTTGAACTAGAGCAGTTGTATCTACCAGGCTTTTTATGTGATGTTCAAAAATACTGTATATTTTCAATAATAAACACTACTCTGGGTTGGTTTCAATAAAACCAGGCATCATTTCTTTTACTCTGGAAAGGAAGAGGACACCTGTCTCGAGAGTGGTTTTGTGGCTAAGATCAGGGAAGGAAATCCTGTTTGATAATGAGCCAAGAAGAAGAACAACCTCATGATGAAATCCTATCGAGGAGGCATTGAAATGCATGAAGAATTGCCTCCCTTCTCAGCTCATGGTCTTACGCTGGATCCCTGTCCCTCTGCGCTCTCTCCACTGGGCTTTGCCACAGCAGGAAGAAAAAAAAGTTGTGTAATATATTCTCTTATCATCTGTATCTCAACAGAGTTGGAGTAATTTGCTCTTTCCACTTTTATCAAGCTTACCCTGAATTTTCTTCAGATGTTTTATAGGACTTGTCAGCACAAGCTCGATTTAAACCTCCAGATTTATGTTGCTCTTGTTTTCAGGGGCTGGAAAATCTCTTGGAAGACACTGTTAAAAATCCCCTGTTTGTGGAGGCATCCTGTCCCAACAGCTCAGTCACAATCAACTTTGAGCTTGCTGGTAATGAGCAGCAAATTTAAATAAATGACATTTTGTAACTTCTCCCTCTCCTAACTCATTTGGATTCATGTGCCTCAAAGAGGTAACAGAGGGAGGAGGGAGATTTGAGAGGTGGACCAGGTCAGTGCTTTTATTCGCCACAGTAGCCAGGCACAGCCCCTGGCATCTTGTGTTTGAAGGGAGGGGTACATCTACAGGTTAGAAATCTGTCCAGTGAGTATCTCTGTGTTTGCTCTGGCTCTGCATCATGCTGGGATGAAAAAGGGGTTTGCAGTGCAGCAGGTACTGCCCGAAATTGCAGGATGTTGTCGCTGCCAGGAGAGCAGCAGACAGCCAGACACTGAGGAGAGAAGAGATGTGAACTGAAGCTGCAGCAGTGAACTGATGGTTAACTCTGGGGTCAGAGCTTAGGCCTCCCAGAAACAGAGCCCAGACAGGAGTAAGGGAATTAAGGTGGGGATTTATTGGAAAGCCCTCCAAAGGTACCCCTGGGGAGCCAGAGGTGCTGCCCAGATGGGCCCCGAGATGGACCCTGAGAGGCCACGAGTTCTTCCCACTTTGATAGGTTTGGTTCATTTGCATCTCAGGGTTCATTCTCCAATTAAAGTTGCAGTTAATGATGGAATTGGCCTCAGCTTGCCCCCCTCAGAGGCTCTTTGGTTGATCCTTTTTGGGCCCAGTTTGGGCTGGGTGTCCTTGGAGAGCAGCCCCGGAGAGGCTTTGTTGTGTGTGCCCAGCACAGAGAGCAGCACTGAACAGGGACCAGGCAACTCCAGAGTTACACACTGGGCACTGCAGGGTTTGAAAAATAGAAAAGTTAAACCCTAAGGCGTCACTTCAGAGCTCAGAGTTTGCCTCAGTGAGCCACTGGGATACATCAGTGCCAGGGCACTGGCTTTGTGCCACTGTTGTTGGGCTATTGCTGCAATGCCCTGCTTTCACTTACAATAAATACTCACTGGACCAATATTATTTAAGACCAATAAATAGGTGAAGACACTGAAATTTGGTGTCTGTCTCAGTAGGTCAGGTGGCTGATGTCTCATTGCACCTGGTACCTACCCAAGGATATTGGGCAGCTTGAAGAAAATAAAAATAATAAAAATAAAATTTTCAACTCTGCAAGCTCTCACCCTCAGGACTTTGGAAGAAGCTCCCAGTTCACTTGCCTGACAGCAGTGGTGCTGCTCCTGTCTCTGCTGTCCTGTCTGGTCCCACAGGTGGAGAGCTGACATCTGTCACCAAGAGCATTGGCACATCCAAGCTGGGGTGACAAAATGCTCACCTTTCCTGGAAGCACCAGCCACAGGAGCTGCTGATGCCATCCCCAAGGCAGGGGGCTGCTCCAAGATGGATTCATTTCAGTTTAGCTCTTTAGAAATCCTTCCAGGAGAAAAATACCTGTGAGCAAAACAGATCAGGAAGAACTTCATTTCCCCTGGGTAACCCTTGATAAAATTGCTGGAAGAACTGGAGATGAAACTTGTCAAGAAAACAAACATTTCTGAATTTGCACTGAGTGCTGTTCCTCCTGTCTTTTACCAGTGAATTAATGATGTGATGATTTTCCAGGATGATTATCTCCTGAGCAGAGCTGCTGAGATGTTCCCCAGATGCCTTGGGCAGCAGAGGGGAGCCCCTTGGGCACCTGTGCCCTCTCTGGAAGGTGAGGACTTGGCTGAGGAGCAGCAGTGTGGAAAAGCAGCCAGGGCCCTCCTGGATGCTGCAATGAACCCACGCCAGCCGTGTGACCTGGCAGCAGAGGTGGCTGTGAGCAGGCTGGGATGTTTCTGAGGGAAATGATTATTCCCTTCTCCTCTGCTCCCCTTAGACCACAGCCAGGTGCTGTGCCCAGTTTGGTGACCCCAGTGCTAAAGATACCAATAAACCAAGCAAGGTCAGCCACGGGGACAGCAGGATGCTCAGGTGTGGAGCACTCTCCGTGTGCAGAGATGCAGGAGGAGCTGTTCCAGGATGAAAAAAGGATTTTGGATGGAGCTAACAACAACCTGCCAGCACCTCTGAGGCAGCTGACAGACCCAGGCCCTTCACAGTGTCGTGAGGCAAGAGGACAACAGACATAAACTGTAACTAAAACAGAGCCAGATAGGATACAAGGAGAAAGTTTTTCCTCATGAGAACAGTCAAGCAATGGGACAGCTTTCCCAGTAAGGGTGTGCAATCTCCATCTCCAGAGATTTTTCAAGACCCAGCTGGATAAAGCACTGAGCAACATCCTGAGCCTGCTGTGAGTAGGGAGTTTGGACTGGAGACTTCCTGAGATGCCTTAACACCTGGATTATCCCCACATCCTAGCACTGACATTGTCAGTCATGCCTCTAACACAAGTGAAGAATGAGCATGATCAAGGTTTTGCTGCTGCCTTTTTTTTGATGTGCACCTCAGAGGTTTTGGAAATGTGCTCATGTCACCTCTCTTCAAAAGAAGCTTCTTCCTTTGCTGTCTCCTGGCAGGAACACAGAGATGAATAAAGTCACATCTCTTTAGGGAAAGCTCTCCTCTTTACTTTGTGACGCCTTTTAAAGCTGTATGTCCCTTTCAACAAAACAATCATTTGTGGCACAGGTCTGGGATGATTCCCATGTAGCTTTTGGGTCTGCAGGAGCAGTCTCAGCTCAGCTGTGCCAGGAACATTCTTGTGGATCTGCTGGACTGACAGCATCTGTGCACGTGTGTGTGGAGCTGTGTGTGCTCGTGCACGTGTGGCCTCCTGTGTGTTTGAAGAAACTTCATCGAATTACTCTGGATTTATGGCTTTTTGTGTAGGAGGAAAACAAAGCTGCTCATGTTCAGTGAGTCATTATGGAAATGAACATCTCTGAGCACTCCAGTGCTTGAAACAGGACTCTCCAAAGCCCTTCCAGGAAAATGTTTGCAGTGCTGAGCAACGCAGACCACGCGTGTGCCAACTGGAGTGGGGCAGCAAGTGTGAGCTGACTTTGGATCTGGGCTAATTGCTTCCCTCTGGCACCATTTAAATCCTTTTCCCCCCTCCTCCTCTGCAATAAACCCCCAGTTCCAGCTTGCAGCAGAGACAGCTGAGCTGCAGTTTCTTGGGTGCAGGGATGTCAGTTTAGGACTGGGTTTGGGTGCCACCCCACTGGCACAGGGCAGGCAGGGGACAGGGGGTACCCAGCTCGGGTACCCAGCTCCAGCTGCCAGCAGGGCGTCTCACCCCTGGTGCTGGGCTCTGCAAAGGGCTCTGGGGTGGAAAATGTGTTTTGAAAGTCGAGATGGAGTCACTCAGGACAGTGTGGAGCAGGAGGCTGGGCAGAGAGGAGTTGAGAAGGGACAGAGCCATACTCTGAGCACCCTGGTCTCTGCCCAGACTCACTGTTGTGTGCTGCTGGTGCCCATTCCTGCAGACAGCCACCACAACAAAGGCTTTCCTCTTAGTCCACAGAGAGAAAAAAAGCAATTTTGGGATTACAGTCCTCTGAGGATCCCTGCATGGAAAGGGTGTTGTAGGTTCAGGAGTGTGAAGGTTTCACAAAGATCCTTCAAATTTTCATAGATTAATTCACTCCATTCCCTTTCTCACATAATGGAGCTGGAAGAAGCATCTCAGGAGAAACTTTTGGAAAAGAGATAATAGCTGTAAATTTACTGATGGTAAAATATGTAGTTAAAAGAAAAACCTGCATCACCTGGATAATCCTGTTGAATTGTGCAACAGTTTCCTAAGTTTCTCCACTCACTAATAAGTATAGGAGAAAAAGTCCTTCTGGTTGGTTAATTACCAAATAGCAGTGCTACAGTGACCTTGTGCTCTGAGGGGCCAGAGCTTTAAAGAACTCCTCAAACTTTAATGAGTTTCCCAGATGCTGAGGAGCCTCCACGAGGGCTGAGTGTGCTCAGCACTGCCCAGAGGCTGTGGAACGACCCTCCTGACACATCCCCCCCCTGCACTCCCAGGCTGGTGTCAAAGGCTGAGCCAATTAATTGCACTGTGCTGATTGGCATGTGCCAAACCAGTGATTCAGTCAGCTGAGGTGGGAAAATGACAAACTGAGGTCACAGGGAGCAGCACCAGCACCCTGCAGGGGGGTGGCCTCAGGGTCCAGCAGGGCTGTGTTCATCACTGGCACGGTGCTAATGAGCAGGGAACAGTGCTTAACATGGCTCATCCCAACCCTGGCCAGCCCCAGCCAGCCTGGAAGTGCACTTCCACAGTAGGAATTCTGTGTGTCCCTCAGCTGGCTTTCCTGGGATTTAGTGGCTGACTCATCCTGACCTTTGCTGGTTGCTGACTTTGAGCCCAGCAGTTCAGCCAGAGGCCGATGGATCAGCAGCAGTGACAGCCCAGGGATCCTGGCACACCAGGGATCCCCTCTGACACTGGAAGCAGGGATTGCTGCTTCCCAGCACGGCAGAAAAGCTGACCCTGTGTGCAACAAGGCAGTGCAGGCCACCAGGGCAGCCCTGGGGGGAGATCTGAGGTTGCCACAGTTCTGTGTCTCCTGCAAGTCTCCTTGTCCAGCAGCCAGGCAGGGATTGGCCTCAGTTCTGTAAATCACAGGATAATTTGGGTTGGAAGGGTCCTTTAAAGATGATCTGGTCCAGCCCCCTGCATTGAGCAGGGACATCTTCAACCAGGTCAGAGCCCTGAGCAGGAACCTGTGCTCAGGCACTTCAGAAAGGTCATCAAGTCTGAAGCAGCCTTGCTTTAACAAAAGGGTTGTGTAAGCTTTTGGGGGAAAAAGCCCCCACACAAATCACAGAATCACAGAATGACCCTTTTTGGGGTGCAGACTTCCCTCAGTGCCTGCCCACAGAGCAGCTCACACAGTGTGGGCTCCTTTTGCAATGTACAACACCAAAAAGGCAGAAAACCCTGTAACAAGCTGACAGATGCACAGCTCAGTCCACATCTGACACAAATCCACCCACAGATCTGTGGTGAAAATATATCAGACTCAACTGACTTTATAAATACTTTATAAATGCGTGCTTGTGTGGTTTTCAGTGTATATGAACCTCTCTGAAATATTTCTGACAGATCCTCTGCAAATTATCACAGATCCATCGAGTCACAGAATAGTTTGGGTTGGAAGGGACCTTAAAGATCATCTCATTCCAACCCCCTGCCATGGGCAGGGCACCTTCCACTAGAAGGAAAATAGTCCTGGGGTTGGAGAGTGATGTTTTTACTGGTCCTGAGATACCTCCTGTGCATGAAGGTGCATGGTCTGCACAAAGCAGCTCAACACAAGCATCCATTCAGTTTGCTTGAAGGTTTTGTTTCCAGGTTTGCTGATCTGCATTTTCTCCTTCTATTATAATTACTCATTTTGCCTGTTTTACAAACTCACTGATAAAAATCTGTGCCCAGCAATATTCCTCCACATTTGTGCTGTGCTCCAGGCTCACCTTCACCCTGTCAACAGCAGCTGCCTCTCTCATCCTAATGGTTTTCCCCTTCTTGGTGTGCACAGGCTTTCAATATGTGAATATGTGCACATATTTGCTTTGCTCAGCACTGACAGGCACTGGGAAATTGCTTGCAAAGCAAAAAAAAAACCAAGAGAGAAAGCTGCATAAAAACAGTTTCTCAAAGCTGCCAACATCATAAATCTTCAGGAACCATGCAGTTCCCTCTCCTGCTGAACCCGTCAAGGCAGGGATGTAAAAGCCAACAGATCCAATCTGCAGCTTCTCCAACTCGCTGCGCTCCCGGGGCTTGGGAGGAAAGCCTCGAGCTTGTGCAGCCCCACAGCTCATGGTGTGACTCCTTCCATAAATCAGCCCTTCCCACACAATGCAGCCACAGCAGCTCCCAGCCACGAGGCGTTTGTGGCTCACTCGGGACGGGGCTCTTGCGAAATGATCGCAGCAGCCCCAGCTGCAGCACGGAGCTGAAACGCCGGGCAGTCTGAGTCAATCAAAAACCCAGCACATCAGACCTCCTGCTAAGGGTCTCGTGCTTGTCCCCATCACTTGCACATCAGCATCTTTTTGGGTGGTGGTGCTTGTCAGTTGTTCATAGATGAGTCAACAGCCTGAAGAATCGAACTCTCAGCTGGGTTATTTTGCTGTCCACAGACACTTTTATTGGCACGGCAGCGTGTGTGCTCCTGAGCAGGCACACACATCCCATCTGTGCCACTGCTGAAGTGAGGATATTGTGTTTGCCAGGACCAGATCAACATCTGCACCCAGGATCACGTGGAAGGCTCACCTCAGACCCTGCAGAGACCACGCCAAATGTGTAGCTGTTGCCATACAGGGAGCATTTGGTGTGGGTGGGATTCAAAAGAGGCTTTCAAAAGGTGGGGGTTTCCCAAATAGCTTTTTGCTTTGTGCCAGCACCACAGGATTCCTGGCCCACCTCTGTCCCAAGCTAAGGAGGAATCTCAAGTCTGCTGCAGGAGCAGGTACCAACACCTCCATTCCTGCCCTTCTCCAAGGGCAGGTGAAGCTCACACCTCTCCATCAGGTTTCACCTCACTGAGAAGGACATCCAGGCTGAGGTATCCCCATGCACGTGTGTGCTTTCTACATCTCCTGCTTTCTGGGAGGATTAAGCTGAGAGGGGTAAAAAAAAAATAATGAAAAGAGAATAGCAAAAGCTATAAAATAATTGTAATGCACACTTAAGTGCCAAGGAAAACATTCCCAAGTGATGGGGCAGTTTTCCACTGCAAAGCTGCTGGTTTTGGCTGCAGAGCTGAAGGAAGAAAAGTCCATCAGAAGCAACTCTGAGGCTTTCCTGACTCAGCTTTGGGACTGGGGTGTGCTGTAAGCCCTGGGGCAGGCACGTGCCTGGTAGGAAGCCCCTGCTGGGGAGGTGGAGATGGGAGCAGCCAGTGTTGCTCCTGTATCCAGCAGTCCTGGGATGCACCAGCCCTGGGAGCAGGGGGTGGGTGGGGATGGCTCCTCTCTGCCCAGCCGGGGAAACCAGCAGAGCTTGCACACATGGAATACCTCTCCTGTGAGAAAAGGGTGGCAGAATTGTTCATCCTGGAGGAGAAAATACCTCACTGCAGCCTTTCAGCACCTAAAGGGGCTGCAAGAATCCCAGACAGGGACTTTGGACAATGGCAGATAGAGAGAGAATGAGAGGGAATGGCTCTACACTGGCACAGGGAAAGTTTACATTGGATATTGGGAAGAAATTTTTCCCTGTGAGGGTGGGGAGGCCCTGGCACAGGGTGCCCAGAGAAGCTGTGGCTGCCCCTGGATCCCTGGAAGTGTCCAAGGCCAGGTTGGACACTGGGGCTTGGAGCAGCCTGGGACGGTGGAAGATGTCCCTGTGCATGGCAGAGAAGCTGGAAATGGTTTTAATACCCTTTTTTAATACCCTTTAATAATACCTTTTGCATATGAGATCCCCTGGCTCACCAGAGAATTTTTACCACTTTTCCTTGTGTTGTAGAAGAGGTTTTGCAGTTTTTGGGGAATTTATCTGCCTCCTTCGTGAAAAATAAGGCAAACAAAGCAGGGTTTCACATGATGCCAAACGTGATTTATCTCCAGTCCTGTGTTGTGGTTTATCAGCTAATTCATGCACAGCTTGGATCAAGAGTCATTATGGGCTCATGTTTTTCCAGCACAAATTCACTGAAAGTAAAGAAAAATTAGCTGCTCACATTAGTGCTCAGCATCAAATTAAAAGGGAATTATTCAAGGTTTGACATGAATTAGTAAATGCACAGGCAGTGCCGTTTTGGAGTCAGGCACAGGAAAGTTAAAAACCCCTTTTCTGCCTTTTTCAAAGATGCACATTTTATTTATAGCTTTTTGGAGAAATCAGTGAGTTTGACTGACTCGTGGCCTCTTCATACTTTTCTAATTCCACAACAACAGTCAGGAGCTTTCAGCAGGTGCCCAACTCTCACATGGAAAATCCAGGGTCCTCATGTCCCAGTACTGCAGCTTTCCCCAGATTTTTCTTCCTTTCTCTACTGATCAGGAATATATGATCCCATATCTCTGTGAAATCAATCCATCACCAGCTTTTTCAGACTCTAATAACCTACCCAGAGAAGTTCAAGGCCAAGTTGGACAGGGCTTGGAGCAGCCTGGGACAGTGGAAGATGTCCCTGCCCATGGTAGGGGGGTGGAACTGGATGATCTTTGAGGTCCCTCCCAACCCAAACCATTCCACGATTCCATGACAGTGGTGAAAGGGGCATTAATTGAAAGCACATTTTCCACACTGGTTTTCTTGGTGCTGTTCCTGGCAGAGGGTGCAGCACTGGCTGATGTTTAAGCACCCTAAGAGCCTTTCCATATCCCTGAGGCTGGGTGAGAATTGGGGAGACCCAAGTTCTTGCAGGAAGTTCATCCCAGGGCTTTAATGAGCTCCCAGCAATGTTTGCTCTTCCAGAAATCTGTCCCCTTATGATGGAAGGTTCTCCTTGGCCAGAAGTTAACCCCTGGATGAGATCTCAGATATTTTCCTCTAGTCCTTGTTCTTAGCACAGGTGAGAGATCAGAAATGTGGACACTTTGAGATAAAAACGATGAATCTTCTAAACCAGCTTTTTGTCAACCCTTCCCACTCTCAGGCACCACTTTGTGGCTGAACTGGGCCAAACCCCAGTCAATCCAGGCTGAGGGAAGAATCATTCCTGCTGCCACAAAGGGTGGATTTCACTCTCAGCCACTTCACTGGGGAGAAAGTAAAACCTAAAATCCTTTCACTCCCATGGCTGCAGCAGCTCTGCCTGCCAAGAGTTCACAGGAAATCTGTCACTGCGTCACTGCACAAAGGAACTTCACCAGGACCATCTCAAAGGGAGCAAAAAAGTGGAAGAAAACAGATTTTACAAAATATTCATGAGCTTGTTGGAAAAAGAAATTTCATTTTGATGTTAGTCTTCTAAACTTTATCACTTTTATCACTTTTAATGACTATTAATCCAGATTTTTGAACCAAGAATGATTTTCAAGATGAAAACCAAACGAAACAACCACCATGCAAACATGGGCAACGTCAGGCATGTTATAACAAATTAACTTTTGCTATTAATAGCTTTTATCCCTTGAGAGTTCACAAAACTAATGAGTTCCATCAGTCAGCTCTTCTTTCAAGTGCTTGCTACTTTCTAGAATTGGATCAGAAAATTCAAGGTCTCCTTTTTAATCCATGTTCACTCTGTAATTTAGCCCTGTCTTAATTTAAGCCTTGGCCAGGAGAATCTGGTTAACATTTAAATAAAACCCTAAATAAATTTGAAATGCAGGTCTTGCAGTCTTCTTTCAAAAAGACTTAGTGCCAATCCTAAGTGCCCAGTGCCTTGACTTCCTCTTTCTTTTTGTCCTTTATGGACAGAACGAACTAAAATTGGTCACTTTGACCCCATTTTGTGTTATTTTTGGATGTGGTCTTGCCCACATCCAGCAGCTGCTGAAGGTACAACAAGGACACATCCTCTGGTGCTGGATAAAGGGATTCAGCCCAGCTCATGTGGGATGTCCATGATGTAGAAATGAGTCTTGGAGCTTCTCACCCAGTAAAAGGGAGAAGAACAGGCACTGAGGCCACAGCTCACCTGTCCTCTCACAGACACAGAGGAGATTAATTCCCCTTTTATCCCTCAGCACAGAAATTGCCCACATTCTTCCTAAATCCACCAGGATTATTTCACTGGGGTCTCACTTCCCTTTTCTGTTGGTCTAATGTGATGATGAATCACATCTATTGTTTTCCATGGAGCTCCATTTGGATCCAGTGTGGCATAAGTGGGAGGAGAAAACTGCTAATGATATCCTCATCATCATCCTTTTAGGGGAAGGCAGCTCCTGAATCAGACTGTCTCACAAAATTCCCTTTGCCAAGCTGAACATTTCAATATTTATTTCATGGAGAAATTCTACGTGGGGAAAATACATTGAGGAAAAAAAAAGATTTGAAAATCTGTCCTTAATGG
Organism: Rhipidura dahli; assembly: GCA_013399225.1. Taxonomy (NCBI): domain Eukaryota; kingdom Metazoa; phylum Chordata; class Aves; order Passeriformes; family Rhipiduridae; genus Rhipidura; species Rhipidura dahli. The sequence goes on along the minus strand of VXAC01004589.1, from coordinate 1,191,485 downwards.
AAACAGCAGGAGTAAAGCAACCAGTAACTAAAAGGAGAGAAGAAATCCCTTCCTCTGAAGGGATAGATGATATGAAATGAAATAGGTAGGATAGAAATGAAGATACTCAGAATCTTCATTATTTGTAGTTTCTTTCTCATTCACGTTCAGAGGATGCAGCCAAGGAAAACCTCAGGAGAGCCTAAAGGACAGGAGGGTCCACCAGCCTGAGTGCTGGTGAGGGAATGAGACCCTTGGACAGTGCCTGGGACCATTCCCAGAGTGAAAAAGGCCTTCACAGATTCTAACAGGAGCTGGAAGTCCCCACCAGAGGCAAATGGCATTCTCATAATTACTCTCCACTTCCACAGTTCTACTGCATTATAACCCCAGTGAGTCCTGCTGCTCTGATTTATGTCAGCATTCACCCAAAACATTCCCTGAACACTCATAGGATTATTTTCAAGTCCTTCTGCTGTGAACTATGGGGGAATTTAAATTTGGTTGTGGAATTAACTGTAATTTAAAGAACACACAGGATTAGAGTGAGATCCAGCACAAGAAATGCTCTCTCTGTCCTTTTTGTGTTCTTCCACCCCATGCACCAGTAAAACAAAGCAATTCTGTGCTCTTTTGGAGCTGCCTCCTCCCTTATTTACAAGTCCATCTACCTGAGGCACCAAAGAAACAGAGCGCCCAGGTATCCCCTGCAGGGATAAGAAAATGCCAGGTTGGACGGGGCTTGGAGCGACCTGGGATCGTGGGAGGTGTCCCTGCCCATGGCAGGGGTTGCAACAAGATGGGCTTTAAGGTCTCTTCCAACTCAAACCATTCTGGAATTCTGGGATTTTTACTTTTCCTGGAGAGGCCATGAAGATGNGTGTTTGGCTCTTGATCTTAACACCAGGAAAAGGCATCACCACTGCAGAAATTCCTCTCTGCACAATCCCTTCTCCTGGGCTGGAAGAGACACAGCATAACACAAGTGAGCACCATGGCAACTCAAGCACCTCTTACTTTTTACACTTTTTTTTTTTGTAAGAAAGAAGCAACAGAGTATGGAGTGAAGCCAAACTAAAGAAGAAGAAGTCAGAACAAAGAGGTGACCTTGTAATTCATCTCTGATTAATGCAGGTTATTTATTGTGAATAGCACCACTAGAGACTCTACCTTGTGCTTAAGGCACTTTTCTGTCTATAAATAGAGAGTGCTCAAGGCTGTTTTAAAATACACATAAAAAATGAAGAAATAAAATGTCCCAATAGTTCATGTTTTGGACAGATTAATCTAAGGGTGACTTCCACTGGAATTGAGGTCACAGAAGAGACAGTTCACTGAGATTTAGAGGTGTGTCCTGCCTCATCCCGGGATGGTGAGATTGCTGGTGTTTTACTGGGCAAAAGCAGTGTCTGTGGAGAGATCTGAGATGATCTCTGTATTGTAGGGAACTTATCCTGTTCTGAATTCCCTCCTGGAACTGGGGGCACTCGTTGGATCTGAAACACCCCAGGCTACTGGAGACCTCCCTATGGAGCTGGGAGATAGGGCGGGTTAACAGCCAGGTGGGACAGCTGAGGTGGGCTTCCCTGGGGCACAGAATCATCAAACTGTATAATAATGGAGGTTCAAAAAACCTCTCAGTGCCAGGTCCTCCACTAAACCACCTCCCTAAACAGCTCCAGTAGCAGGAGATGATGTCTGGGCAGCTGAACCAAGGCTCCTGTGTGTGTGTAGTAAATGTTCTCAGTGTCCTCCTCATGGCATTTTCCTTTTCCTCTGGGGCCCAGAGAGCCAAAATCTGATAGGATTTGTTATTGTCCCCAAGCATGTCACCACCTTTAAGGTGTTTCTCCAAGGAGAGGGAGTGGTGCTGTTTTCTAAATGTTGCAGATGGACTCAGTGCACGCCAGGGACCTGTTTCTGTCTGGATGATGGCATTTGGTGTGGAAACACTGAAATACAGAGTCTGAGCAAGGCTGATCTTCGGCAGAGCTGCTTCTTCACACTTTCACCTCTGCAATTTTGCCTGTGCAGTGTAAAACTGTGGCAGTTTGGGTGTGTCAGCTGCACTGCAATGACTCCACGTATTGGTTTGAAAACAAACCAGTGGGAGATCACAAGTCAGGATTGAAATTAATAGAAAAAAATAGAAATAAGTGAAATAATATAAGGAGAAAGCACAGACAAAGTAAGATACAACCTGATACCCTATTAGGGTGGTGAACAGCAGTCCCAATGAAGTGGTCCAGTTGAAGCAATGATCTGATGGAAGGTCCAGTCTCCAGCTGAAGGTCCGTGGTGGCTCCTGTCCTCTGGTCACCCAGCAGACAGGGCTGAGGCCAGGCAGTTCCAAGGGCAGCTTATATCCAGGTGGGAATGCCCGGCTCCCCCCTCCTGGGTGGAGCATCTCACAATAGGATGAGATAAGTCCATGAGTCATGTGGTGGTTTCTTGATGGCCCATTGTCTGTTATCAGGGGAGGGTCATTAGCAGGTGATAACAGCCAATGGCCCACAGCTGGTGGTAATAGAATACTTAAATACATCTGTTGTAACCTAGGACACTCCACTTCCCTGTCCCTGCTCTCACAGAGAGTAATTGTTTCTGTGTGAGAGAAGGAGGTAGGAGAGGCCAGGTCACATCAAGGTATTCATTATCTGGAGGAAACACTGCACTGTTAATTGGGAGGAAACCAGGGAAAAAAACCAGAAGTGACAAAATAAATAATAATTTTTTAAATTGTAAAAAAAAAAAGAAAAAGCCTCACTGGGATAATCCACTCCTGGAGACAAGGCAAGGTAGAACAAGCCATGGTGAGCAGAGGTGGAGATCACAGCTTTCTCACACTCTGTTCACACATGGATCAGCAGAGCTGTCCCTGCTGGCCTCACCTCTCTCCCCTGGGGTGTTGGGCTGGTCAGGCACAGGTTTTGACTTGCAGGTGGGGTGGGTTGAGAGAAAGAGCCCAGGGTGAGCATTTATCAGCTGGACCCTGCTGCTGGAGCACCACGTTCAGCCCTGACGAACAGCTGAGCTCTGCCTGCCCTGCAGCACTCAGGGAAAGGCTGGAGCTGCCCGAACCAGCAGCAACAAGGCTTCTTTTTTATGATCAAGCTTGTCTGGAAAAGCTGCCTCTGTCAGAAGTCAGTCGTTTCCACCACTCTGGGCACAAGTTATCTCTGGCAGTGAAATCCTGCATCTTGGGTAGAAAAGTCTCTCGTATTTAATTGCTCTGTGTTCCTTCTGTGGTCAGCAGAGAGCCAGGTAACATCATCAGGGGTCCAGAGCATGGCTTATCTCATCTAAAAGGGGCGTTTGAAAGAGATTTTTAGGCCTCTGTAAGTGTCTGTTTCTCTCTGAGGGCAATAAAGTGAGCCGAGGGGGAGTGGGCCATGTTTAAGCAGAGATCCATTGAATCACAGAATATTTTAAGATGGAGGGGACCTTTAAAGGTCACAGAGTCCATCCCCCTTTCCATGAGCAGGGACATCTTCAATGAGATCAGGTTACTCCAAGTCCTGTCCAACCTGGCCTTGGATGATGGGGCAGCCACAGTTTCTCTGGGCAACGGTGCCAGGGCCTCACCACCCTCATCCTAAAAAACCTTGATATCTTCTCTAAACCTACCCTCTTCCAGCCTGAAGCCATTGTCCTTGTCCTGTCACTCCAGGACCTTGTCAAAAGTTCCTCTAAATCCGTCTTGGAGCTCCTTTAGGTTCTGGAAGGGGCTCTGAGGTCTCCCTGGAACCTTCTCTTCTCCAGGTTGAACAATCCCCGCTCTCCCAGCCTGGCTCCAGTTGTTGTCAGATGGATCTTGCCTGATGTGTTTTCCCCAGCCCACAAAACCTGCTCCAAACCCAGCTGAGGATCCAAGACATTCACTGGGGACAGATCTGTGACAGCAGCAGCCACCACGGCAGCACAGCCTGGTCTGAAACAGCCCAGCTGCAACACACAGGCCAGAAAACTGTCAGTAACAGCAATTTTCTTGTATCAAAATGTTTTGCTGACTTCAGGCTACAGTAAAAGGAAGGAAAATAATCCCGAAGGCCTCTTTTTGTCAGTTCAAGGTCCTGTTAAATATCTCCAGTTCACCAGTGCGTTGATGCAGCCGGGAAACTGGTCCTGAAAACACATTTTCCCTGGAGCATCAACACACTGTGATCTAAAGAAAGAGGGCAAGAGTTCTCAGCAAAAATCCCAGCCTCTTTAGGTCTGGCAGTATGTGCAATTTTAAATCCATTATCCACCAATCTACCAGCTGTGCTTCTTCCACCACTTTTTCCAACAGAAGTACTATATCAAAGGCCGGCAGCTGCCACAATGCTTTGATCCATCTTCAAATTGCTATTCTGGATTTAATATGATGCTGTTAGCTGAGTCAAAGCAAGAGAAATTTCTCCAATTCTGGCATTTAACAGCCTTTCTGTGAGCTAGCCATCCTCAGCCATGGGAGTAACGGAGGAATGTCTGTCTTGGATCAGCGTTCCTGTGCTCTGTGATAGGCACTGACCTAATCTTTGTGTTTCAGGCAGAAAAGGAAACCCACAGCACGAGCCCACCCCACCCTCTGAGGCTGTTCCCTGGCTCATTTTTTAAAGGGAGAAGATAAAGAGCTGTGACAAGATAATCCAGTCCAGTGAAAGTTGTCACTGCCACAACGTGGACATGTGGAAAAACCACACCAAGTCCAGGGTCAGTAGAAATGGTGGCCAGAGCCCCTTCAATGTTTTTTTCCGAGGCTTTTATATGTTAGTTCACAAAAAGTGAGTTAAATGACATAAAGTAATTGGTCCTCTGGCCATCCACCCCTTGAGGGGATTGGCCCAACTCTAAGACCTTCATTCCCAAATGTTTTTCTAGTTGAAGCCATAACAATCTGGAAAAAAACGTTGCAGGAGCGAATATTTACAAAAATGGTAACTTTGTTTTGGTTAGCTTGTAAGGGAAAGACAGAGCTCTCCCAAAATGCTGGAGAGCTGAAGAAATTCACTGCTGAAGCTTTTTGAGCATCCACAGGAAGTGAAGGAGCTGATGAAGACAGAGCCAATGTGCCTGAAATAATCCCCACGCCCCCAGCACCCAGTTCAGGGAGATCTACAGAGCAGTGGCAGCACTGCCCCTTCCAACACCTCACAGTGAGGGATGTCTGCATTTCCCATGACATTTTCCCCATGGAAGAGGAATCAGGAGCCCAGAATGAGCTTTGTGGAAACACTGGCTCAGTGTAGCTCACGTGCACACCTACGGTTTGCAGGGCAAGCCCTCAGCAATCCCAGCAGAAATGCTGGGGATTCAACAAGTGACTCTTAACTGGAGCTTTCCAAAATTAGCAAACTCACTCCCCACCCACAGGGGGCCATCCTTACCCGAGCTGTGAGGGCTTTTTCTGGAGTAAAATACCATTTTTTTGTCACTTGCAACCGCTCCAAAAGAGCATGGAAAATCCTGCTTGTTCAAGCACCTTCTTCTGATGTATAAAAACAGATGGGGTATTTGTTATCCTTCCACATGAATGGGAGCAGTGAAGAAACAGGGCCCATGAAAGGAAATGATGGAGGAATTGTGCTGTGCTTCAGTCCTTTGAACAGCCTGGGCTGGGACACCAGCTGAGCTGACTCTGGAGCCACAGCAGGAACGTGGACATTTCCTGGGAATCACGAGGGAAGGATGGGTCAAGATTGGCTTCCTCGGAGACGCCCAGGAGCCAATCCCAATGAAAGCACATAGAAATCATGGGATGAGGCAGTCACCCACTGAGGCTAAAGACTGGGTTTGTCTTGGTGTTTAGCTATTAAAAGACAGCAGGAGTTTCAGAGGAAAAGGTTTGCTGGCTCCTCTCAGGTTTATGCAGCAGACACATCACCCATTTAGCTGTCTGGAGGGAGTGCTAAACCCTCAAAATGCAACATAAATCAGTTTCTAAAAGGAATCAGGGTTAAAGGACCCAAATAAATGCACTAAACTGCTGGGCACCGAGTGAAAACACCAAATGCTCTACACAAATTACAGATGTGTACAGAAACCACCATTCCTCTGTCCCTTCAGACACACCTCAGGGAGAGCAGGCCATTCCCTATAAACATCCCTTTCTCAAGCTGGACGTGTCACACTCCTGACTCTTCACCATTCAGGGGCTGCTTGTTGCCTCTGTGAAAACCCCAGGGCAAAGCAGGACAGTTGTGGAGTCCCTGCTCAGCCTGGTTTCACCTCGCAATGCTGCAGCTTTGGCTTCCCCTGATCCTTCTCTTACATCTTCCAGGAGACTGTAGCTGCTCTAAGAATCCAGGGAATGCAGTCTGAGAAAAGATCCATCCCAGGTTGGGCTCCTGCCACGAAAGCTTTGAGAAACTGTTCCCATTCTACCTCTGAGTTTGAAATACTTGCTGGATTTGCAGAATCTGGGGGCTGTTGGATGCATTGGACTGGTGGGGACTGAGGACAGACTGAAGACTTCTGTTCTCTCCCCATTTTCTTGCAGACCAGAGTTCTGCAAGTTCAAGCAGGGATTGATCTTCTTGTTCCCAACCCTCATCTCCCCTTTTAGCCTCTCCAAAAAGACGCCTGTAAGGCCTCCTTAAGGATAATCCTATTTGGCAGCTTCTCAAAACACCTTGAAAAACTCATGAAGGGACCCCAGGTCACCAAGAAAGCACCAAAGATAAAATTCCACAGCTCTGGAGACAGTTCTCCTCTCTGCAGACCAAAGAGCTTTGTGAGCCACCCTCTGCTCTCCTGAGGGGTCATTGGTACCCACGAACCAGCACAGGGAAATGTCCTGTGTGGGTTGGAAACTGCCTCTGCTGGTTCTGGGGCTCTGGGCAGGGTCAGCCTGGCTGTATCCCAGCTCGATGTGCTGCCCCTGATGTACATCCAGCACGTCTGGGATGTCTCTGCTGCCTGTCCCTGCTCCTGCACCCCTGAACCCTGACATCTCCCTCTGCCTTTGCAAAGCCCTCTCATAACCTAAGCTCCCCTGCAGGTCATGCTGGCTCCAGCTTTTCCCCTTTCTAGAGAGCTGTTTCCTCCTCCACATCCTCGCAGGCCTGCTGAGGAGCTCTCCAAGGAGTTTGCAATGTCAAAACACCCTCGTAAATCAGTTCTGTGCAGCTTTCCCAAGAATGAGCGCACAGGCGCCGCCGCGTCCCTCGGAGCCGTTTCCCACCGCTCTCTTTGAGAGACTCCAAGCTGCTCCCTGGATTCTCAGCCCCCAAAAATTCCTCCAGTGCTTTTCTCATTGTGTTTCAGAGCAAGTAGGTGTTTGCAAACAAGCCCAGCCAAACACGGAGCCCCACACTCCCCCATCCTGACTCAGAGCAGGCACCAACGGGGAGCTGTGCAATGCATTATCTCATCCCTGCAGCAGCTTTCACCCACGCCCCGTCCAATCAGGAGCCACTTACCCCACTAAAAATGTCAAACCAGCTCAGAAAAAGGATGCTCAAAAATACCTCATTGCTTTACAGAGCCTTATGCTGTTCATAACTCTTTCCAGCAAGGTTCTTTTGGTTTTATTTTTTGATTGCTTCAGCAAGTTGGCAGCTCACCCTGCCCTGTGACACTGAACTATCAGCTGGGTACTCTGCAGCAATGAAGGAACATTTCTAAACTTGCCATCCCAGCTTTCAGGGCCTGATGGCTGTTGGTAGCAAAGTGATACCTCACACTGACACAGCTGAAATCCACTAATGATCTCCTGCTGGGATATTGCTTTCTCACCCATCCAGCAGCAGAACTACTGAGAAACTCCCTGCCAAAATAAATGCCACTGAGCACTCTATCTGTCCTTCCCTGGACTTGTCAGCACAGAGTGCCTTAAACAACAACAACAACAAAAATGTGGCATCAGGAGAGGAAGAGAGTCTGATAAAAAGCCCATCTCTGAACTTAAGATTGAAATGAGTCTTTTGTAATACACAGGAAAGCCAACTGACACTTGGAGAAGACAAGGGGGGAAGGAGGACCATATGTCTCACCTCCATGGCTGTCAGCACATTTCTGACTTGTTAGAAAACCTGGTCTTCAGCCAAATGCTCTGTTGTCACTTTTCTGAGCAAGGCCTGGAGGGCACATCCTTGCACTGCCAGTCTTTGGCTGTGAGATCCATGCTGACTCCACAGCAGCAAAACTCTGTTTCAAGAAGTGCAGTCAAAAGAGTGATGTGCTTTGGATTGGCTTTAATAGGAAAAACCCTCTGAAAACCCCAAATCCAGCCGTCTGGAGGTGGTGCTCTCCAATATAACTCTCAGAAATGGAGGCAGTGTCTTTGTATCCATCCCTCTGTGCTCTAAATGTATCTCAGGTTTTAGCACAGCACCAGCACAACAGGATGCCTAATGCAGAATTTGTGTTCCCCTGTATTTTGATTTGGGGAGAAAGTAGCCAGGTTTGAGACAGGGTGCTGGAATGTGGCTGGCCTGTCACCCACATCCCCAGTCTCTTCCAAATTCCAAGTGTCCCAGGGAGAAGCAAAAAGTCACTCACCCCTAGATGGAAAAAGGCATCCCCAGATTGTCTGGAGGACATTCCTGCCATCCAGCTGTGCCAGAGAGACTCCTAAAGTTTTCCATGGGATAATTCCACCCCAGAATCCTTAGGGAAAAGCTGAATTTGGNATTTCACTTATTTCTAATTTTTTTCTATTAATTTCAATCCTGACTTGTGATCTCCCACTGGTTTGTTTTCAAACCAATACAACCTGCCATGGTTTCACTGCAGGATGCCTCCATACCCTGATCATCCAAGACAGCAGCTTTGCTGTCCCTCACTGGAGCTCCTCAGCTCGGTGCCAACCATCTGCTCTACCACCTCCCCATCTTCATGCACAGTGTCCATCCTTGTGAGCAGCCTCCCCATCTGAATTGCTGAAGATCCTGGAGTCTGTAGAGCCCCCAGGGATTTTCCCTTTACCAGGTCACAAATAAGAGCCATCCTGGAGCCCTTTCCATCGTGCTCACCACATCAGTTAATAAACCCCATCAAAACTCCTCCCTCTTTCACCTCCTTCTGCTTTTCCTTCCCCTGGACCCTCTAAATCACACAAACCTGCTCCAGCCACAGGTTCACAGCTGGTTCTTGGGATCAAAGCTTAACCAAAATCCATGAGGTAAAGCCAAGCATCTGGTTTTTTACCCTCGTGGCAGATCCAGGAGCCATAGCTGCTCATTAGCCAGGGAGAATAATAAGAAATAAATCTGTAGACAAAACAGCTTTTAAACCTGAGCTGAACTAAGGTGTCACATTGCCTGGACTGTGAGCTGTGGCTTTACCCTTTTAGTACAGGTAATAACTTCCCCAAAACCCCAAATTGTTATCCAGACACTGCTAAGGGGTCCCTGACCCTCAGTTAGGACAGCCTGTCCTTCCTAGGAAAACACTGACTATAATTAGCAGTGGGAAATACAGAAGGACTCTCATGAATGAGGTTCATAGGCCAAAAAAAAGAGCTGCAAGTAGAAATAACTTTTGATAAATGAACTGGTGAATCTGTAGAAGGTAAACAAGCTGTTGGGTGCACAGGATGTTTCCTCCAGAAGCAAAAGCCTCCAAGCTGCTCCTCAGCCTTCAAAACCCAACATGATTCTGAGCAATCACACAGATTGTAGCCAGTTGCTAAAGCTGGCAGAAAAACGAGGTTTCCTTGTTGTCCCAAGTGCATATGGAATTCAGGATGCCTGCCAGGGAAAGGGAGGATGTGTGTCTGGGAGTGTGATGTGTTTGAGTGACGGGGAGAAAGCAAAATGTTTCGTGTTTATTTTTGTCCGGGGTCAGGGTTGACTCAGAAGGAAGGGAGCAGAAAGTTGGGCAAACAAACAGAAAATAACCAGGTTTTCTGGTGGTTGAAGCTGCCCCTGTCTGTGAGTGCTGAGGGAAGCTGGCAGGATCCTGGTCTTGTGAGTCATTTAGAGGTGTGAGGACACAAAGCCCTGGGCCCCTTATCTGCAAACCAGCACAGGGCTGAGAAACTCACAGGGAGAGTTCATTGACACCTGGATTAAATACTCCAGCCTTGGGCTGAAGATATTTTTAGACTGAACTTTGTTTCACTGTAGAATCTCCCACAACCTCGTCTTAGTTTGATCCTTCCTTGGAAATCACCAAAGGAGAAAAAACAAAGCAAAGGCTCCCTCCAGGGTCCCTAAGGCCACCTTCAGCCAGCTCTGCACAAGGCTGAACAGCTCAGACATACCCAGAACAAAGATGAAAGAACAAAGAAATCCATAAATGGGCACCTTATCCAAATCCATTTTAGAATACCAGGTTGGAAGGAACCTCAAGGATCATCTGGTCCAACATTTCTTGGGGAAAAGCAGAGTCCAGACAAGATGGCCCGGCACCCTGTCCAGAAAAAATCATGGAAGTGTTGGGAATCCACTACTTCCCTAGGAGAGATTATTGCAGTGGCTCATAGCTCCCACTGAGGAAAATTTCCCTCTTGTGTCCAGTTGGAATCTCCCCAGGAGTAACTTGTACCCAAGACCCCTCATCTTCTTCCATGTGGGTCCCTGTAAAAAGGGAATCTCCATCTCTGCAGCCACCCTTTAAATACTTTGAAACACCAACAAGACCTTGATTCTTTACACTGAGATCCATGGAAATGGACACAGTCCTGTGTTCCAAAATATCCGTGTTCCTGAGCTCCAGACCCAGAAGGACAGAATTATGAAGGAAAATAAGTCAGGCTGAGCCCATACTGCCCCAGACCTGAGCTGCAGACCTGGATGGTCTCTCTCTTTTCTCCTCTGGAGGCACAAAGTTTTCAGGTGTTGTGCCACCTTCCAGACTGCAGCAGATCTCCCTTGCCAGGGAAATAGAAATCCATGTTCACCTGCCTGTGCAGGTCCTGGAGGTGTCTCTTTGGCAGGCAGGCAAAAGTCCCAGGGTAAAATTTCATCCCTGTTCTTCAATTAATCGTTTCACCTGCAACTAGGCTAAATCAGGCTTATCAGCTGTCTGGGTCAGACCTCCCAATTCCAATTTCAGCAGGCTTCGCCTTAATCAGACACAGAGAGTGATAAGGGCTGGTCTCCAGTGAAGGTAACTCATTTCCATGTGGTAATTAATGATACCTGCAGTAACGAGGCTGTTGTACTTCCCCTCACAAGCTCATTGCTTTGAGTGACTGTACTCCAGTAAACCCAGTAAAACCCAGTCTGTTCACTAGTTCACAGGATGCATTTTCAGAGCTGTGACTGTGCCCGAGGCTCTTCTATCTCACATTTACACTGTGCTAATCTCTGGTGTGAAAACATGTGAGAACAGCACACGTGGCTACGGCGTCACAGGACGGGAGGGGGCTCCACGTGATGCCACTGGTTCATTTATTTCTCTTGCACCTTCCAAGGTGTCTGGGATCAGAGCTGGGCTGTGCTAAGCACCATGCAGGACTCAGGAGAGCCCAGAGGCAGGAAGAATACAGGGCAGCACCTGATAAATTGCAGGTGGGTAAATGAGATGGAATGGGAAAATTATAGAGACACAGTACTTGAGTATGTAAAACTTCTCCAAGAAAAAAAAATAATGTTGCAGGAAGCAGCAGTGTTACCACTGCCTCTCAGACCATCACACCATCAGGGTGTTGGAGATGGGATCAGTATTTTTTAGGAAAATTTCTGGTAGGCTCCCAGCAGAGCTTCTCTTTCCACATTTCCAGAGCTGCTTTAGAGAACTGGAGGGAATTTCATCTTGTTAGGAGGAAAGCTTCTGGGGAGACTTCTCAGCTCCTCTGGAAAAGCGTTTGCCCAGTATCCATCTCTCTGTGTTGGGAGGGCAGGCTCAAAAGCAGAACAGAGCAGGTGAGGGATGCACCTTGCACAAATCATCCTCTCTCAGGAGCAGAGACATCAGGGGACTGCAGCTGCTGGGAAGCTGTTGCACCACAGATGCATGGAAAAACCACACGGAGTCCAGGTCAGTAGAAATGGAGGCAAGGCCGGTTTGATGGCTTTTTCCCGAGGCTTTTATATGTTAGTTCGCAAAAAGTGAGTTAAATGGCATAAAGTAATTGGTCCTCTGGCCATCCATCCCTTGAGGGGGTTGGCCCAACTCTAACATGTCCATTCCCAAGTGTTTTTCTAGTTGAAGCCATAACAATCTGGGAAAAACAAGTCACAGGTACGAATATTTATAAAATGGTAACTTTTAGTTAGCTTGCATGGGAAAGACAGAGCTCTCACAAAATGATGCAGAAAGCTGAAAGATTTCTCTGCTAAAAGCTTTTCGGCATGCACAGGAAGCCACACAGCCCAAATTCTGACTGCAAAGAGCAGGTGACTCAGAGGAGGAGACAGCAGGTCCTGTGTGCATCTGCAGAGTGTCTCATCCCACAGGAGGATGGTTATTTTGTGAAAGGCTCGGTGACAGGTTGGCTCTCTAGTTCTTATACACCACACATAGCCCATTGCACACATTCAGAACATGTAATACTATTTATTTTAGGGGGGTGTTTTTATATTAAATACACTCAGAACATACAAATATCAGCACAGCCCCAATTAAACTCTAATCCCAGGAGCCACTGTACCACTACTGGCACAGGCAGAGGTGACAAGCACCTCGCTTGGCAATTGCAGCTTCCAGCTCTTTGCTGAGTCTTCTCTGAGTCATCTCATAGCATATTAATGGTGCACAAATTGCTCTTTGAAATGCTCTTCACAGGCTGCCCCTGTCAAAACCAGGGAGGAATCCAAGTGTCACAATGTTTAGGGTGAAACTGCCTGGGTTGGAAGGGGAGAGGGGATGTCCCAGCTCCAGGGCTCCTCTCCTGCTGTCGTGATTAAATTTATGTGAAAAGGCAATTTTAAAAGTAGATTGCCAGGAGCGTGACAGGGCAGGTGGAAATATTTCAGTGGCAACATCCTCTAAAACTGGCCAGCCACATCTGGGTAAATCCCAACGAGCTCTGCCGAACCTCACACAGCTCGTGAGAGCCTTTGCTGAGACGCAGCACCAGCTGGGAACGTAGCAGAGGACTGAAATCTGGGGTGAAAAATCCTGGAAAACTCCAAGTTACAATTCCCCGTGGGTCAGGTCAGTTTGCCCTTTCCCATACAATTCCCAGGCACCATTTGGAGGTTAGCAGGAGGTTGGACCATCCATCCACATCATGCCTGTGAACAGGCTGCACCATGATGATGCTCATCCCTTTATCAAAGACACAGAAGGTCTCCCTCTCCAGAAAGAGTTAAATTAGGAGCCTGTTGCTTTTTTCAACCTATCTGTATCCTTTTAACACAAAGGATAATACCTGCAATCACCTAGCACAATAGATGTTTTCTGCTAGTGAGGATTTTGCACAATAAGACTTTTTTGTTTGGGAAGGAAAAATTATTCTCTGCTTTAAGAAAAAGAAAGGAAGAAGATGAAAAAATATTTCTTCCATTTAGGCTTCTATTAAGAGAGATTATAACGAAAAAAAAACCCCCTCATTTTAAATGCAATTTTTTTCAGCTCCTTTTAACTATTATGAATTGACACGAACAAGTGAAGAACGTGGCTCCTTTTTCATCCCTTTCTTCCTGTGCTTTTATACATTTCTCAAGGTCAAAGCAATTAAGCTTTACTCTTTCCACATGATCAGCTGGTTGGAAGCCCAGGAGAGGAACAGGCTGACCAGACAGAATGTGATCCCAAAGGCAGGATGCTGAGGAGAGAGAGAAAAGAAGAAATCCTCAGGTGCCATTTCTTCAGATGAAATATTATGCTGGGAGACATCCAGCCCTTGCTCACCGCAGAAATGTGTGTGAAACCTGGTGAATTTTATGTTTATTGCTTACTTTTAATGATCAATATTTTGATCAGTGCAGCGCTGACCTCCTGGAGCATTTATGGGGCCTTCTCTGGAACACTCAAGTTCAAGACTGTGACAGTCTGCAGAGTAAAGTGACCAAGTGGCTCGTGGCCAACATGGATTTCTCTCACCTGAGTGCAGTGGTCAGGTCCATGGCTCACCTGCCCAGCCTAGGGAAACCTCAGGGCCATCTCTCTAACCTTATTTTTGGGTGTTATCTGAGCCAACTGAGAACATCCTGCCTGGCTGCTGGTCCCAGAGGTCACAGGTGACACCATTAGGAATCTCCAGCAGCCCTCATTAAGCTGACTAAATCACACCCTTGTGCTCCAGGGACAGGCCTGGACCTGGACACCTAATTCATGAATAAACTGAATTTGGACTTTGAAATGTCTTTGCCTCCCCCATAAGTTGTCCTGTCACCTCCAAAATTGGCCACCTCCACTCACCACCTGAGTCAGACACCTCCAGACCCATTTGTGGTCATCAGAGAGAAACTGGCTCTTCTAGATCACAAATTACCTGCCCTGGCTTTGGGTGAGTGAGATCTCCTTCCGAATGCCTAATCCAGAAAACAGAAACTGAGGAGCAATTGTCTCTAGCTACACGAAAATGACATTTTGTCTTCTCCTTCCCAGTTCTCATCAATGATTTAGGCAAACCCTTCTGACATTTCTGGTCCCAGTGGGAGGGTTCATGGGTGCCTTTTATCCAGGACCCAGTGTTCCTTGTCTCAGGAGACCCGTAAGTCACAGGACAGGATTTCCACCCCATCCTGTTTCTCCATGGAGTAGGTGGCTCAGAGGTGACATGGGAAAAGCCAGCACCAGGTCAGGGGTCTGGAGAAGGGGATTTAATAGGATGCTTTAGAAAGCACTCTGAGCTCCCCACCATAAAATGGAGGTGTGAGGGAAGCAGGGCTGGAGCTCCCCTTCTGGCTCTTTATGGCCTTCAGCATTATATAGGTGGGTCCTCTCTCCTCTCCCTCTCCCTCTCCTCTCCCCATGTGAGCTGTCCTTCCTGGAAGGAGAGCAACTGTTCCCACTGAGATCTGCCTCCCTTCCTGTGGCACTCCCAACTGGAACCTAAAAATGTCATAAACTACAAATAATGAAATTACTCTGCAAAGGCACAGAAGTCTAACACAGCATCTCATCACACAGACTCCTCAAAGGATAATGCAGAAACCTTCCCCAGGTAATTCCACCCCCTCTCCTCATTTCCCTCACTTCTTAATATCTCCATTTTTCATCAAAACACCCTGTTTGCCTAAATCCACGGAGCTCACATCTGGGCTAATCCTAAAGCAGTGGATCTCATTTGTATGTAAAAAATATATCAAAAGATGCACCAGTGTTTTTAAAGAAGCTTACTGTGTTTTCATCCTAACAATTTCCCCCTCCTACTGTCAGGCAGCTCTTACTGTCACTCGTTTCAGGCAAGAATAAGAAGTCCTGATAAAAGGAAGAAAGCTTGTGAAGTGGCACCCTGCCAAACAGCAAAACTTGTACTTTCTCCTTCCTCCATAACCATATCAAACCCAATGGCTTCTCACCAAGAGGGATCTACAAACTGGGAGTGTTCCAGAGACACAAATAATACTGCCAGGGGAGCACAGGAATAGAGGCTGTGGACAAGGAAACCCCAGGGACAAAGGTGAGAGGGGAAAAGGGCTCCTCAAGGCAACCTGTGCTGGTCTGGGAGCCACTGCTCACCAGGAATCACAGGCAGAGGGTGTTGGAAACATTGTCATTTTCCTCTCAACTGAATTCCCAAGTTCTGCCAAAAAATTTCTTCAGTGATCCATCCCTTGCAACATGAATGATCTTTGAAGGCAAAACATCAGAATTTTCTCTGAAAGCAGCTGGTTATTTTTTTGATGTCTTCCTATGGGAATGTTTGCCTCAACCTTCCCTTTAAGAAACTGGTTCTAAACTTATACTCACAATTGGCTTTTTTTTTTCTCTGAATCAGAGAAAACAGAAATACATCCCTATCATCCCTAAGAAATCACCACATTGAATAACATCCTCTAATACTAATTATAAATTGGGCTGTTGGCTGCAGAGAGCAGCACATCAGCTTTTGGCTGCAGTTTCTCACAACCTGCACAGAACAGCAAACATCCCTAAAATTCCCTTTTTTTTTCTAATTTTCACTTTCTAATGCATTCCCTTTTCCAACTCTTTTTCTTTTGCAACTCTTCCTGTGTGTTTGTGAGCTGGAATGATTGACCCTCTCTGCAAACACCACTGCCAAAACAGACACAACCTGCTGAAGCTGGCAATTGGCTCCTGTTGTGTTCTCTGCCTGGGGATTTCACAGGCAAAACCTGCTAAAATGAACCGTTTTCTGTCTTATCTCAGCACCACAAGGGTTTTGTGAGAGGAAAAGTGAGCTTTCTGTGCTTTCCCTCCCCTGTGCTACATGATGTAACTAACTCATGTTTGGGGAACTCAGCTGATCCTGAGGAGATTTTTGGATTTTGGTAGTGGTACAAATCTCATAAATGGTGATTTCCTGATGATGATTAATTACAAAGGCATCTGCTGAAGTTACAGATTGTCAAATCTGAGCATCACTTTTAGGCATTTAACAGGGTCCGTTCTGAAGCAGGATTTTGTCAAGCCCTCGAATGGAATCTCGAGACTGAACCCACAAATTCCCGAGGATGGCTGAATAAAAGCAGCTGATGATGGGGGTTTGATTTTTGCAGGAGAGGGACCGAATCTGAGTCTTTCTCCCGTTTATTCAACTGCCATGGGCGATGGGGAGGCAGAGGGGCTGGCTGTGATTTCTAGAGTGAATGAATGTAAAGCTTGATAAAGAGCTGACTGATTAGAGGCACTTCTCAGCTAACGACCGTCAATTAATGCTAATTTCCAATGAGCAGCAGAGAAAAGAATGGATTCCTGCTGGCTGCACTGATCTGTCTGCACAGAGCAGAGGATTTCCTTCTCTGCATGGCTGCAGAAAGCAGAGTGAAGAGTCCCAGAGCATAATTCAGAGGAAAGGCTGAAGGATCTGGAGCTGTGTTTACACTGTGCATACCTGGTCCCGCTGCTTTGGTTTTTAGGGCTCCACATTCCAGTCTGCCCACATCACTGAAAAATGTATCTTGGTGATGCCTTCTTCCCTGCATCCTGTAACACAGAGCTGACCATGGCATTGGAATCTCCTGGGCTGGTGGAATTCAGATTTTGTCTGGAACAATTCTCTGAGTTTTCTTAGTAAGTCTCAGACTCCCATCAGACACTCACAGGACAAGCACAGGCAAATACATTCCTGCCTTCCAGAGGATGGCTCTGGCACAGCAGAACAGCTCTCAAGTAGACCAAGGAATAGAGATTCAGCTGTTTTATAGCTTCTCTTCACCCCCTCTGAAACACAAGCAAAGCTTCAAGGCAGGCAAGGGCAGGACCCTTCAGAGAAGGGGACACAACACTGTCACTATTGGCACCAGGCATGCAGGGCTGGCACTGCTGGGATGCTCCAAGAGTGGTTCCAGAGGCTCCCAACAGACCCTGAAACTGGAGACTGGCAGGAGATTCCAATCTGCAATCCCCAGTGCCAGGACACAGCTTGATGCTGCAGAAGTTGCCCTCCTCAGCTGGAGTCACTCTGGGCAAAGCTTCCCACTTTCAGGAAAATTAATCCACCAACACCAGAGGTTTATGTCCAAAAAAGAGACAGAGGAGTCACATCATTTTATTCAAATAAAGGGAGAGGCCATGGGGCATTCCCCTGGGGTCTCTCAAATTTTTTGGAGGGTGCAGCCTCCTTTTTATCCCAATTTCCCAGCTGCATTTCCCTCTCTCCTTCCCCATTGGCTGAGGTACTCTAGAGGTACAGACTTCCCAAAATGCCTAATACCTAAGGTTCCCTTCTAATGTATAACCCACCCCCCTTAATTTTTACCTCTTATTAAATTTTATGGTTTTCCCATTGTTTCTTTCTTCTCTCAATATCCAATTTCATTTATCAGCAGACCTGCACCTTGTTCATAGAGACAAATCTCTTTCCATTCACCAACCAGTGGAACCCTTCTCATGGTTCCTTTTTACCTCTCAGTGCTAATTTCACCAACCAGCAGGCCCAGAGTTTGTCTGTAAAGCCTCATTCCTTCCAGCACAGACAGGCACTGCCTCTCACACTGCCTGGGCTTTAACAAGGGAGGAGAGGAGGGGACAAGAGCTTGGTAGGTGGGTGGGAATCGGAGCTGATGGAATCATCATCCCTGGAAATGCTCCTGAGGTGTACAGGGGTGGCACTCGGGGACTTGGTTTAGTGGAGGACTTGGCAGTGCTGGGTTAATGGTTGGACTCTTGATGGTCCATTAATGGTTGGATCTTACAGGACTTTTCCCACCTTAATGATTCTGTGATTCTCTATTTTTCCCAAAAAGTTGCCCCTCTCAGCAGAAATGTCGCCCCCAGCACTGAGAAGTTCCCTTGGAGGTTTCTTGGAGGTTTCTGGGGGAGCCCCTGAGGGGATTGCTCCTGGTGGGCTCTGCTGTGCTGAGCCTTCACCTCCTCGGGGTGGGGATCCTGAACCCCCCGAGTCTGATGAGCATCCTTCCCCCCAAAAACAGCCTGCCATGTGCTGCTTGAAATGAGAGGGAGGAAACTGGATGGGGATCCTTCTGAGAGAGCCTTGGGTGTGTGAAGGAGGCCAGATGGAATGAAATAACCCAGAAGAGCCGAGATGTCACATGTTTGGGAGCTGCTTAGTCTTTTTTAGCACCATGGAAAATGAATTTTGCAGGGCCCTTTGCTATAAAAATCTCTGTGTTGATCACACTTCTCCCAGAGAAAAAAAATGGGGCAAAGCTTCACATTTCTTGGTCATCACCAAACACAGATAACCAGAACAGCTCCTCTGGAAAGATTAGCACAGCACACTCCTCCCTGTATTTCCAGCACATAAATTGGCATCATTTTTCTCCCTGGCAGCTTACAAGCACATCCATCACCACGGGACACAACTTTTGCTGCACAGTTTTGTACATGAATGAAGGAATTCCAAGACAAGGCAGGAAAAGTAGAGTTGGCAATATTCTCCTTCCATATTCCTGTGATTGCTGTGGGTCAAATAAAGGAATGGGAGGAAAACAAGAAACCTGCAAATGTGGTTCACTGGGACCTGCAAATGCAGGAGCAGAGACATGAGGGGCTTCTGTGCCAAATGTCCAATGCAGAAAGGTTGGGACAGCTGGAGGGAGGAATATTCACAGAAAAATAAATACCTGGCCAGTAAATATCTGTCAAATTCAGTCGAAAATAAATACCTGGGCAGTATCTTCCTCCAGCTGAGTTAGCCCCCTCCAGACCTCCTGAAACCAGCAGAGCTCTGGTCAGTTTGGGGAGGGCACAGTTCAGACATGAGCTAGAACAGCCCAGATAAATCATAATGTGAAAGAGACTGTTTTGTCTTTCACAGCAAAGGGCACTGCAGTGATTAACTCAGCTGCCTGCTTTCTCAGGATGGACAGCTGCTTCCTATATATTGGCTTTATTTTAATGGAACCTTGACTTTTCTCACTATCTGGACACTCAATTCCTCTGTGCAGTGAGACTAAACAGTTCTGATATTCCTGAGAGCCTCAGTTATTCTGTTTCACTCACTGCTGCACCGCTTGAAATCCTATTGTTATGGGGAATCTCAAGTTTCAAAAGATTTTTTTTCAAAAGATAAATTCAGAGCAGACCTTTTTTTTTTTTTTTTAATATCCTTTTTAAGAGATTTCATTATTTTAGTAAGAGTTTTAACTCAAGTGTTTCAACTTTGGCATGTTCAACCAGCATCTCTAAGGAGCAGCTGACATGAGCTCCAATCTGACTGATTTCACAGGTCCTGTTATCTTTGCTTTGGAGAAAAAAAAAATCTCCATCTACTGATAAAAATATACTGAGAATTCTAAATCCTGACTATCTTTATTTCTGACTGATGGGGTTTTTTTCTCAAAAAAAAAGAGGTCAAAGCCTGCAAGTTATTGGAAGAAACAGCTTTCCAGAACAAATGTCCTCCCTTGGGTGAGGAAAACGCTCTTTTCTGCACCTCCCTTGGGGAGCAGAGTGGCCTCCTGACTGTCCCTGTGAAAATATCTGTGAGGACATTTGGGTCACACAAAATTGGCCTGGTTTTGTCAAGTGCACCTGCTTGGGTGTGGAAGAATATTCAAATTAGGTGCTTAAATGTAGGTGTTAATTGCCCTTGATAGCCACACAGGGAAGAGAGACATGAGACAGGAGCCTTCAGAGACTTGTGCTCCCCTGGGGCAAAAGCTGGAAGATGCTGGGGCAGAGCATCTCAGAAGTTGTGAAATATTTATGTTTAATTGTCAGCTGAGCCAAATCCACGTTGTGTTTCTAAACCAACCTCACAGATATCAACGAGACCCTCTGCAGAGCAAGGGTAGGGTTTGTCTCCCCTCACTGGGGTGGTCTGGGTGTCTCACCTCAGGCAGATGTCCCCAGTCCTGTACAGAGCACAGAAAAAGGATTCGCTAGAGGACAACATCCCTTTTTCTTGGGGTGGGCTAAATCACATCATTTATTGACAACAGAGGCACTGTAACGAGTAAAACTGCCTCAAAAGTCTGAAGTTAGCTCGGATGGGATGGACCCCAAAGTGCTGACCAGCATGGCTGAGGGTTTTGGGATCTGCTCCACAGCAAGATGCAGCAGAGCTGGAGAGTTTGGGATCTGCTCCACAGCAAGATGCAGCAGAGCTGGGGGGTTTTTTGGGATCTGCTCCCCAGCAAGATGCAGCAGAGCTGGAGAGTTTGGGATCTGCTCCCCAGCAAGATGCAGCAGAGCTGGGGAGTTTGGGATCTGCTCCACAGCAAGATGCAGCAGAGCTGGGGGGGTTTTGGGGATCTGATCCACAGGAAGATACAGCAGAGCTGGGGGGTTTTTTGGGATCTGCTCCACAGGAAGATACAGCAGAGCTGGGAGGAGGAGCCAAGGCAGCAGGCAGGAGAAATACAGAGCCAAAACTTGGAAATCATCTCCAAGCCCAGGGCTGGGATTGTGCCACCTCTGTGGCTGCTGTTGGATGAACAGCCCTGTTTGTTTCAGCCACACCACGTTCCCAGTGTGCAAAAGCACCCCAAAGCACGCTCTGCTAAACAGACACAATCCAGCAGCCCTCACAAAGGGAGATGTCAGGAGCTCATTACCCAGCATTAGGAAGACTGTGGCATAAATTCTGCTTCCTTCTGGAATGAAAACACTGGGATTTATTGACTGAGAGGGCTGGAGCTTCTTCATCCCTGGGGGTTTTTGAGCAGGTGTTAGACAGCCCTGGATAATGTGACCACTTCATTTCATACAAGAAAGGTTTGAAGTTTGGCTCGTTTGGATAAAGCTGTCTTCATGCAGGCCAAAGAAATGCAGTGGCACTGCTTTCTAAGCAGGACTGTGCTAAAGCACCACAGAAGAGAGGGATGCTCCCAGCCAGGATGAGTCACTGATTTCTGCTTAGCTTTTCAGAAAGTAATGGTCACTAACAACAATAAAAACCCCATTTAAAATCATTCCCAAGAGTGAATTAAAGCTCTGCAGCCTAGGAGTCCTGTCCTCCCTTATTTACCATCCAGGAAAGTGGATGGAAGCTTGGGGTTTATTCCAAGCAGCACATCCCCAGTGCAACATGGGATAAAACTGCTCTGGGCTTAGTTTTCCCCACTGGTGAAACTGGAGATACTGGCACTGAGCTGCACATCCCAATCCCCAAATTTCCAGGGAGCAGCAGGACTGAGGCATCCCTGCAAGAGCATCCCCTCAAGGAGGATCCAAAGCTGGCTGAGGACTGAAGGGGTTTGAAATGCCACCACTCTGGCCGTGCCCAGGAGAGGCTGAGGAGAAGGAAAGTGCACTGGGATGTTCTCCAGTTGGGATGCCTGAGAGCTGCTCTGTGTGCAGCAGCCCTGGCTCGTGTGACTGCAGGATCTCACTGTCCTGTGCCACAAGCAGGCACAACCACAAGCAGGTTCAGCTCGTGCTGTGCTGCCTCCAGAGCCATAGAACCATAAAAATTATAGAATGGTTTGGGTGGGAAAGGGTCTTAAAGATCAGTTCCTGCCACAGGCAGGGATGCCTTCCACTAGACCAGGTTGCTCCATGTCCCATCCAGCCTGGCCTGGAACACTGCCAGGGTCAGGTAGGAAGGGAAACAGCTGCATTTCTGGGTCTGCAGGCTGAGCAGATTCCTGCCAGGGTTAGGACTCAGCACGGAGCAGGGCAGACCCTGGTGCTCTCCTGAAACACAGCACAGACACCCCACAAAACACCAGGGCAGAAAAGCTCTGACCTGAGCAAACCTGGGGGACTGGAGGAGCAGACTGAGAATGGAGAGAGCCCGGTCCCAGTCCAGCAGGAGCCCTTATTAAAGTCCTATTGACTCCAGCAGCAGAAAAACAAAGCCCTGGCACTTCAGAGGTTTCCTTTATGGTGCTCATCCCGTTAATAGGCACCATCTGCTCCTTTCAGCAGGAGAACCATCCACTGCCTTGCTCCCAGCTCTTTGCTCCCCAGGGCCCTGGCTGGGTTTATATAACCAGGGGTGGAGAGGGGACTGACAGCTCCCCAGAGCGCAGGGGGAGCCCCGCAGTAACAACGGGGGGATTTGGCTCCCAGCAAAGGCGTAGTGCTGGTGTGGGGAGTCCTCCTGCCTTCAGTTCTGCAGCACAGACTGCTAGCTCAGCCCCCAGAGCAGGGGAAGAGTGCTTGGGTTCACTTGAAATGACTTCTTGTCACATAATTAGTGATGGGGTCGGGGAGTCGCAGCAGTCCCTTTGGGACTCCACAATATGACAGGGGTTTTTTAAGCTGGGGAAGCTCTTAGAGTGTAAAAGCAGGGTTTTTTTGGACTGAAAAATTACAGAATTTGGAGGTATTCAAAAGTCAACTGGACATGATGTTGGGCAAGCAGCTGTAGGTAGCCCTGCTTGATAGGAGGCTGGGCCAGGTGACCTCCAGAGGTCCCTTCCAGCCTCAGCCAGTCTGTGGTTCTGTGTGAAATCCCTTTAAATGCAGGAATAATTTATCTGCTGTGCTTCATCCAGTTTTCTTGGAGAACAACTTGGTATCACTATGGACAGCCCAGGGTGCACACCCAAAGTAAATCTATAGATGGCCCAAGACAGAAATGAGAGAAGTGGGAAAAGAAGTGTTGTTCTGAATTCCTGTTCCAACCTGGAGCAACACCACATTCCCAGGGAAGTGAGTCAGATCCAGATGCCAGTGATGTGCTCAGATGCTCCATAAGGCTTCTTTTCAGTGAGGGGGAAGAAATATCCCTGGAGCTTGCCCTTAATTTTGTCACATCCTGATTTTCTGAGCATAATGCTGATACTGGCTGTGCCCTTATAATAAAATCTTGGAATCGCTCAGGTTGGAAAAGACCTCTGAGATGATGGAGTCCAACCATTAACCCAGCACTGCCTGGTCCTGTCCCCAGGTACCACATCCCCATGGATTTTCAGCACTTCCAGGCACAGTGATTCTGCCACTTCCCTGGGCAGCCTGTTCCAATGCCTGACCGCACTTTTAGCACAGAAATTTTATTAAATATCCAATCTAAACCTCCCCATGCATGACTTAAGGACATTTCCTCTAGTCCTACCCCTTGTTATCTGGGAGAAGAGACCCCCCCGGCTGCCCCCTCCTGTCAGGGAGCTGTGCAGAGCCACAAGGTCCCCCCTGAGCCTCCTTTGCTCCAGGCTGAGCCCCTTTCCCAGCTCCCTCAGCCTCACCAGTCTTGTTCTCCAGACCTTTTCCCAGCCCCATTCCCTGTTCTCACGTTGACTCTGCTCTTGCAAGAGTTTGGTGTTGGGATGTCAGGAGTTTGTTAATTTGGAAGGCCAGTGCTTGCTTGAGGTCTTGCTTCAGCTGAAGGATTTGTCTTGCTCCAAAGCAAAAGGGAGAGCACAAGTGTTGAGCTTTTGATACCTTTCCTTTCGGGTGAAAGAGCAGAGGAGGCTGCTGTCCTGCTAAAGTTCTTTATTTCATAGTCCCATCATTTTCTGAAGGCAGGGGATTACATGATAAGGCCAAGCAGTAATAGCAGCAGCATCAGGCANTCTTCTTCTCCTCCTTCTTCTTCTTCCTCTCCTCCTTCTTCTTCTTCCTCTCCTCCTTCTTCTTCTTCTTCCTCTCCTCTTTCTCCCTCTTCTTCTTCTTCTCCCTCTCCTCCTTCTTCCTCTCTAAACTTACAGAATTAGTGGATTATATTTGTTAATTGACCAATAAAATTAACACATGACTCCAGTTTTTCTTTTCTTAACCTACCCTGGTCTAATTCTAACAGTTGTAATCTCACACAAATATTCCATAGGTGTTACACAGATTTCCATATATAATTTCTATCAGCTCTTACTGTTTATGTGAACACTCTATCTAAAAGATGTGAACACTATAGTTCTAGCTATGTTTTGTCCAAAGTGAAGAAATTCTGTGAAAAGGTAACACTGCTGCAGTGAGAACTGTGTTAAGGGCTCTGCTGCAGCTTTTCAATGTTTAGAGCAGTTACCATTTATTTCTACTAAAAGTTACAAATCTATATTTCTATTTCACTTTGGTGCCACTTCATGGATCTCAGCCCATCCAAAGGTTTTAATTCAGCCCCTGTGCTTTGGCTTTCCTCTGGGCCTGGGTCCAGAGGAGCTTTCACTCCAACACACAAGAGGTGAGTGAAGGTGTTTCTTATACCATGCAGAGCCCCAGCTGCCTGACAGAACATCACAGCCCACACTGGCTGAGTGGAAAACAAGGAAATGGGGCTTTTTTCATTCCCAGCCCTCTTCCCCCTCCTTTAAAGCCTCCTCTCCTTTGAAGTATTGCTCAAAACACAAGAACCAGGATGCCACTTATTTTCTCCACCTCTAAAGGAAGTGTAAGAAGATAAGACAAGAAACCTTTCAATGTCAAAAAATCTCTCCCCTGAGCAGGCACCCAGCAAATCCCCGTGGCTGCTGCTCACCCTGCTGGCTCCTGAGCTCTGGGAACGTGGGCACTTCACCACAGCTCCTCACCTGGGCAACATTCCCAAAATTTATAAACAGCTTGAAGAGCCTTCCCTGCTGGGTTTTCTCACAGAACCAGCAGCCATGTGAAGCTCTGGGGATGCACAAGGACCAGCAATGCTCTGGGTGTCTGAATCACCAGGAGCATGAGAGTTACTGACCCTAAATATCCTGGAGCTGAAGGGCTCACAGACATTTTTTTCCCAAACCACTTGGCTTCCATGTCCTCCTGGAAGGATTTCCACCCCGTTTCTTCACCAGCAAGTTTGGTTTTTAACGCTTCTTGGCTGGAATCCAAAGGTTTTTCTGGCTGTGTTGGCTAAAACTCACCCTAAACATGAGAGCAGCTGGGCTTTGAAGGGCAAAGATGGCTTTCCATGCCATTTAAAAGAAATAAATCTGTAGACTACTCTCAGGCCTTTGAGGAAATCACAAAAAAAAAAGGTGATGAAAGGTCTTGCTTGTTTTATTTTCTCCACCAGCTTGCTGGTCCTCTGTAGATAGGTAAAACTGTTTAGAAAATGTGTTTCTATCTTCTAAAAATGAATTTATTATCCTTATTTAGTCCTGTAGATTTTATACATGGAAATCCTGACAATTCTTTCTCAAGTGGAGGAGAGTGAAGGAGCCTTGAGGAGGGTGATAGAGAGGATCAGAGAGATTAAACCAAGCAGCAGCTGAAAGAAGAAGCAGAAACTGCCCTGCACCAAAGAAAACTTGTCCTTTTAGCACAGGCTGAGCATTTCAATTTGGGGTTACTCTTCTCCTTGGTCGGGGGGAACTGAGTGGTGCTTTTTTAGTACATGGGGGATGTCTGTAAGAAGTAAAGTAGGGAGGAAGGAAATGTTCTCTACTCTAGAAGGCAAAGCAGGAGAAAGATCAGCAGGGCAGGGAGGTGAAGGCTCTCAGTCAGGCATGAGAATGGGACACAGTGATTATCAAATCTGGATGATTATAATTGGATTTATTGCTAATGCAGCACCTAAGTATTGCCAGTGCAGTATATAGAGAACTGCTCTACCATCTGCATAGTTTAGATTATAGGTTATTTCATTTTAAATAGATTATTACAGATTAAAGTTGGGTTATGGTTCCTCCTGTTGAGTTTTTGTGAGAACCCCCCTTGCTGTCTGAATTTCTCAGAGAGGTCTAAGCCACTTAGTCTCAGATATGGTCAAAAATCTGTGTCTAAAGAGTTATAGTATAATATAATATAGTATATAGTATATAGCATATAGCATATAGCATATACGATATACTATATACCATATAGTATTTATAATATTTATAATAAATATATATTTATAATATAGTATTTTAAAAGTGTGGTTTGGCCAAAACCACACAGCTTTAAACTCTCTGGCCTTGCAGAACTCACAGTTACAAAGCAACAAGGCCCCTGTGGAGCTGCTTTAGGATTTTATCTCTGTATTTGACCAGGTTTTAGTGCTTTTTATCACCCATCTGAAAGTGAGGGTTCCTTGTCTTGGAGATGGACATGCCATGTGGTGGGATCCACCACCAAGATGCCTCAACACACCAGTTTGCCCAGTTGGCCCAGTGTCCTGCAGCGTTTTGTCCAATTTTTCACCAAAGTCAATCACAAACAGCTCAGCTCCCCCATCCCTGGAATGCATCAATTACAG
Organism: Rhipidura dahli; assembly: GCA_013399225.1. NCBI lineage: Eukaryota > Metazoa > Chordata > Aves > Passeriformes > Rhipiduridae > Rhipidura > Rhipidura dahli. Next base: position 1,165,045 of record VXAC01004589.1, on the reverse strand, counting down.
GACAGCTCCCTCTGCAACACCCACTTGGTATTCACAGAATTATGGAACAGGTTGGGTTGGGACCTTAAAAATCATCTCATTCCATCCCCTGCCATGGCAGAGACACCTTCCAGGCTGCTCCAAGCCCTCTCCATCCTGGCCTTGGACACTTCCAGGGATCCAGGGGCAGCCACAGCTTCTCTGGGCACCCTGTGCCAGGGCCTCCCCACCCTCACAGGGAACAATTCCAATCTAAACCTGCTCTAATTCAGTTTAAAGTGTTCTAATCTAGGATAAACCCCATTGCCTGTCAGAGAGTGTGGAGAGGGAGACGAGGGGGGTGTGTGGGATGTCACAGGGACCCAGCTCTCTCCCGTGGCTGTCACTCAGGGCATTTGGTCACACATTTATCAGCAGCTCTCCCACAGCTGTTCACAGCTCCCAGGGCTTCCCCCTGGTCCAGCAGCCTGTGCCACAGCACATCCGAGGAGAAACAGCACCTCCCTGGCCTTCTGGAGAGAAAACTCACACAAGCCTCCTGCCTTTAGGTTCCACTGACAGATCCCAGAGAGGAGAGGGGTTGGGGAGAGTCAGGAGAAGAGGGGAGGCAGCAGCACATGGGGGTTTGGTCCTGACAGCAGGATTTGCAGGGCAATATCTGCACATCCCTGCCTGAGCAAGCAGAAACCAGCTCAGGGGGGCAGAGGTGGGATCCATCCCAGCCTAAGGCAGATGTCTCAGTGAGAGCAGATGGTTCACCCCCTTGAAATTCCTGCCCTGAATATCAGCTTCTCTCACAGCCAGGGAGCCTGGCTGTGCTGCAGGGATTCTTGAAAGCAAGGGAAACTGAGGCACCAGCACAGGACAGGCTCATGCCCAGGCTCCAGGTTAGTTCTCTGGACTTGGAAAACACCTGTAAGTCCTAGGAATACATTAATTTCCCTCTCAGAGGGATGTGGGGGCTGAAAGGCAGCAGATACAGGCAGCAGTCACTGCCTGAGCAGCCACAGCTTTGCTGCAGGTGGCTCTGGGCAGGGAGGACCTGTGGGGTTTGCTGGGGAGGGAGGACGAGGCCAGGAGAGGAAATGCCCTGGGAAGGCTGCTCTGTTCACAGCAGGGCTGTGCTGCCTGTTCAACCCTGTGCACGTCATTTGGACATTTATAGTTGCAGGGTTTTATGTTGTCTTACAATGGGGTTGCTGTTTTGGGCTAGAAAGTTGCAGCCAGAGTGAAGGGAGCAGGACCCAGGGCATGAAGGGTGCAGGGCTGAGGATCGAGGTCCTTGCAGCACCCCAGTTCCCTGCTCACCACTCCAAACACCTGGAGATGTTTGATCCACCCCGTGATGGTGACAGCAGGGTGAGCAGGACAAGGAGGGGTTTCTGATCTGGGGGGCATCACAGCAATAATCCTTCCTTCTCCCCCCTGACAGAGCAGAAGGGAGTCACCAGGAGCTCTCCCCATGAAAACAAAACCAGCTTCAGGTTCAAGAAGGCCCCTGACTGTGGGACAGAGAAGCAGATAAGTCACTGTGATCTGTCCAGGCTTGATATCAGTGCTGGGGCCATTTGTGCTCACACCAGTTTCTCATTTTGAGCTCTTATCAGATGAATATGATGGATGTGGAAGCAGCCACAGACAGTGCAGGTGTTTTCACGGTGGCAGGAGGGGAAACCGTGGGCTTGTGGTGCACAATGGAGCTGGAAGAGATGCAGGCCAGAAAAAGAAAAACTTTCCCTGCTAATCAGATGCTCAACAGCAATTAAAGAAAAGCAGGGGGTTGGAATAGCTTAGAAAATTAGTTGTAATTCTGAGCACTTTATTGCCTTGTATCACACTGGCCTTACTGTGAGAGCTGTTTCCTAAATTAACAAAAACAATCCACAGTGCAAGACGGCAGCGAGGGGCTCCCTCAGCCTCAGCTGGCACCTCCTGTGTTTGCAAATCTCAGCAACAATCACAGGCTTGATGCCTTAGGGTTTAACTTTTATATTTTCCAAGCCCTGCAGTGCCCAGTGTGTAACTCTGGAGTTGCCTGTTCCCTGTTCAGTGCTGCTCTCTGTGCTGGGCACACACAACAAAGCCTCTCCGGGGCTGCTCTCCAAGGACACCCAGCCCAAACTGGGCCCAAAAAGGATCAACCAAAGAGCCTCTGAGGGGGGCAAGCTGAGGGCAATTCCATCATTAACTGCAGCTTTAATTGGAGAATCAACCCTGAGATGCAAATGAACCAAACCTATCAAAGTGGGAAGAACTCGTGGCCTCTCAGGGTCCATCTCGGGGCCCATCTGGGCAGCACCTCTGGCTCCCCAGGGGTACCTTTGGAGGCCTTTCCAATAAATCCCCACCTTTATTCCCTTTACTCCTGTCTGGGCTCTGTTTCTAGGAGGCCTCTCAAGGCATCAGGCTCACCTGAGCCTTATCTCCCCCCACCCAATTGTCCATCCCTCCTGCATTGTTGTACCCAGCACCACGCCCCACCTCTTGCTCTCAAGCCTCCTGATGTGATTAACTGTGGCATCTGCAACAAAACCTGCAGCAATATTCCCTTCTAAAGCAGAGTGAAGATTTCGTTTACCCATCCTCCTTGGTTTTGCCAAATTCCATTTTTATTCCATTGTATAATTAATCAGGCACTGGAGCATGTGACAGCTTGGCTTAAATTTAGTTCTCAGTTCCCTTCCATGGCCTTGTCAGACACAGCTGGCCAGTCAAACCCGGGGTTGGGGTTGTCTGAAAAAGCGACACAGAAATCTCCAGCCCGGATCAGATCTGTCCTCCATCAATTCCAACACCTTGTCTCCAGTGGCAACCAGCACCAGGCACTCCAGAGAGCGAGGGGTGCACGGGTGCTGGAGGAGGAGGATGCACCAGCACCCCACCTGCCCAAAGGGGAAGGTGTTCCTGAGCTGGGGCTCCTCTGCCATCAGAGGGTGGGTGGACACCCTCCCACACCCCTCCTGCAGTAGCTGCTGCTCCTTGTGCTCACTCTGAGAGCCCATGGGACAGCCCCAGCCACTCAGAGCTTGCCCAACCAGGTGAAATAAAAGGTGTGTGCAATGCCTGGAGGCTGCTCAAGGGCTTGGTCCGTGTGGAAATGTCAGGGGGTGAGGTGGGACAGATGATTTTCTGCAGAGTGCAGAACTCCAGGCACTGCGAGGCAGAATGTGAGATCATTTCAGGCCTGTTCTGATCTCTGCACCAGGGAAGTGCAGCACAGAACTTGCTGGTGCACAGGGCTGTGGGATTTATCTTTTACCCTTCCTCCATGCAGGGTTTATTTCCTAGTTTCATTCATTTCACCTTCCCACCAAACACCAAATATCTGCAAGCTGGTTATAGGCACCTCTACAATAACCTGCTTCTACTCCTTGCTCCCTTCCCAGCTCTGTGCAGGTCTGTTCCTCCAGGTTGTTATTCCCAGAGCTGGGTAACCTGGGCCTGTGTCTTGTCTTTTGCTGACCTGATATGAAGAATGATTTCCCAAAGGAGGACAGGGCTTGGACAGGCCATGCCAGCACCTCTGTGTTTCTTGGAACGACTGTCCATGCCAGGACATCAAGATGCAGTGGAGAGAGGATTTGGAAGTGAAGGTCTTGGAGGATTAGGGTGTTTTGTGAGGAAAGGAGCTTGGGGGTGAGATCCTGGTCTGGGAAGACACGTGGAAATAATTCTCATTGAAATAAGAGCAAATAAAAGCAAGTATGTAATATATATTTGTGAAATAGAGAGAAATGGAGAGAGAAACAGAGAGAGGATGTGAGCAAAACACATTCACACATTTATTTATATGTACTGCCCAAATGCAAGAGACTTTATTAGACCAGGAGTGAAGCATTACCCTAAAAAAAAAAATCAAACAAACAAACAACAAAACCCCCACAGAATAACAAAGCAAATTGCCCCAAGTGTGAGGTTTCCTAAGTGGGAGAAGCTGGCAGGGCTTTCACTGGCATCTAGTGGTGCATTGCAGAGGCAGCCCATGGCACAGCTTCACTTCCAGAGGGGATTTCCCTGGAACAGCAGAGACTCCTCAGGCTGGGGCATCACCACTTCCAAACTGGGTTTCCCTGACTCAGTTTCCCTGAGTCAGAGAGGAGAAGAACAGCATGTTTGCAGCCTTGAACCTTATTTAGGACAGGTTTGAAGGTGGGTGCATGCAGGAATGAGAGTTACTGTCCAGCCTCAGAGACGTGGGACAGCCCCAGATCTGTGCCCCAGGGAAGAGCCGTGCTGCAGCAGCTTTTCTTCATTGCCATGCTCCTAAAACCTTCCCAGGGAAGCATCCTGGGCTAGAGCTTCCAGCTGAACCTCTAAGCCTCATTGTGCAGGGCAGATCCGAGATGGTCTGGGTGCTTTCCATGGGGTCCTGCTGAGGCTCAGCCTCTCCCAGGCAGTGCTCATCCCTCTGCCAAACCTACTCCACATCCCTCAGTGCCCACCCTGGCCAAATCCACCGAGTCACTGAGTATCAAAAGGATCCTTTGCTGCTAAATGGGCACAAGCCCTCCCCACCCTGCCAAGGGGGACTGCAAACTGCTGCAAGCACAGAAATAATCCCTGGGATGCATCTTTCCTCTCATGAAACCTCCTGGTGATACCATGATGACTTTTTGCCTTTTCTTTTATACCCCTTTTATAACTTTTAAAAACTTCTGTATTCTTGGTGCTTTTTGCCCACATTCTTGCACTTGTTTGCCAAGCTGGGACACTGAACATTTCAGAAGCTTCGCAGTCAGGGATCAGTGTGCCCAGAGCCCAAGGGCCTCTCCAGAACACATTTTGGAAACTGAGACAGAACCATCCAGGGGAAGGTTCCTTGGGGAGGGGGCTCACTGGAGCCTCTCCTTGGGGAATCTTTGATAGATGTGCTAATTAGTAACACCTCTAATGGGATCCCAGATCTATTGTGGGTGGGCACTGCGGGGTGCATTGGGGTGCATTCGACCTGGCCGTGATGCACCTGAGGATCCTTAAAATAAACACCAAGGGAAAATCCGGTTTTCCCTTCTAACCGTGTTTGGCTCTTGATTTTAAGACCAGGAAAAGGCATCAATATATGATCCAACGTTGTTTGCTGTTCACAGAACAGAATAAACTGCATTTTGTACTTATCCTTCTTTCTAATATCACATCCCAGCACACTTTTGCTGCATGGGACCCTCGAGCTATGAGACCCACTCTTCACCCTAGATTTTTTTTCTATGTGCTCTGATTTGCAGGTAATGTGCCTCTGTTTTAGATGTGCATCAATGCTGTGGGATTCAAGGCATCCTGAACAGGATGAGGGTGGGGGAGGTAAGAGCTCGGGATGGAAGCATCCACCTGGGACCAGGAAACCACCATCCTCATCTTGATTCAACCCCTCATCCCATGGCAGGTCTGAGGGGGAAATAGTGTGAGGCTGAGGTTTTCCTGCAGGAATCACTGAGGAAGCACTTAACCTTCCAAGTGTCCCTCTAAACATCTGGAAAAGCACCCTCAGGGTCCTCACTCCTCTTGGTATAAACCAGTCTGGAAAAATCTGTCACAAACAGAGGTACCTGGGGTACTCCTTTGGGGATATCTCTGAGCCAGGACACTTGGTGACCACGTGGGATGTTTCAAGGCCAGGTTGGATGGGTTTTGGGGCAACCTGGTCAAGTGGGAGGTGTCCCTGGACATGGCAGGGTATTGGAACTGGATGAGCTTTCAGGTCCCTTCCAACCCAAACCATTCCATGCCTCTGGAATCCTTTCCTCAGCTATTTTCCAAGAAACTTTTTCCAACCAGGTGAATTTCTGGATTCTCCAGCCTCCATCAGTGCCCATTTCCATTTGCTGGTTGACAGCAGCTCTGCTCCTTCTCTCCCACAGAGGGACATTTGTTATTCTGAACAAAAATATTGCATTGCCTCATTATTTAATCAAGTCCAAATCCACAGGCAGCTTCTGTGCAGAAGATAAAATGTTTTGGGACAGTTTAGTCCTTTTCTTATCTGAGTGATTAAGGTTATGTAAAGTCCTTTCTCTCAAACACAGAGATGGGGTTTCATAAGCGATGGACCAAAATAGTGCCAAGTGTCCAACCACCTCCCCTTGATCACACAGGATTAGTACAATTAATCTGTGGGCATTAGTGGCCAGCAGGGTTTTGCCTGGAGGATATCATATATATTTATTATTTCATATCTGATTTCCCCCAAGAGCAGACAACTCAGCCCCGGGCTTTGCTCTTCATCGTAATATTTTTCGCAAATGGCACTGCAGGATCTGCTCAGAGGAAAACAAAGCTCAGGGCTATTGAATTAAGATGGGAGGTGATTATCCCCCTTTACTCATGAGACCCCACCTGTAGAGCTGTGTCCTGCTCTGGGGTCCCCAGTGTAAGAGGGACATGGATCTGCTGGAGCAACTCCAGAGGAGGAAATGCTCCCAGGGCTGGAGCCCCTCTGCTCTGGAGCCAGGCTGGGAGAGCTGGGGGTGCTCACCTGGAGAAGAGAAGCCTCCAGGGAGAGCTCAGAGCCCCTTCCAGGGCATAAAGGGGCTCCAGGAGAGCAACCTGGGACAAAGACATGCAGTGATCAGGCAAGGGCCAGACCAGCCAACAGCCACCAGATGATGCAAAGCAAAGAGAGGAAGAACAGCCCAAACACACAGTGATCCCTCCTCCTTCCTTCCTTTCAAAGCTGTCACCTCCTAATTGTATTAATTATTCACCACTCCTTGTATTAGAGGAGAAAATGAACCTTTCTTTTTTACTCCTCTTCTTCATACACTTCCTAAAAGTGGGGGTGATCCTAAACACTGCCTGAATCCACAGCTGATGCAAGCGGTGAGAGTGGAGATCCTGAGGGGCTGGAGCGGGTCCAGAGAAGGGAATGGAGCTGGGAATGGGTCTGGAGCACCAGGAGAGGCTGAGGGAGCTGGGAAAGGGGCTCAGCCTGGAGCAAAGGAGGCTCAGGGGGGACCTTGTGGCTCTGCACAGCTCCCTGACAGGAGGGGACAGCCGGGTGTGGTGGGTCAATATCTTGTCCCGGGTAACAAGAGATAGGATAAAAGGAATCAGCCTCAAGCTGAGCCAGGTGAGGTTTAGATTGGATTTTAGAAACACTTTCTCCTCCAAAAGTTTAGTGGTGGGCTTGGCAGTGCTGGATTAATGGCTGGACTCAGTGATTTTAGAGGTCTTTTCCAACCTAAAGGATTCTACCATAACTTAGAAAAGACCAGTGGGGTTTGCCAGCACTTTTCACTTTTCTGAGCTTTGTAAAATGAATGGGCAATGCTCTCCTGGCCCCGTGCAGGGAGATGGCTGCAGATTACAGAGGGTTACATGATCAGCCCAGATGGGAACATGGAAATGAGGGTGGTGGAGCCACGTGGAGTCAGACTGGGGCTCAGCAGCCCCCGCTTATAAATACTAAACTCTGCCTGTGTGGCACAGAGGGTGAACTGCAGGTCACAGCAGAGATAGGAATCAAAAAGGTTTAAGCTGAGCTTCCAAAGTGCACCTGCTGGAGCTGGATTTGTTAGGACAGGCCTGTCACCTTCAGCAGTTTTTGGGTTTTTTTTTTATCAGGGCGATTTTTGCAACACACCAGCGAGGGAAGGTCCATGCTCTTAACTTCAGACTCCCCTCCACAGCATCCCATTCCAGCAGCAGAGCAAGAACAGAGGTTTCATGGCATCTGTTTGCAAACTGTGTCCCAGACTCTGCTATCAGGAGGCTGCACTGCAGCCATCCACACTCGGGGTGGTCGGATGGGGCTTGGAGCAACCTGTTCCAGTGGGAACTGTCCCTGCCCATGGCAGGGGGTCAGAACGAGATGGTTTTAAGGCCCCTTCCGACTTGAACCATTCCGTGGTTATTCCAGGCTGTGCACCCCTCTGAAGGTGAATTACCACCAGCTGCGTTTCTAAGCCTGTCACAGCCTCGCTGTCCCACCTGCATTAAAATCCACGCTGCAACAGCATTTCCAATCATTGAATTAACCAAGACCATTAGAGCCACGCAGTGCTGGGTGTTCAGGGCTGCAGCACAACCGAAACAGCCGGGAGAGATAAAAATAATCCATTTCGGTGCTGAACACGTTCCTTGTGCTCGCTATTTTCTGCCTGACAGCACCCTCTTCTGGAAGCGCTCCCTGCTCAGCTCCGTCCTTGCTGAGCCCCAGCAGCACAAGGGTGACTTTAGGCTCAGTGGCATCAGACAAACCTCCCCTGAGCTATTTTTTGCAGCTGCCTTCGGAAGAGGTTGGAGGTTTCTGCACGGCCGAGTGCTGGGGTACCCACGAGGGGATGGGAGCAGCTCCCAGCTCAGGCACTGGGAAAGCTGCTTTGGGGTGCTGGAGTTAAACCCTCACTGTCCTGGCGAGGACTGCCCCAAATTTATGCCCTCAGATATGTTTCAACCCTTTCCTTTGTCTGAAACACAGAGCCACCAACTTTTTGGAAACCACGTGCGTTTCAGAACACTTGTGTGTTGTGTTGGGTGCATCTCACAGGCTGTGAGCTAAAAGGGGATGAGCAGCCCAGGGATGCTGGGCAGGGCTGGGGCAGCACCATCAGCATTCATCCAGCAGTGCTCCAGGTCCCACCTCCTCCAAAATCCCCATCCTTTGCCCTCTGCAACAGCAAGAGCACCTCGCTTGTGGCTCACGTCGGTCTGGTTCCCACTTGAACAAATTTAACATCGTGCAGCTGGCTCAAGAAATTGTTTTCTATTTTAAATACCAAGGTTTTTAACTACAAACCACACACAGGGCTTGCCTGCATCCTGGGCTAACATTCCTCTGGAAGCCCAAGCAGTGAAGTTGGGTCAATTTGCTGTCTAAACCCTGGTGGTGGTTTCCTACCCCCAGTGAACTTGCCCAGCCACTGCAAAGTTTTCTGTGTTCTTCCATGAAGGATTCAGTCCTGCTGCATCTCCTGGGATGTTTAATTACCTTTATCAAGCATGGGCAGCAGCAGGGGCTGGGAGATGGGTGGAGTTGACCTGACTCTCCAGCCACTGCTCCAAAGGTGGGCAGAGGGGGGGTCTGGCAGTGAGCAGGTCTGACACCTGCCTGGAGGCAGGAAGGTCCTTCAGGGCAGCTCAAAACCCACATCATTTCAGGGACTCACCAAAATCAGGGACACCCCAAGGCTTTGGAAAGCCCTGCCTACCCTTCTGTGCCCCTGCACAGCACCAGGCACACAGGTACTGTGCCTTGTCTGGTCCGTGTTTCACCCAAATTAACACCCAGGCTTAATTACTGTATTATCTCTGTCCATCTTGGGGTATTTGCTACAGATCCTGACCCTTGCTCACCCCCAGCATGGGGAAAACTGAGGCTAAGGAAGCCCCTAGCAGGGATCCAGGTGTTCATCTCCATGCCTTGCACACCACAGATCTGTGGAGCAGCCCCAGGCTGCAGAAACACCCAGGGGACGTGGCTTTGCTCCAGGTCAGGCACCTCTTCAAAGCACAAGACAGGCCTATGGAACAGCAGCCAACTCCAGGAGGCAGTTTGAGGAGGAAAAGGATGCTGGAAAGCAGTGACCACCTGGATGAATTCATGCCACCAAACCCAATAAACCAAAATTAAATCAGCAGCAGAGCAATTCAGGGGGATATTGAACCCCACACCTCTGCACCTCTGTCTGTCCGTCTCCTTCTGGAGAAGTTTAGCTGAAACTGAAGGAAATTACTCAGAATCATTCCCTGACATTTGCCTGCCAGGCTGGAGAAGGCATCAGCTGCCAGCATAGAGAAAGCTTCCAGTCACATGAATCCCATCGATGGTTTTGAGCATCCTCTTCTGCATCCCTTCTCCAAAGCCTTTCCTTGCTGAGTGCCAGACCTGCTGGTGCCAGGGGCTAACACAGCTAATGCTTCCCAGAGGGGAGCAGTGCACCTGCAGCTGACAGGGCCTAATCCTCATCTGGGATGCAGAAAAATCAGGATCAGTCCTCAGGTTCAGCTAGCAGGGGCTGGCAGGTGGGGCAGGCAGGTAAATTACAGAGGTAAAAGTATCTTGGGCTGCATCAAAAGCAGGGCAAGGGGACTCTCTCCCTCTGCTCTGTCCTTCTGGGACTCCACCTGCAGTGCTGTGCCCACTCTAGGGCTCCTAGCATGGGAAGGAATCATGAAGATGCTCCAAGGGCTGGAATGCCACAGCTCTGGAGACAGAGAGTTAGGGATGTTCAGCCGGGAGAACAGAAGGCTTCAGAGGAGCTCAGAGTCCCTTCCAGGGCTGCAAAAGACATGGAGAGGGACTTTGGACAAGAGCATGGAGTGTCAGGACAAGGGATGGTGGCTGAGGGAGGGCAGGATTATATTGGATATTGGGAAGAAATTCTCCCTGTGAGGGTGGGGAGGCCCTGGCACAGGGTGCCCAGAGAAGCTGTGGCTGCCCCTGGATCCCTGGAAGTGTCCAAGGCCAGGCTGGACAGGGCTTGGAGCAACCTGGGAGAGTGGAAGGTGTCCCTGCCCATGGCAGGGGGTGGCACTGCATCATCTTTAATGTCCCTTCACACCCCAAACCATACCAGGATTCATGTTTTCTAACTCATCTTTAAATTGAGTGTTTAAACCCAAACAAAAACTTGGAGAACACTTCCCAGCCCTCTGAAGGGAAGGTTTCTAGCCCAGGGATTCCTCAGTGGTAGGAGAGCCTGCAAACAAGGTGTGAGGCCTCTCAGGCCAGGCAGGGTTTAGGGCTGCTCAAACACCAAGGGACTCTGACAGCACATGGCTTTGAATTCCTCCAGTGCCCAGGGAAGTCAAAGGGTACCTGGCTCCTCTCCCACCTGCTCAGGGCAGTCTCTGGTTTCAGCCTTTGCTGCCAGGAGGCATTGAATGAAAACACAACCCTGCCAGCTCCTTGCTGCTTGCTCCCTCAGCCAAGCAAACCAACTGTGTCCAGCAAGAACTGGAATGGGATTTCCCACCCCGCCTCCTTCTCCCATCTGCAAATGCTCCCAATTCTGCAAAAACGGGTATGAAACACCTGCAGCCAAAAAAAAGAGCACTGAACCCCTCTCTTGAGGTGGCTGCTTGAACCACAGGGGAGAGGACTGGCAATAGAGAAAAGAGGACTGTGATCACAAACACAGCCCAAGCAACTGGTACCATCTTCCACCTGAGACCAGGGTGATCCAAATCCAGATGAAATCCTGTGCATGAACCTGTAACACCCACAGCCCTAAGCAGGAGGGCAAAAAAGAGAGAAAAAGGCATTTCAGAAGAAAGCACAAGGCTGCAGGAACACAGAGAGGCAGGCATATACAATGGTGGTTTTATTCATAACACCTTCAGCTCAGGCTGCAATTATTTCAGTTTTTAAAGTTAAATCCGGTCAGCAATTGAGGAACAGAAAAAAAAAAACCCAAATAGTCCCTGTGTGCTCAAACAATGCAGCTCTGAATAATACACAGTAAGTTTATTTCATATTAACATGAACAGTAAAAAGTGGACATTTTGACAGGATTTTACTTCAGGTCCTTTTCTTTATTCCTCTATTGTGTCCTTTTTGCCAGTCTCTTGTCCCTCAAACTGTGGATACTTTGCCTCGACATCAGCCCAGGTGAGATAACCGTTGGCCAGGTCTCGGATGATGGCAGGAAGTTCAGAGATCTGCAGGAGAAGCCACAAAGACATAAGAAACACAAAGTGACCAAAATCGAGCTGGATATTTAGGGAATGTGGGCAATTTTTACAGCAGCAACAGAACAGGTACACGGTCTCTCCTGGAAGATCATTTTTGGGGAGAAAACCATTAATTAGAACACCTTAAATCAGTCTGTGATCTGTTATTAATGTGAGCCATGAAGGAAATGGACTGAAGCAAGGTAATGTTGTGCTAGAGTTTGGGAAAGGAAAAAACAGAACACACACATCCAAAAGATGCTGTGAGCCAGGATTCAACCAGACCCTACCTACTGTAAGACCAGCACAAAAGCAGCTGCCAGTTGCCTTGTCTTTGCTCCTCACAGCACGCTGTCATGGTGCAAAGGAACAGCCAGAAAGCTCAAAATTTGCAGAAATTGAAGGATGGCTAAGTGTCATCTCTGCTGATAAGCAGTGAGAGGTCACCCAGGTGACAGAGACAGGTGGGTGCCCTGAGGAACAGGCACTGCCTGCTACAGCCAGCCAAACCCCAGCCAGCTCAGCAACCCCAAGCAGTGCAGGTGCTTCTGTGGAGCTACAGCTCAGCCTCACAGGTGAGCACCAGCTCCTCCTGTGCCTGGGGCAGGGAGCAAAGGGCATCAGGGTGAGAAGAAAAACCTCAAACCCCCAAGAGTGCAGATGCACAGCTCTGAGCTGTTCTGCTCACAGGCAGAGCCCACCACAGGGAGGTTCTTGCTATTCCAGTCTGCACTATGGCCACACTGGCAGAGTGTGCTCAGGGCACACGCAGCTTTTGGGCAGTGGTTCATTGGCTCCTCTGCTGCTGCACAGGCAACACCAGCTGCAAGGCAAACCCCAATGTTCTGCCTCTTGGTGCATTCTGAAGAGCCCTGCCTTTGAAAGCCAGACACAACACAGTCAATGCTTTAACTCAGCAGCCTGCACCCAGAAGAGCCACTCTGAAGAGCAGTGCAAGCAGCACAAGGCACAGCCTTCAGGTAAGATCAACACCTCTGCACCCAAACAAAACAAAAACCTTCTCCTCACTTCATCAGCTGGGCCAGCACCTTCTGTCTGACCAGTATCTATTCCTGGGTTTGGAACAGCTGGATTGCTACGGAGCTGGAGGCAGCTCCCACAAGGTGACAGATGAGGATCAGCAGGGGATGTTGCTCCACTGGGAGCCCGGCCGGCGGCGCTCACCTCGGCGCGGATCTGGCGCATGGAGTCGCGGTCGCGCAGCGTGGCCGTGTGCGGGCTGCGGTTCACCGTGTCGAAGTCGATGGTGATGCCGAAGGCCACGCCGATCTCGTCCGTGCGGGCGTAGCGCCGGCCGATGGAGCCTGCCGCGTCATCCACCTTGTGAGAGATGCCGGTCCTGGTCAGTGCTTCGGCTGCAGGGAGCAGAGCAGGGATCGTTAGGCAGCCCCACACAGGCTCCCCGTACGCTGAGCGCGGCCTGTCCTGGGGGCAAGCAGCAGCTCAGAGCCCAATTTCACTCTGGCAGAAGGTGCAGTGTTCCAGTCTCTGCAGGAGCACGAGCTCAAACCCACCCTGACGCTGGCAGACGCTGCAGGAGCACGAGCTCAAACCCACCCTGACGCTGGCAGAGTGTTCCAGTCTCTGCAGGAGCACGAGCTCAAACCCACCCTGACGCTGGCAGAGTGTTTTCACGGAGAAATGCTTTGGAGTTCCCTCAGCAATCTAACTTTCCCACATGTTAAAGTAAAAACAATGAAACAGTTTTGTAAACTCTCTCTGCTAGTTTGTATTTTGGTTAGGAAAACACCTCTCTGCTGCTGCTCTGCTCTCAGGCCAGCCTCTCAGGGGCTGGCTGGCTGGAAGAACCAATGACCTTGTGACATGTAACATACCTTGCAAACTATCTTATAAAAACCGTAAAAAATTAATAAATCTCAGCTCTCTGCCTTCCATTTCTATGGATCTGGCTCGTGCAGTTCTTCTGTGCTGCACAGCGACACCACCCTGCTCTCTCAGCCCTCCACACTGCACCACAAAGGGCAAAGGCACTGAGTTCCTCCCCTTTGTCATCAGTGCCACAACGGGGCTTTAGCTCTGAACCACCCCAGCCTCAGTGTGCAGGGAGAGACAGCACAGGGAGAGTCCCAGGCAGAACCAAGAGCAAAAGGCACTGCCTGACATGCAAGCCCTGTTCATCTCCTTCATCTGCTCAGCTTTCCCTGGTCCCTCTCCTCCACCACAATGCCCACTAGCAGTGGGCAGTTTAACAGACTGGTTGCAGGCTCAGCAGCTCTGGGACAGATTCAGTAAATTAGCTGGTCAATAAAAGCAAAGAAAACTTTAATAAGAAAACAAACAAAAAAACCCCCACTGCTCCAGCTTCTCCCAAGCAATGGGAAATGGTTTTTTTTTTGACACAGAAGGGAAAAAACCAACGCTCTTTACACTCCAAACCAACACAGGGAAGGTCATGGTGGTGGGTTTTTTGTCTGAAGGAGTTTAATGGATACCCAAAGCTTGTGGAAACTCAGCTGGTTCAGGCGGACAACTCTCCCTGTGCACTTTGGAGAGCCACGTGATCCCAATGCTATTTTCTCCCTATACAAGTAAGGAAGAAACTTCTCTTCCCAGTGCACAGCCCCATCACACCCAAAGTGCTTAACACACTTACACAATTCCTTGACAAAAGGCATGAATTCCTGATTCTGGCTCAGAGGAAGAACAGAGCACTTGAACGGTGCTACAACAGCTGGGAAGCTGAAGAACTGTGGAAAAAGGGAAAAGCACAAGAAAATACAAGTTTAATGGTCAGATCAGTCTTTGGGGAGGTGAGAATAAGCTCTGATGAGGCTGGAGGGAAGGTGAGTGTTCCAGGGGAGTCTCTGGCCTACTCTAAGACATCAACAGTGACACCTCACACCACTGGAACAGGATAGGTTTTCTTCAGCCTCCATTCCCCCTTATGTCCTGACAGCTAAATGTCACCTCCCACCAGAAGAGGTCTATTGGAGCCCTCCTGAAGAAATTTAACCTCATCTGAATAACAGAAAAATTAAAAGTGGAGGTGTCTTTCCAGGAGATTTAGTCTTATGCACAGTCTAAACCAAACTTCTTGTTTGAGACTCCACACACACAGAGCATGTGCAGGAAAAAGGTTTTCAGAACCCTTCAGACACCCTAAGAAAATAAAAATGTGCCAGAAGTGGGGGAAAAATAATAAAATCTTTCCTTGCTATCAGCAAGGTATAAAAGGAACAGAAGCAATGCATACGAGATGTACCACAATATAAAGCACCCCAGAAAGTAAATGGGTACTAGAAGGAAGGTAAATCCAGTATTTTATACTTCAGGAGCAGTTTGGGATTCAAAGTCAACTGTGTCCTAACTCTGGGCTCCTGAACCTTATTGCCCTACTCATAAATGCTCCACATCCTGTGGCACCCAGAGACATGAAGAAGCACTTTAACTGTATTTCTTTACAATGAACACAGTCCAGGAGCCAGCAACAAGGAGCAGGAAGCAGCACCAAGTTTCCAAGCACCAAGTTTCCAGCCAGCTTCCCTCAGGCCACCAGCAGTGGCACAGAGCATCACATCTGGGCACAGGCTGGAGGAAGCTCTGTATGTAACAAACACTTTTGCCTCTGGCCCGTGCTACAGCAAAGCTTCAGGCCAAGGTTTTAGGGGTGTCCAGAACCAGAGGAGACTGAATTTCACAGGGGACTGAGCAAACACTTAGTCCATTGTCCATCCTGCTGCACAGAAGTATGATTCCAGGAAAAGCAACAGAAAGCAAGGAAATTAAACACTGAAGAAATGCCTTTCTCTGAGCAGTGGAACACTGCCAAGTGTGAATCCAGAAGGAGGAATTTCTCACCCCCTTGCCAGTAACCCAGCGAGAGCCTCATGCACACGTGGCCCCAGAACACTCTCATGTAAAAATGACATGTACTCTGCCAAAACCAGCAACTCCACAGCCCACCTGGGCTTCCCCATCTCTTCTGGGCATTGTGAAGTGTTATTTCAGCCCTTTCCCTGGCTGCCAGGGGAAGGCAGGTGCCTGCAGCTGGCCCAGCCCCAGGGATGCTCACCGTTCTCTGCTCGTCTCCTTCCCGGATGCGGAATGTGTGCTCAAACACTGTGTACATGATCCTTCCGATGCCAAACGAGGGCTCAATGACATTTGGGATGATTTCTTCCACTGGAACACAAAATGACACACATCACCATTAAAAACTGATTTATACATGAGAAAAAGGCATGGCTGCTGATGCTTTCTGCTCAGAAATTCTGGTTACGTGTAGGTGAGTACATGGACATTAAACATTAAACATTTCTGCTCTAAATACAAACACCTGAAACAGAGGTTTGGACTTAGCTCATGTACAGGACATATTTAGGCTGAAGAAAACAACTCAGGGCCCCTTCTCTGGTCCTGAGAGCAAATAGCACTGCACAACTCGCATCCACATAAACAAAGCCACTTCCACTTCACAACAGCAAAGCCTCATCCAGACTGATCAGTCTACCCCAAGCCACAAACTATGCCCAGGCATTGTCTGGGGGGGCTGCTTGGCATGGAAAGCCATGCCAGGGAATATACCAACAATTAAACAGCCTGGATGATGGCATGGCAATGCTCAGTCCCTGGCCCACTTTCATTTAATAGCCTCAGCATCCAGCAGTCTGGGCAGAGAAGCTTCAGATCCATTCAAATTCCAGCACAGAATCCCACAGGGACACCTTCCACAAAACCTCCTTGTGATCTGGATCTGCACTTCGGTTTGTCACTTAACCCTGATTAAGAATGTTAGTACCAACTTGCAGCACTCAGTAGTAAGAAGGGAACTGGTCTGAATAGCTTAAAATCTATTCTATAAATTTACTGCATACAATGGTTTGGGTTAAAGGGATCTTAAAGATCCAACCCCCCTGCCATGGGCAGGGACACCTTCCACTATCCCAGGTTGCTCCAAGCCCCGTCCAGCCTGGCCTTGGACACTTCCAGGGATCCAGGGGCAGCCACAGCTGCTCTGGGCACCCTGTGCCAGGGCTTCCCCACCCTCACAGGGAAGAATTTCTTATTAATGTCTAATCTAAACCTGCCATCTTTTGGTTTAAAGCCACCATCCCTTGTCCCATCACAAAAGTCCTTGTCTAAAGTCCCCCTCCAGCTCTCCTGGAGCCCCTTTAGGCTCTGGAAGGAGCTCTGAGGTCTTCTCTGAGTCTTCTCCAAGTGAACACTCCCAGCTCTCCCAGCCTGGCTCCAGAGAAGAGGGGCTCCAGCCCTCTCAGCTTCTTCATGGCCTCCTCTGGACTTGTTCCAGCACATCCATATCCTTCTCATGTTGAGGGCCCCAGGGCAGGACATAACATGGGATGACCTCTTTTTATTTGTGCACTGACCAACCATTTCCAAGACAAGAGAGAGGGAAACCCTAAATTTTGCCTTCTGCTTGCAGACAGCAGCCAAACCACCAAATGCACAAACTTAAAGGAAAACCAGCTACTGGAATTCTACTTGCTGGCCCCCAGCAATACCAGAGTCATTAAAAGCTACAACTGAGACCTTCTTTGAAGTGGTGACAAAGCAAAGTCTGGCACAGCAGCAGCACGTGCTGACTGAAAGGCACCTGCACATCCCAAAGGCTCTGCTGCTGCAAGAAGAAAAACATTCTGCACAGGCCACAAGCTGCTCTGCTTCTTCCCAGGAGCACTGATGGCTCCACTCAGGGCAGGAGGACCCAGCAGTTACAGCAGCAACTGGGGAAAACTCGACCTCAGCCTCCAGCTCTGTCAAAGACTTCCCACAGGTGAGCCACTTTCAGAGCTGGCTGGAAAGACACGACTTCTCTGAGGAACTAAATCCATGCATTTTGTAAAGCCACCTTCTACCCCTATTTCTCACATCAGGACAAAAGCTCTGGGGAGATGCAGCCACTGACTTTTCTAAAACTTTCTAACTCTTGCACTGTTACATTTCAAGGAAATTACATTTGGCGTTTTTCCTGTGCTGTGTTACAATATTAACAGGACAATGCTACCAACAAAGTTCATACTCAAAGTGAATCCTGATAATGATCAAACAACAAGGAATCAAATTTACCATGTAGTGTTTTCTGAAATCTCTTCACAGTAACCATGTCCTTTGTTAATATAAAAGTTTTCCCTTCAGTTTCAACAGTGAATTCCCTGGAAAGGAAAAAAAGAAGTCATTTAAAAGCTACAGCAATAAACAAACAAGTTTTATTTCCTTCATTGCATCACTTGGTTGACTTTAAGAGTGGGATGATAGAAGCCAGGGAAAACCCCAGAGATGAAAGAAACACGTAGCATACCCATTAAAAGAAATTTGCATTAATAATAAAATTACTACATGTTCATTAAAAGCAACCATTTTCATAATCACAGTGAACTTAGCTGTGGTCAACAGCCCGAAGCAAACTCAATTGGGAAATTCTCAGGATGAAGCCTATACACCAAAGAGAAAAAGGGAGGCACACAAAGCAGGCACTGGACTGTCAATAAAACCAGGGATATGGCTTGTAACTCATCTATTGAACCATTTCAGAGAGATTCTGGATGGACTAAGTTCACTTTCTTCTTTGCAATAATTTCTCTGCCCATTTTGAGTGTTATTGGTTTTTTTCTACACTTTCACATTCATAGAGATATGAAAGAAATACATTTTAGCTCAGGGGAAGAAAGAAAGATGTCAATGTTACCATTCTGTAATGTATTCATTGATCCTACACCTTGTACCATTTCAAGCAGGAAATTAAGTTTATTTTTTTTGTTACTGCACCATTAACTTTCTCATAACACAGACAGCTGCTGGCCTGCTTCAGTCGAATCTGACAACTGTAAAGACTTCTCAAATTTTCAGTTCCTGCACGTGTTGTTAGGAAGGCAGGTCAAAGAAAATCATACAAATTCTTACCATGGTAAATCAAAGGCTGTAACAGGTCCTAAAGCAGCTCATTGAATATTGGAGGATACTCAGGCAAGTTTTGCTTCTCATTTAACTCTTTTGTTCCATCGGCCACAGAATTATTTTATTAATTTTTTAAAGTTTTAGGTCAGTCCTGGTCTGCTCTCAAGCCAGAGTGGGGAAGCTGGTCAACAATTCCCATTTCACTGAATTCTTTCTCTTTTGGGATGATCCTACTAAAGCCAGCAGATCATTCCCACACAATCAAATATCTGATCTATAAGCGTGCACCAAGAGAGACATTGATGGATGACCAGCAGTGCCTGGTGGAAGGGACAGCACTAACATCTCAGATGACCCACACAGCCTGCTCTCACAAGGAAACTGGTGTCAGATGGCTCAATAAATGCAGCAGCCCTTTGGAGCCCACATCAGGATGTCACAGGGAGGTACCACACACACACACACACACACAGAGGCAGCTCACCCTTTCTCATTGAGCAGCTGCTCCATCTCGCTGATGTAGCACTCATCACACATGGACAGATATTCCATCACCACCTTGGCATCCTTCTTGTAAGCTTTGCCAATGGCTCCCTTATTTGCCTCAAACTGAACAATGTTCACTGTTCTGTACAAGGTAGTTAAGGAGCTTGTGAGGACAGAAAGCAGGGCCTGGTTCCTTCGTTATGTCAACGTTAATTGCTACACAACACAAAGACATCTCCTCCACTACTGGATGAAGGAACTGCCCTCCAAGAGAGGAAAGGAGTAACAAATGCTCAGTTCTTTCCAGGTCACATCCCAAAATCATGCTGGCCTGTAGCTGTAGGTTTCCCTGTTAAATACACAGATGTAACTTGAAACAGAGCTGTGCAGATCTCCAAGACATCTCCCTGTCCAATCCCTTTCCACTTGAGGAGAAGCTGGTTTATTCTGAAAGGATATAGGTTCTTTGAGATGCTTCTCAGCTACAAGAGGAACTTTGGTGGCGCGGGCGTGGCAGGAAAGGTCGTAGCAGGAACGATCAGCACAGCCAACGATCTCAATCCAACCCTGAAAAAACAAAACTGGAAGCTTTCACCAACTCACTTTTTTGTCCACTTAACCATCAAATATGTTTATCCACCCTTAAGCCCTCCCTGCTCCCATGACTGTTTTTTCTACATAATTAGCTCTGTTACAATAAGCAGCCCTCCCTCACCAGTTGCTCCCTCATTTGAGTGATTCCATTTGTTTCCAGAGGAAACGATCAGTCATCTACCCAGTGCCTGTGTTCAGGCCAGCTTTTCCACATGGCTTGGCACAGCACAGCCCTGTGCCAACAGCTCGGGCTGGGGCCAGAGCACACAGTCCTATCACTCACATGCCACAGGCACACAAGGCATCATGTCCCCAGGCCTCTGCTGCTCCCGAGCATGGGACACACAGCAGGTGGCCAAAAGCCTGGCTTAGGAGCTGCTACAACACACATCACATGCAAGGGAAGCTCTTGATTCAGTATTTCAGCATGTGTGGCATGGAGGAATCTCTAAACACTGTTCACACTGGGTTGGTGTAGCAGCAAATACAACCTCCCTCTGGATTTCCTAAGAGACAATCCCATGTAAGAAAAGGCTCAGCAGCTGCTTCCCACTCACTGGCACATCAGAGTGGGACATTTAGGCAGCCAGATGTGTGGTTTTCCAAGCTGGAGTGATATAGGAAGGTGTCAGAAAAGGTATGTGAAGAGAAAAAATTCCTGTGCTTGAAAATCGGGCTGTTCCAGGGTATTTTGGAGGATTTTTGCAGAAATTAAGCTATTAGGGTACTACAGCTGCTTCTCAGAAAACAAAGAATACAGGTTTATGTGGTTGCTCAACCTGGAGAAGAGAGGGCTCTTCCAGTGCCTCAACGGGCTCCAAGAGCTGGAGAGGGACTTTGGACAAGGACATGGAGTGACAGGACAAAGGGGAATGGCTTTAAACCGAAATATTGCAGGCTTAGATGGGACATTAATAAGAAATTCTTCCCTGTGAGGGTGGGGAGGTCCTGGCACAGGGTGCCCAGAGAAGCTGGAGCTGCCCCTGGATCCCTGGCAGTGTCCAAGGCCAGGTTGGACGGGGCTTGGAGCAGCCTGGGACAGTGGAAGGTGTCCCTGCCTGTGGCAGGGGGTTGGATCTTTAAAATCCCTTAGCCCAAACTATTATATGCAGTAAATTTATAGAATGGATTTTAAGCTACTCAGACCAATTCCCTTCTTACCACTGAGTGCTGCAAGCTGATAGAAACCTTTTTGGTCAGAGTTAAGTAAAAAACCAAAGCCTGGTACTTAACTCCAGCTCCCAAGGTGTTCCTTTCATGCCCCTGGGAGTGCTGTGCTCTTGGGTTAGGCTGTTGGGACACCCTGCCCTGGGATTGTTGTCCTGATCATCATGGCAAGTTTAATAATCTTATTTACATGGTGTGGCCCACACATGCCCAGTGTTGGGCTGGCTTGGAGGAGAGGCTGTGAAATTTGGAAGCCAGCTATGGACATTCCTTCAGTCACTTCTCCAGGGCTCTTCCATATGAAGACAAATCACTCATCTGAGCTGCAGGAGGTTTGTTGTTTGTCCAATCTTAAGTGTGGTAGAATTTTACTGGCTGCTATTCCTCTAACTTGCTGTAACAAAACATCACTAGTGCAAGGTCTAAATCCAACCAACAACACAAGAGGGAAAAAAAGGCATTCAACAAGGCTTGAATGAAAAAGCTCTTAATGACTCAGCAGGAAGATGATAATGAATCCCTGGGGAATTTTTCTTCCAGCACCAGCTGTCTGAACTGTCAGGAGGGTACTCATTTCTCACAGCTCAGAAGAGGGAAAGGAAGAGCAAGCATTCAAGCAGGAAGCAATCTGCCCTGGAATAACACCTCCAGCAAAATAAGTCCTTCCCCACAGTTGTTACAGAGGTTGCAGTCTTTGGAAAGCACCAGGACCCAGTTTCCCTTAAAATCAGATGAAATTTGACCAGTGAAGTGTCCTCAGGCTACTTCAGGCTCCAGCAAAGGAGTCTGGACCTAACAAAGTGGCATGACCAGTTCCTAAACTTTGTGCAGGGAGCTGACCTGCCTCTTGGTCCTGGATTCAGAATATTTCAACTGCACTATGTGTGCTCAGACCAACCCGCAGCTGCACAGACACATCAGACTCACAGCCTTAACTTTAAAAAGCCAGAAATAAACCAGATCTGACAGGGCTTGCCCCTTGCTGTTTCCACTTTACCCACTTACATAGGAGGTTTTGGACTCTGCATCCCAGCAGTCACAGGCATAATGAGCCATCTCATTCTCCATGTGCTGTCGGAAGCGCAGCTTCTCCGGGGACACGCCGACCTTTGTGAGGAAGAGGTAGATTCTGCCAATGAAGTAACCGAGAACCGAGTTATTGATCACACCCTGCAGGGGAAAAAAAAAAGGCAGGAAGAAAACACCCAAGTTAATTCCTAAGGAAGCAAAGTCATGATTTGTTGTACTGCTGCAGGGCAACCTGACGTGTTACAGATAGAACCAGTGGTAAAGTTCTGTCTCCCCTGAAACTGTTACAGCTCCTCAAATTCACCTCCTGCCACTGGCACTGTCTCCATCTGACCAACACAGTGAGTTACTGTCACTCCAGGACTCATCTCTCACTGACTCTGAGGACCACCTACTTGTAAATAACCCCACTGTATGCAGCACTGCAGTCACTGGCATTACAACAGCTGCACCCTACAGTTCACAGCTGCAATACAACAGAGGGGTGGTGTTCTTTTCTTTTTTTGGCTGTTGTTTTGGGATTTTTTGCTTTGTTTATGTTTTAAAGGCAACGTTTTGGTGTTTTTTCATGTTTTTTTTTCATTTGGGGGTTGGAGGAAATGAGGTGGAGGAGGTTGGTAAATCAACCCATTTGTAATTAGATGAATCAGGTAATGATTCATCTAATTATGCAAGCCATGTACTGATGGGGGTCAGCAGCTGACTATGAGATTCCTGGTTACTGCTTGTATTAATACTCCTTACTGTCCCTCTCCCAGTAGCTAAGTGTGAAGTGTAACTTCCAACCTCTATCCCAGCACCACCAGCACTCTTCTGGTAACAAGGGCCAGGCCTGGATCTCAGTCTCACTGATTCACTGAAGAGAATCTGCTCTTAAATCTGGGAGCAAACCCCAGCTGGCACCAACACAGCACAAACTTTGTGCAAGCCCAGCGCAGGGAGCTGATCCATCCCCTCAGCCCCGGATACAGAATATTTCAGCTGCCCTGTGTTCAGACCAATGTGGGACTGGACAGACACATCACTCAGAGCTCTCATTTGAAAAAGTCAGTTTGTAACTCAGCCTTGAGAGCAATGTTGCAAGGAGCAAAGGCCCTGTGCCTCTCAGAGGAAGGTTACCTGCTGGACAGCGTCTCCCAGCCGCATGACGTGCGCAGACTGCCCGCTGACCTGCGCCTTGGCCGAGTACAGGAGGATGTTGAGATCTGCCACGTTCTGAAACTTGGGGTGGTTTTTCTCACTGGGGTCCACAAAGTGCTCAATTTCTGCCATGGTGAATTCCCTAGTGAAAACAAACAAACACACTTTAAATATTTTATGCTTTAGCCCCCAGTAAACCATTGCGTTTCAGCCTCCCACAAGCAAGTCAGTAATTTAAAATCATATGCAAACCCAGCCAAGACAATGGACAAACTGGAACATGAACCAGTCTCATTACTGGATTTAGTTTCATCTTCAAATTCCTAACTAAACTTTCTACAAATTCACCTAGAGCTCTCTTGGCCATGGCTAACACCACTGTGAATTAGAGCACAAAACACCACCTTTGGAAGTACTTCCAGAAGTTCTCTGGAATTTTTCCAAAATGCTGTGGTGCCCATTTTAGAAGTATCTGTTCCTTACAGGGTTTGCTGATTAAATCAGTAGCTTTAACTCATGTCAGAGGTGCTAAAAATAACCAGGTGAGGTGATGATTTCCTGAAGATAATGATGCTGCTGCACTCAGCAATGGCGTGCATTCTGTTTTAAGAACTTGTCTTTAATGTATCTTTACTCAGAGATTGATTCTGAGCCTTCTTGCTTGAAATCACTTTCCACTGAATTAGCTCATTATCAAGAACCTTTAAAAAAGCTCTAGGTAATCATTAACTGTAAATCACAGCCATCAGGGTGTAATTTGCTGTGATTGCATAATAACAGTCTCCAATAAATGTGCCACAAGCATATCATTTATATTTGACTGAAAATGAGTTCAGTGAGAGAAGTTCTCATTTCCAGATGAGCAAAACAGAACAGGGGAGCTGAGGAAATTTCTGAGTTCCCTGTGTGCTAACGATGTCACAGCCTCTCAGTGACATTTATGACACCACAAAATAATCAATTAGCAAGCTCACAACATGTACTGCCTGTGCATGGGAGCTCGTGTTCCAAATAAAATGTAAGAGACTTCCAATTAGGATAGATCAGTTTAAATAGAGAGATTATCCTTAATGAAGGGCAATAATCACTTTTATCCAAAGACAGAACTGGAAGCAATTCCCAATAACCCTGAGCTTTCCTGCTTGACTGATCTTGCGACACAAACACCGAGTCAGGTCATCTCCCAACTTCCTCTGTGGAGCAAAGCAGTAGAACTGCAGAATCTGCAGGACTGAGACAAGGAAATATTGCTGCAAGGTCAATCAAGCTTTGATTTCAGTTTAAAAGCAAATTGCATGAACATAATTAAACAGGCGAAGTCCTGTAGAGAGCATAACTACCTTTAAAATTATTTGTTTAGACTAAGATGGAAGCCAAGTTCTGTCAGTGAAACTGAGTTTATCTCTAATACAACAACTACTTCAGAGATTCTACTTCTCACAAGCCAATCTTAGATAGAATTCTGTACTCCAACTCAAGCTATGAGTTCATCTGTAAAGCCTGACACTCACCAGGCGCACAATCAGGATTCCTCTGGGAGAAAGCACTAAAGTGAAACAATCCTGCACAAATCCTGGAACAAAAGGCAGATGCTCCCTGCTCCCCAGGTACCCTCCTGCTGAAAGAGAAGTTGGCAGTACCTCACTCTGATAAGTCCGGAGCGGGGTGAGATTTCATTCCTGAAGGAATTTCCAATCTGGGCAGCAGCAAAAGGCAATTTGCCTTGGTTAAACTCCAGGAGACGTTTGAAGTTGAGGAATATACCCTGTGCAGTTTCTGGCCTCAGATAGCTGAAAGGAGATGGAGGAGAAGAAAAATCAGGAAGATTTAAGGGTGGGGAAAGCAGGGAAAAAGTCACGGTTACAACAAAACTTACAGGTGGAAGTTCTTCTCTTGAGACTTTTAACTCCAGACAAAAAGGCAATGAAGCAGTAGACTGCAGGAAAAAAAATGAAACCTTCCTCCTCAAACAGGTACCCTGAAGTAGGTTTTCTACAGCCATGAAGTCACTGACAGTTGGAGACCAGCATTAGCTGGCTTTATGGAAACTACTCCCACCAGCAAGGGCGCAGCTGGAATCCATATTTTGGGTGCTTTAAGCATTTTCAGGATTCTCCAACAGCCCCTAGTTTCTCCTGCCTTTTCCCAAGACTCCAAGGAATGCTACCCTGCTATAGGAGGCTGGGATTGAAAGGCAGGGGAAGGCTACTCAAGAGACTTCATTTTTATTCCAGATGACCTCCAAAGCAGGGAGAGTTTGAGCAGAATGAAATCAGCACCTACCCAGGCATGTTTCCTCCAGGCCCAATGGAGGTCTTGAACATCAGATTGAAAGAAACGGGAGGGGATAGGTCATTGCCAGTGACAGGCGACTTCACATTGTAGTTCACAAAGAGATCTGCAAGCTCTTGCTGGCCATAATTGTCCAACTAATACCAAAACACAAGAGAATTATTTCAATTACCAGATAAGATAACAGGAATGAACGTCCTCTTTATCTTTTACTGGGCGTGATCCACAGCTCTGAATCACCTGCCCAAAATATTCCCTTCTAACCTAAATTTTCAAGCAAGCTAAAGTTTGAACCAGTGATAGAAGAATACACTTTGCACATTTGCAAACCCATTTGAGTAAATAGGTCCAGGATTTAGTCATACCACAGGAACTCTGAGCTTAAGAGTGGGTGTACAGCAGAAGAAAAGTCACTGGGACTGCACCACCACCCACCAGAACAGATTCTTTTGAACAGATTCAGCTAAAACATGGGGAGCTCTGAGTTGGGAACAAAAAAAATACAGCAATGAGAGAGAAGAAAGCTAAAATTTCTGCAGGGCTTTGTTTGCATTCATTTCTTTCTTCTGCTGCTTGAAACACAATATTAAGCTATGCATTAGATGCTCTTTCAGAGCTGTTCTGCGTTTCTGGTTGTCATGGTCTTTCATACATCAGAAAAAAATCCAAAACCAGGACATAAAAATAGTTTATTAATAGAGAGATTTCCCTAAAGGATGGCCAAAGTTCAGTGTTGTAGTGTGGAAAACCTAATGACAGCTGCTCAGCGATGCAAAGCACTGCCAAAAAAAGTTTCTCCTTCTGTAAGGAAACATTCATTCACTGCGTGGCTTTGGAAGCATTTATCCTAGAAGTCATGAGAGCAAACATTAAAAGCAAAGAAAAACAAATTAAAAAAAATAAAGGCAAATGTTTGTACAGTTGTTCAGGAATGTCAGCCTGAGCACTAACTATTCTCGTGGTAAACACAGGAAAAATCTTTGTGGGGTGCCAGAGGAACAAATCTCAAGTGCTTCAAAGCTGAGACAATTTCAGAACATAGCAAATCAGTGCTAAGCTGATTCAAAAAAAACCCTGACAAATCTTGAGATCCATCTCTGTGCCTTTGTATGACAATCCCACTGAAGTGATTAACAAAGGTTAAAGCTTTTTCCTGGGTGTGAAATGGAAGAGACACACCAGCTCCAAGACTGAGCTTCAGCCCTACCAAGCCAATATTCAAGAGATTAATTAATATAAAAGCAATAACTCTCCAAAACAATGAGGGAGATGTGATTCACCAGCAAGCTCACAGTATTAATTATTAGCAAGCTAAGTTTTCAGTATTTGAGAGGATCTCTGGGGTAAAGACTTCTGAGCATCTTCAGAACAGAAAAGGGCCAGTGCCTCTGGACTCTGTCACACACAGCCCTCCCTGAAGATGCACCTACCTGTGTTAGAACATTTTCCATTTCTGCCTTTTTCTCTGCCGTGCACTTCTTGTCAGACATGAGTTTCTGCAGGTGGGCTGGAAGGAAAGCAGGTGATGAGTTTATACTACAACTCCACTCCTGAGCTCAGTGTAAAACAGCTCAGGAGGATCCCCCAGCACGAGTTAAGTGTGTCCACAACCTGTCCTGACAGTGTCCACCAGAGTAATTCCAGTCGTGACATCAGGGCAATGGTGACCTACAGGTCACTGTACTGGTGTGCCACAGGGAAAACAAAACATTCTTATCTAGTTCCTTTAAATATTATTTCTCTAAACCCAAGCAATGCCTTTGTGGTGCCTTTCTCCTTGCTTTCTATTATACAGACTAGAAATTAAACGTGTGATCCCAAGCCAGCAAGGCTGATTTTATTCACAGAGGCAGGTAGGGAGCTGGTACAGTGGGGCTGGACTGCATTCCACGTTACAGCACAACATCCTCCCTGAGACACAAAGGCAGACAGTGATGCCAAGACTTCCCACTCCTGTTTGAAAAAAGCAATTTGACTTTTTAGTCAGTAACAGCTCAGCTTGGCAGGAACAGCAGGTGGCTGTTCTCAGGGAGGGGCTGCAAGAACACAGGGATACTCTTGTTTATGAGGCTGCTCAACAAAGGAGGCAGAGGTTAGATGGAAAACCCCTTTTTTTGAGGGTCTTTTCGAGCAACAAAAAAATTCTTAATGAATATCATGAAAACTGCTCTAATGCCAATACAGATTGTTCTGCATACTTGAATTTCAAGGAAGAGGCTCAAAAACCAGAGAGCACAACTCCCTCAAGCAGAGAGTGGAACAATCCTTCCATTCACAGCAGAGCTGCACGTGAGAAAGTTTTCAAAGAGGCTTCTTATTTCTGAGACTCCTTCACATGACTTTTTGGGTTTGTTTTTCCAAACAAATTTTAATAACCAGGAAGAAGCATGAGGACTTTGCAAATCGAAGAAATGCCTGAGGTCTATTTCTAAGGTACACATGAAAGTCATCCACTGCCATGTACTTGTCCTGCATAGGAAAAACATCCTCTGGCCCCTCACAGCATCGATAAACTGTTTCTCAGTACTGAAAAAGCAACTGAAATGCAAGAAAACTAAAACCAGAATGCAGTGGAATACAGGAATCTTGTTATATAGGGAGTCCTCAGCTTAGACAACTCAGTTATCTTTTGTAGGCTGATGACACTGGATCTTATAAAAAGGGACACAGCTGGTGTTTTCACCAGAGATCCTGTAGCTCATTTAAGACACTAATAGAACTTATGGTATTTTTGGTATAATATGATTAATTAACTGCAAACACAAGTGTGAAGGACTGGCTACACCAGCAGGCTTTCCTTGAGAAAGATTCTCTTTTCCTCTGCTTGTATCACTACAAGAAATCCCCAGGCCTACCAGCTTGGAACAAAATCAAACCTTTTAAGAGATGATCGGCACGAAAACATTCCCCGTTTTTCACATCTTTCACCATGAAGTCAGCAAACTTGTCTACATGGCCAGAAGTCCTGGAAGAGATGACACAAAGAAAAGAATGTTACAGCTGCCACCAGACAGCCCCAGGTCTGTGTGATCCCAGTGGACAGACCTTTATCAAAGCGAAATCCTTCAAAAACTGCAGGCTCACTCCTGCTTCAGATCACAGAGTCACGTTAAGCAGCAGCATCCCACAGCAAACACGATCTGTGGGAAGTATCCATACACCTAAATCTCAAAATGTGTCACAAAGATGACAGTGCCTTTAGGAACTGCATCATGATCAAAACTAGACATAGCTGAAGTAGTGAGGAGTCACCAGTAATTCAGGTGGACACTTTCCCACTATTTTATACCAGGGATCCACAGCTTTTTCTTGTCTTCTTAATCTTTAGAAAAAGGAATAATGACAATTTCTTACCTAATGGCACTGCTAGGAGGCTTTAGACTCTCAAAATGAGTGCCAGTGCTTTCCCTGACTTGCGAAACAACAGCTTCTCCCACTGACCTGTGCACTGGTTCCTAACTATGGTACGTAATTGGGTGACCCAGACTCAAGATCCCTGTGGATAATTTTACAGAACACTGTGAAAAGCAACAATCACCAGAAATCCCATGCTGCAGGTAAAAAACCAGACCCATATTTACTTTAGAACCGGCTCAGGTGTGAGCATGGTGCAGTCAATCTCCAGGATTTGCTCTTCCTGAATAAAGTGATGTCTCCATGCTTGGATGATGTTGTTCTTCAAAGCACACCCAACAGGCCCAAAGTCATACAGGCCACTGACTCCTGCAAAGAGGAAAAGGTAAAAAAGAAGTGTGAGATTGTACAAACCTGCACTGTTTGGAGATGTCTTCCCTTTTCACTCTTTCCATCAGTTGGTTTCATTTTATGAGCATGAAGCACAGTTCAGCTGCAGAGCACTGAGGCATCAGGTAGTGGCAAAAGCTGAAACTGATAAACTCCTGCAACCAGCAACTCTAAAAACCACACACCCTCCACCAATGGATTCTATTTTGTGGGAGCAATCTATGTGAAGGAGGAATCTGAATACAGAAGTGACCGTGCACAAGCTGAAGCAGCTTTATTGCCAATAAAACAACCCAGAGTGTTTATTTTAGTACCTAAGGTGAAAGAGCAGTAACCATAGAGGCATGGTGTGCCTCCTGAGATGCTCATATCAGCTACCTGAAGAGGTTTAACAGCCACATTTATTCACCTGTGCCATAAGTTCACTGCCAGAGTTCACTGAGGGAACAGGTTCTAAAGCTCACAGTGGGTTTGAGCATTATTGGTCCCCTTGTGGGCCATTCACCTAAAGAGCTGGACTTGAGGATCCTTGTGGGTCCCTTCCAGCTCAGAATATTGTGATTAATTTGCCAAGAGAAGCTCACATAGAGATGAATGGTTATAAATAAGCTGATGATCTCCTTAAGCCCCAAACACCCTACCCTCAGCAAAGAGGCCATCTTCTACCAATGTAATGCTCAGAACATACATCCTGAAGTCCACTCATTTACATTCAAGACAAAAATTGAGCCCTATCCCAACTCAAACACTTTAGGAAGGAGGAATTTTTAAAAGGTTTACAAATTCAAGCAGAAAAGTTTCAAGCAAAGTTAAAAAAAAAAATATCTGCTATACTGCATTAATATAACATTGCAAGAGTGCAGCATTTCGCCCAGCTAGAAAGACCTGAACATTAGCCTAAAGGGATTCAAATGTAAATTTCTTCATACCTCCATAAATAGAAAAGGCTTGGTCATAGAAAAATCTCCTTTTAAGAGTGTCTTCCATCTTAACTCTGTCCACGATGTCATCTTTGGGCTGTAAGGCCAGCTCCTGTAAGTCAGGCAAAACAAAACCAGTTAATAGCTCCTGATTCTGGCAGGAGGAGAAATCCTCTTCACTCACCACTGTGAGTCAGATGTCTGCATAGACCACTTTGAAGCAAAGGTATCCTGCCAACATCTTCCTTTTCCAAAGAGCAATGTTCCCACTGAGATTCAAGTGCTCAATTATGAATGTCCTTGTCTGAATGCAGCAGTTTAGATACCTGAGGTGGACTCATGACCTAACTCTCCCTGAACATGTTACCCTCAGCTTTCTTCACAGTCACTGCAAAGAAATGCCAATTTCCAAAGCAATTTGATCTTCTTCCCTCTCCAGATTATGAAAAGAGCTTCAAGTGACCATCTCAGACTGCACACATCTAACTCTTGGCATATACAAACCTTTCAGTAAAGTGTTCTTCACATGGAAGAATTTTGAGCATGAAGATTACAAGCACCATCATCCTTGTGCTCTGTCAAAGGGATGATTTTAGGTATTTGTACAAGGAAAAACTATTTGTAAAATTTAGGTCTTCACAAATATGGCCCCCTGCACTCAGAAAAGTTGGGAGTCCCTTAATGCCCTGACTAGATACTGTCTAAATGTTTAACATCAGACTCACTCT
Organism: Rhipidura dahli; assembly: GCA_013399225.1. Lineage (NCBI taxonomy): Eukaryota > Metazoa > Chordata > Aves > Passeriformes > Rhipiduridae > Rhipidura > Rhipidura dahli. The sequence continues at coordinate 1,134,462 of VXAC01004589.1, read as the reverse complement.
TTTATCTGAAAACATGTGTTTTTGCAATCTGATCCATTAGTGAGGACTTTGAAGATTTTCTTCAGGAAAGATGTTTTGATAATTAAAGCAGAGTTAAGTCCAGAAATTCAATGAATTCAGATCCTCCCAAGTGGCTCATACTATCATTTTCAACAGCCTTTTGGTAACAAAAAGTATTGTTCGTCCCTTTATTTCAAACTTTCCCTTTTCTAGCATCTCTAAAGACAAATAAACATGGTCTAATTTTAAAAGCACTGTACCTCTGTCCATCCAACTGCTCCACCCTGGAAAAAGCTTCCAATTCAGAGCTGCTCTGCCATCTTCAAGTAGCAACCAAGGGACATGAAAGCCACCAGCAGCTGCTAAAGCAAAGGAGCACTCCCACTGCTGCCTTCCCCAAAAGGTGGAAGGGACTGTGATCCTTGCTGGGAACAGCATCAGGAGAGAAGCATTCCCAGCACTGGAGTGCTGCACTCCCAAGGGCAGTTGCTGCATTTGCAAGGTCACCCTTGCACTGACAGCCCACACAGATTGTGTAAGTGCTAAGAACATCTCCCCACTGCATCCTACAGGCACCCTCCAACACAGAGGTGGGGCTCACAGGGATGCCAAACCTTCCTGCTGACACCCACAGGGACACCAAAACTCCAAACCAGCCTGCTGACATCCACAGGGACACCAAAACTCCAAACCAGCCTGCTGACATCCACAGGGACACCAAAACTCCAAACCTGCTTGCTGACTCCAAACCTGCCTCCCAAGCTTCTGAGAGCTGGTACACAAAACTGGGAAAACATTTACGTAGTATTTCCTCCAGGATGACCTAGCTATCAATGCAGGTTTCATTCATGGGTTCAAAGCACATTCCCTGTGCTGAGTACTCAGTAAAAATGACATTTACTTGGGTTCAGTGTATGTAAACAGGCAGCCACAACGCCAGACCTGGCAGAGAGCAGCACCTGTTCATCCCACGTGACTCTGTAGGACAAACAGGGTCAATGGGTTTCACTTCAGGTGGACTCACATTCTCACAGTCAGGCAGCTGCAAGAAAAGCTGTATTTACTCATTAATTCAGTTATTTTCAAGAGTACCACCCAGGCACAACTGCAATCATATTTGTATTAAATAGAAATTAGAACCTGGCAGTTCCCTGGGTGAATCTGCACACCCAATTGGTTTTAAGCTTCAAGAGTTTCTTTTTGTTGCTTCAGTCTGGAAAGGGGAGGGAAGCTCACAGGACAAGGAAGTGCATTTCACTTGTTTATTGATCTGGAGACTAAAGAAACTTCAAGTTCCGTCGTTTCATTTGCACAAAGACTTTTCAGAGTACAGCTGCATTTAAAAAAGGGGACACAGTTTCACCTCCCTCTACAGCTGAGGAGAACCACAGGTTACTTGAAACATCTACAAAAACTCTGTAACTGTAGCAAAACGGGTGGTTTCTGAATAAACAGGTTCTATGACAGTCTGGGAATTTCAATGCACAAAGAAACTGGAAACCCATTACAGTGAACAGCATGTGCTCTCACTCTGCACACAAAAAATCTATATAGCAAACAAAGATTAGTGAATATACACTCAATTTCAGCTTTGATTATTGAGCAACCTGGACTCATATTTATTTGTTTGCACACTGACTTAATGCTAACAGAAATTAGTGTAACAGGAAAAGAATGAAATTGCCACTAGCTGGAAACCTATAAAAACTACTTCAGAAGTGATTCAGTCTAGGACTGTTAAGGCCAAACCTGCAATAAAGAATTAAGCAGAGATTTCAAAGCTTTTCGGACAAAACTGTGGAGCTCAGAATTCAATTTGCAGACTCACCTTTGCTTCTAGGACCCTCTTCCGAGCTTTGAGCTCTGCTACAGCTCTGTCTATGTCCACCTGGGGAGCTTTTTCTTCCTTCAGCTTCCTTACCAGCTCTCCCTAGAAGGAGAAAAAGAACAATGCAGATTCATTTTTTGAATGCCACAGATGGGACCTCCCCTTCTTCCACCTCCCCTGGCAACCCAAAAGGAGAGTTTTGTCCAGCCTGCACACAGGTATCCAGAGGCTGCAAGTGAGAAACACGTTTGAGAGTTAGCAGAAGTGGATTTCATTAGAGAAATTCAACCACCTCACACAACTGTTAAATCACAGACCTGCTATTAAATCTCTATGTGTAAATATATTCCTCTGTGTACATCAGATTTCCACAAATTCCTGGTTTCTGTCTTTGAGGATGTACTAAGTGGATTCTCAGATGCTGAACACAGGCTTTGTGCTCTCTTTCTCCTTCACTAAGGCTTCTCTTCCTTCTACCCCCTCCCTTTTCTTTAAAACCTACAACCATTTCAAACTTCTTTTCTTCTGTTCTACCTGATCAAAACTGGCCAGTAAGGACACAAATTTTCAGAAGGTCTCACAGAAGACAGATATTTGAAGCCCAAAGCCTAAGCAAAGAAAGCATTGCCTTTTGTGTGAGAATTATTAGTTTTAAAACCTGTTCAGTAACTTTGAGATACAACAAAGTCAACAAAAAAATAAAAATAGCCTTGAAAAAAATAAAACTCAAAGCCTAAATATTTCAGAGAAGCAAAACCCTGCAGGGGGCTTACAGGAGGTCTTGAGCTGACTCAAACCACCACCACCTTGTTACAATTCCACAAAGATCTCACTGCCCTATGGGGACGATTCTCCCCTTTCAGCCCAGGAAAGTGCTCAATCCCTACACACCCAATAGGGTTCTTTTCTGAATATGACCCTCAGCTGTCATGCCCAGCTTGCTCCTGGAGATAAATTAACTACAAGTCTTCCTTTGGGTCCACTCTTCTTCACCAAAACCATGATCTATCTTGAATTACTCAGAAGGACAAAAGTGCTGGAGAAAAAAGCACAGAGGTGTCAAAGCCGCCCCATGTGGGATGTTCTAAAAATGGGATGCCCCAAGTTCAGCATTTTTCTTGCACCTTGCATATCTTCAGCTTAAAAAATAAAAATAAAATTAAAGCCCTCACAATCCACAGATATTACAACATTTCCATGATCCCAACTTTTCCTAAATTCTGAACTTTCCTGACATTAACATTACAGGTAACTAAACAAGCAAAGAGAAGAGAATACACAGACTGCCTTTCTGTAACCAGATTAGAAAAGATAAAAGTGCTTCAGAGACTGAAGTGTTCAAAGGCTCATTTTATTAATAAAAGGAAGTCTCCAAGGACTGCATTAAAACACACACAAGGAGAGGAAGGAAAAATAAGAATCCTGTCAGGATTAACCCCATCAGCTACAAGAACAGAACAAATCTGCTGTTTCCTTCCTGTTCACTACTTATGGCAAAACGTGAAAGTTTCACTCTGGGGCTGAGGACTGCAACTGCCATTCCTGGGTAACGTGGCAGAGGGAGGGATCGGATCTGGTGTTTTTTTCTTTTAAAGTAGTAAGTCCAAATTGCCTTTGTTGAGCCAGGGGGGGTCGGGCAGTGGAAAAACATCAAGGCAGCAGCAAAGCTGACTCAACAGAGCCCTCACCCTGCTCACTGCTGAGCATCCAAAAGCAGCACACAGCAACTCTTTGTCTTGACCTATAAGTAAGAGTGCTCAGACATACGCAAGGAGAAGAAAAAAAAACCAAAAAAACACAACTGAAGCAAATAATTACGCCTGCTGACAGGACTCAATCTAATTAAAGCTCCGATCTCGAGCCCTGCCCAAGAGGAGGAGTGCACAGCAGCACTCGATGTGGCAAATTTTGCTGCAGCTTTGTCCCACAGACCAGCAAAGCAGGGAGGGATCCACCCCTGGATCACGGCAGCTTATTGCATCAGGCACTGCTGCAGGAAGATAGGCTGCTCCCCCTCCATAGGCTGAGTCCCTTAGGTTTAATTAAACCACTTCTCCTGGCGCTGCCAGACACAGACCCCTGCATCCAGAGGCATCAACCACCCCGATCTTTGTTACTCCCACTTTCCTCCTGTGCAAATATCTCCGGGAATTACTACAGCCAGTTGTACAACACAATGTGTGGCCACAGCTGGACAATTTTTCTTATTTTCTCCCTCGGCACTTCACACCCCAGTTTCAACCCCTGGAAAGAAGGGGTGCGTTGGTACTCACAGGCAAATGACAGCACCCAGGATTTTAAATTAAATAAATTGGCTGGTTCTAGAGATCATCGCTTTATTTACAAGCGGCTCTCTTGCCAAGGCATTATGCCGTACAGTGATTCATAATAAAAACTCACTGAAGAGCTGGCATAATTAGAGGGCCATAAATCCACTCATTTAATGGGGAAACACACGCACAAATCTGCGAATACAAGGGACACACGCATAGCTCGCTGTGCAGCTAAGGAGAATAATATGGATTCAGCCACTTAAAGGAGGCACATGAGGGACACACGGGCGCAGGTCTGGCAGGTGGAGGAGGGAGGAAAAGGAACTCCACAAGATCCATTAGCGTACACAGCCAGGGTGCCAAGATTTATTTAGGAAACGAAAAGCCAACCAAATCCTTCTCAGGTAAGGAGGATGGTAAAGGTACAAGGAGGGAGATGGGAAGAGAACGCGATGCAGCCCCAGCTAAAAGGACACATCACCTACCTAGATAAATCCGAATGATGAAATGGAAAATATGCAAAGGAATTACCATCCCTGACTGCATCAGGCAAACACGCAACTCCGGAGAACGTCATTCACCTCCGAAACCCGGCACAAACTCAGCTCTAAGGGGACATCACCGCGTGACCCCAAAGGGACGAAGAGACCTGCGGGGGCTGTTTGACACGGGAGACACCAAGAGGGGCCCCACTGCCGGGCACAGGGAGCGCCACCCGGGCACAGCCAGCCGGGGAGGGGACACCCAGGTAGGCTGACGCACGCATCCAGCCCGGCCAGGCAGCCCCGGCTCCGTGGGAAGGGCAAAGACCCACGGGGGGGACACCCACACGCGATACCCTCCCGCACCGCCTGTGCCCGAGGGGCCACCCCGCACCCCGGCACCAGCGCTGGGCAGGGACCCCGGGGACACCCATGAGGACACCCGGGGGGGCCCCTTCCAGGCCGCGCAGCGCCCGGAGCCGGAGCCGCCGCAGCGGCTTGGATGCGCCAAGACCCCTCCGCAGGGCGGGCAACCCCGGGGAGGGGGGATCCCTGGGGGCACCTCCCACAGCCCGCCCGACCCCCGGGCGACACCCCCGAGCCCCCGCGGCGGGNGCGGGGGGGGCGCGCGCGGCCGACAGGGGGCGCGCGGGCGCAGAGCCGCCGGTGCGCGCTCCCGAGCGCCTCATGAAGGGAGCGCCGCGCCCCCGCGCGGAGGGAGCGGGGAAAGGCCGCAGCTGCCACCCGCCCGTCCCGCGGGAAGGGGACACGGGACACCCCCGAAGTGTGGCTGTCCCTGGGGAGCGGGGACACCGCTGAGCAGCCCCTCCGGCTCACACGAGGGTTTGCGCGTGCTGTCTGCGGGGTTCTGGACTCCCCTGCGGTAGGCATAGGGCCGGGCAGTACTTGCTGTCACCCGCCGCCCAGGTGACACGTCGCACCTCAAAAGTGTGGCTGTCATTGGGGATTTGGGCCACCCCACTGTCCCTGAACACCTCCCCTTCCACTTCCCCAGCCCCACACCAAGGCTCAGGCTGTGTCTCGTGGGGCAGGACGGTAGCTGTGCCCAGCCAGGTGACTGACACATGTNGGGGGGGGCCCCTTCCAGGCCGCGCAGCGCCCGGAGCCGGAGCCGCCGCAGCGGCTTGGATGCGCCAAGACCCCTCCGCAGGGCGGGCAACCCCGGGGAGGGGGGATCCCTGGGGGCACCTCCCACAGCCCGCCCGACCCCCGGGCGACACCCCCGAGCCCCCGCGGCGGGGCGCGGGCCGGGGCGCGTTACCTGCTGCCGCACCGCGTTCCGGAGNCCCCGAAGTGTGGCTGTCCCTGGGCTGGGGGCACCCCCGTGTCCCTGAGCAGCCCCGCGGCCCCACCCTCTCTGCACGGTGTCCCCTTGTCCCGGAGCCACATTCCCAGCGCGTGTCCCCAGCCTTGGGGCAGAGACTCGCGGGGGGCTGAGGGGTGTGGGGGGGATGTTGTTTTTTCAATCAGCCGCAGGATTTGAGCTCCAAAGGCTTTGTAGCTTTTGGGCTCGGCGCTGTTTTGCTTTGCGCTGATCCACGGCCGTCCCTCGCTGCCCGGGGGCTGTGCAGGGTGGGCAGCACCCGCTGCCGGACCCTCGGGGTGGGTTTAGGGCCGCGGGCAGGAGGCCAAGTCCTGCTTTGCCCAGTGTGGGGGGTCTTCTTCTTCCCTGGGAGTCAGGCCAAGCCCACATCAGGCAGAGGAGCCGTGACGAACACGTTGCCACAGGAGAACTTCCCATCCTCGGGATTTAAACCCTCTGTGGAGGAGAATCCAAACACTGGTTACATAAAACAAAATTTAAGGCAAACGTTAAAAAAATATATATTTCCCACACGCGCTTTCCCCACTGCCCTCCTCCTCCTCCTCACCCTCTCCCCTTCTCCCCCTCCCACTCCCGGAGCCGGGAGCATCGGCACTGATGCAATGTTGGCGTAATTGGAGTATTCCGGCTGCTATTTTGTACCTGTCTGTTTATTTGAGAGACAGCCTCAACCTCCTAATGAACGCGTCTGAATATTTATCTGCTGCTCCTGAATGGTGCATTTGTGTTTCAAATGCTTAACTGTTATTTTTATTTAGCTGCAAATTGCTGTTTTTATTTCGCTGGCGTACCTGCTTGGAAATTGCTCTAGCATGAGGTTAATGCCGAGCTGTTTTCTATTTCTGGGTTGGTTTTTTTTAATTAATCCTGTGCTGATAAAAGTGTAAGGACTGGCTCTGCAGTCCCCTTCTAGCTTGTCATGGAGCTAAGATGTGAAGATTGCGGAATCAGCCTTGGAAGGAGCTGGCTCGTGGAAGAATGAGGAATCCCAACCAGCTGGGATGGTAGAGGAACCATGGGCAGAACCCTGGGAGATGGGAAACCCCAGTGACCAGGAGCAGCTCTGTTCTCCTATGCTACACTTGAAGGTACCTGTACCAAGTAGCAACATTTCCCAAAAATCTTTTGTTTTTCTCTTTCTAGAAGGTTTCCTCCCCTCCTCAGTGGTAGAGGCTTGGTCCTCAGGGCAGCACACTGCAGGATGGAGATGGGCCAGACTGGTGATTTGAACCTTTTTCCCTGGATAAAATCCTGCCTTACACATGGTGCTGACGCCAGCAACGTCTCTCCTTGGAAATTAAACATGCCTGGGACCAGTTCCCAGCACTGTCACCAGCTGGTAAGGGACAACCTCAACACAAGGGCCAAAAAGACTTCCTCCCTTCCCATTCTCAACTTACTGTGGATGCAGCTCTTCACATAAAGGAGTTTAGGAAGTATCTGGCTGAGAGCACCTATGGAGCAAGACCTGTCCTTGTGAATAAATCCTTCTTGATGTATTTGACTGCCCTCACTCTGGGCTAGCACAAGGTTTAGGTTCTACAGTCAACCTGAACCTCTACAGTTGTGTTGGGGTTTTTTTGTTTGGTTTTTTGTTTTTTTGGGGTTTTTTTGAGATAAAGGAACAAAGCAATAAAAGAAGAAAAAATGGAAGAGATCAGAAGGTGAACACATTTTTGGAGCAAGGTTAAAGGCAGGTTGATAGAGAGCCCACAAGGAAACCCCAGCTGCCCTTTTTTGTGATGGTACTGCTGAAGATGCAGAGTGTGATTTGGAGTCCTTAGACCCAGGGCACACTGCTGGATCCTTGCTAGGTTGTGCAGGATGGGAGAAAAATCGAGCAGGGTTTTGCACCAAGCTATAGCTGACATGAGAGACCTAGAGCAAACTGGACCCCCAGAACTGGGTCGCATCTGGGGTTGGTTGGACCCCATCTCTAAGCTGATTTCAGTGGGAAGGGCTAAATATTTCTGAGAATAATCAAGAAACAAATATAAGAGCTAAAAAAGGAAAAGCTGTACATCTACGTGGAGCTGCATGGAAGGGCTTTGTTCATCCTCTGCCAATGGAGGGTCTGTGGGCACAAACCCACAGTTTGCCTGTGCCATCTTCCCCATCCTCTTTGGTCCTGGGGTGCTGCCAGGCTGCTCTGACCACCATCTCAGAGATGATCTCTGTATCTGGTGCTGGTTTGCCAGGAGGACTCAATGCTGGTATCATCACTGAAACCCCTCGGGTGGCTGAACTACCATTGCCACTGGCTGACACCTCACAACTGCCCAGAGCTCAGCCTTCCCCCTCCTCTTAAATCTGATTCCATTTTTGTGCCTCTTTGAATGTGATAAGCATCCTGGTAGGGGCTGTTTGAACGTGCCCACGTTAGTTCTCTGCTCTGTACCCCTCAAAAGGACCCCAAAGGGCAGGATGGGATCTAGGAAGTGCATTACTCCATCCCCTTCTGGGGTGGCCTTTAAAAAGCCATCTCCATTTCCTTCCCTGGCTATGAAAGGGGACACTGTCACCCCCAGCACAACAGGGGAGATTTACTGCATGATGGAAAATACAAAGGAAGAGGGGGTTCAGGCCTCGCCCCCCACTTTCAGCCTGCAAACTTTTGGGTGCAGAAACAGAGAGGTGTCAGCATCCCTAAAAGATCTGGGGAACGTTAAAGATATATGAGAAGGAAGAGAAGAAACGTGGCTGTGTGTCTCCCCTTGCTCTCCATGGGGACCAGCAGCAGTGGGGGAGCAACGAGACCACAAAATGAGAGGCAGGAGAGAGACTTCAGTGGATGTGAAGGGATGGAGAGGAGAGCAGAGCCCTGCTCCTGTCGCANCCCCTTCACAGAGGCGTAAGGAGGGTGAAAGGTGCAGGAAGGGGAGGGGGAAGGAGCCACAGGCAGGAGTCCATGGCTGCTGGGATCGGCGCGGCTCCTCGCTTCGCAAACACAGTCACGCTCCACCGCATTCACGTCTCGGCGCATTTTCCTGGCCGATGCTCCAGCCCCGCTGGCAGAACCCCCTCGGAACCCCCCAAAGCCGAAGGCGACTCCTCCGCGAGCAGAGGGCTGGGGGCGGGCGGGGGGGTGTCGGAGGGGTCTGGGCTGTGTTCGGGGGTTCCCTCTGCCGGAGCAGGGAGGGGGCCGGGTCCCGGTGCCACTAGATGGCAGGCGGCCCCGCTCCCGATCCCGCTCCCGCCGCATCCCGGCCCCGGCGCGGGGCCTCCCGGCTCCCCGGCATCCCCGCTGCGCTCTGCGAGCAGCGCCCGGGACAGGCTTTCCGTGCCGGCATCCCTTGGAAAACCGAGGGGCACCCGAGCCCGAGCCAAAGGGTCTTTCGCAATGCGGGGCGACGGCGGGGACGGTCCTAGGAGGCTCCGTCTGCTTCCCGAGACAAAATCCTCCCTTTCCCTTCCTTCCTGCCCGCGCTTTTGGTTTCCTTCTGTTTTTCTTTTCTTTTTTATTTTCCCCTATCCCTCTCCAAAGGGCTGCCTGCTTTTCCCTAGCTCGTTTCAAGCGTCAGGGTTGCAAAACCAGACAGATGCACCCTCCGAACGCAGGCTGAGCTGCATCAATGTGCATACAAGGTTCAAGCTGATTTCCCAACACTGGGGGATTTTTAGGCTGGCAGTAAACTAAGCAGGGCCCGAGGCAGTCTAATACATAGCTTCACCTGGCTTTCCTCTATTGGACTGCATCTTTTCAGCCTTCAAAACTGTGGCTGCATCCAGCCTGCTCCTAGGGTACAGGCTCCTGCCTCCCTCCAAGGAAAAATGGTGAGAGAGATACCTGGGCGTCATCAAAACCCTTGGCACAGAGCATGCAGATAACCACGGCATCAATCCCTAGGCCCTATTGTCATCTCTGAGGGTCAAGCTGGCTGCAACAACCATCTCTGCTCCTTTTGGTGTGTCCCTCCTCCTATGAACCATTCCAAGGGTGATGCTGCTCTGTCCCTGGGCTACCTGCAGGCAAGGATGTTCTGAGGGTCCATCTGCATGTGGAGTTTCCAGGTGCTTTACTGTCATCACCCCTGTTCTGGATATGAAGAATTGGACTATTTGGTGTGCGTGTGTGGGAGACACTCTGAACATTACTGAAACTCACCCCCTCCTGGGACAGCTCTTTTTTTAGACTGAAATAGGAAGCACAAACCTCACCCTGAGCTTCCTCTAGGGTTTGGTTCTTCCTAGAGGTTTCTCCTTACTGGAAATTTCTTTTCTGCACCTCTGGCCTGGATCCAGCCAAATGCTTAAGCATGGGCTTAGCTTCAAACCTGCATTCCTACACTGTCTTCCTGGATGGGTCGGATTGTCTTGTTCCTTCTCACATTGGGAAAGTTTGTGCCTCTCCACACTCCTGCTGTGAGATGATGACAGTAGGAAGAAGGAATATCAGCTTGCTTTGCTTGTGCACCAACCACAAAACTAACCCTGTACCTGTGCAGGAAGAGACTTATCAAATCTGCGAGGGCATGGGAATGGTGCACATGAAGATCTGGGGTCCCCATGCATGAGCACCTGCAGCCCTGATGGCTTCAGCCCAGCCCATCCTTATCCTTTCTGCTCTGCTCACCAGGGGATGGTCAGGTAATGCTTAAATTGCCAGTAGTGCCAGTGAATATTTGATACTGGCTGAAATGGCCAAGCAAAATCACAGCTGCTGTTACCAACAGGGACTAAAAAATTTGCATCCATATCAATGACAAGCCACAACATCCATCCTCCAGGGACTGGGACCACCAAAAAAGTCTGATCCATTTAGTCACACCCTCCCAGCAGCTTGGACCCTGATGATCTCCCAGGTTTGGCTGTGTAAGAGCTCTGATGGAAATTCATTATGATTTCTTGACCCTTCCCCTACCATGAATTTAAATTCTTCAAACCCTAATGCACAGAACTGAAGCGCATATTGATTAAGGGCCTTTTATGGGTGTCTTGCAGAGCATATTAAAAGTTATTTAAAACTTGCATTCCAGTATTAATGACTCTTGTCTCCAGCACTTTGGAACAATTCAGCCTTGACTTTTAATTGAAAATCTTTAGTTAAGACAAGTTCTTACAGCCTGAGAAAATGAAGTGCTTCTCCAGGTATGTGTCATGGAGAGACTTTCAATCTCAAGGTTCCCAAGTGGCTGTGACACTCTGGAGAGGAATCTCTGTCCTTCAAGTGGGTGAGTGTGGGTTGTTCTCTGAGGAGCCAGGTCTTTGTGCTTCCTCTCAAGGTGCTGAAGAACAGGTGTTTCACTGCTTCATCACTCAAAGCAATGAAATGGGAAAGATTAACAACCTCCTTCAAAAGGGCAGTGCAGAAAAATGTGGCAGTTCAGGGCTGGTGGTGCTCTCACACCCCACTTCCAACAGCACCGGTGAATATCCACAGCCAAACAAATCTGAACCACTTACTGCTGTCACCAGGTTGAACACCTCGTGCCTCCTTGGTCATGTTTTCTTCTGCCTCTGTATCTGATCCCTGGTGGCTTCTTCCCAGCCATGAAGCTCATGTCTGAAAGAGCACCTTGGCTTGAAAACTTCCCCAGAGAGGATGTGGCATTTTGTAGAAGGAGCAGCAAGAGAAGTCACCTTGGGACTGCCAGCCCCTGGGTGGAGACAGCACTTTGTTTAATATTTGCTGGCTCCATGATGGCTGGGGTCTGTATTGGGGTTTGGTGTAAGAAACTAAGATCTTGCATGTTATAGAGCCTTGTTTCAGTTTTATCTTCCTGCTCCATGTCTGGAGCCTTCAACGTGCTGGGGAAAGGGGCTTTGTCTTTGCATTCCCTTTGCCTCCAACGAGAAACAAGCCCTCAATAAATGCGTCTCTGAATGTGCCTCCTCTGAAAGGAAATCAATATTTTCCATCCAGTCTCTGGTGGGGCAGGATGTTGAACAGCAATCAGTGCCTTCACCCCCCTGCATGGGCCTGGAGCCAGGGGAACTCCCAAGACCACAGGGATTTCCAGGTCACATCAGCACAGGACAGGAGAGTCCCCCCACGCATCAGAGGAATTCTGTGACAGCAAGGAATCAGTACTGGCCACGACCTGCTGTGATTCTGGTCTGAAAAACCTTCCTCCATCCGCTGATTGCATGCTAAATGATTGTTAGACTTTTTTACGACTGCATGTAAAACATGAACCAGCTGGGACCCAAAGTGCTTCTCTCCACCATGAGTGGCTTTCCTCTAAGTCCCATCAAAGCCACCCGTCACCAGACACTACCCCAGGGACTGAGCTGTCCATCCAGCCCATCACATGTGCAGTACAGCTGCGCTTCTTATGCATGGGGGAGTTGGAACTGGATGATCTTTGTGGTCCCTCCCAACCCAAGCCACCCTGTGACTCTCTGATTTACATCCTGAGAGGAGTCACAACCACTGGCAGCATTCAGGTGGTGAATAACCATTACCCCATGGAAGGATACAAAGAGAAAATATTTTGCCAGAAGCTGTACTTTTTCTCCTTAAATATTCATTTTGTTCCTTCTCTGGTTTTAGCTTCTTGGTGCTTTCCTTGTCCCACCCATCCTGAAGAGAGAGAAATTAGCAGAGCTTTAGTTTCATATCCAAAAATGGTTGATGCCTCCTTTCCTCCCAGGTGGTAAAAATGTTGCTCCATAACTGACTGTGCCATTGTGGGGTTTACAGGGTAATGGAGTCTGCTTGTGTTTCCAAGGATTTTTATTGTTCTTTTTGCTGGTTTTTCCTTGTGAGTCACGCTGTTATGGGCTTGATTCTCTGGGTCAAGTGCTTGGCTGGAAACCATGGAGTTCATCAGACTGCAAGCAAACCAAGTATTTGCCCCTGTGATGTCCAGGAGTTAAAAATCATGAGCTAAACCTCCAAAACCCAATCTGAGGCATCCTGCAGACCCAGTGTCCACGTATTGGCCTAATTTTTTCAGTTTTTATACCAATAGTAAGAGCTATAAACTCCAAGGGTAGGCAGGAGTGCATCATATATGCCTTGACGGTCTTAAGGAGTGTGTGTGGTGCTGTAGTTGAGAGTATGAAGAGGACCTTGCCAAACACCACCCAGACTTTCCAAATTGTGGTGTTTTGTGCATGTGGAAAGACCAGAACGTAGCCCTCATGAAAGAGTCCATCAAATAACCACCACATCCTTCTCCTCTGCAGTCTCCAGTGCCCGCAGATGAAAATGGCATTACCACAGCACTACTTGCAGGCAGTGAGTTCTGATTAAAATGGTGCTAATTTATAATAAATGGAGCACTCAGGGGGGAGAAGTCCAGCTAACCCTCCTAATTGTGCCCAGGGTGGCTGTGTGCTCAGGGACACCCTCCCCTCACTGTTGTACCACAGCACTGTACATCATCTTCCAACATCATGATGAAGGGACTTTGCTTTGAGGCAGGAGTTTTGTTGTCCAAAGACAAAGCAAGACTCTGGCCTCTTCCCACACCCCTTTCTTTTTTTTTCACTTGTTTGGTTTTTTGTTTGTCTGTTTGTTTTAATTTGAGTGGAAGGCTGAAGTTGCTTTTCTATGCACACAATGCGAATGCTGGTGGAAACATTTGCAGAGATGGTAAATTTTATGTCCAAGCAGTCTCAGATCTCAAAAACCCAGGCCAAGATGCTTCTTTCCTTATCCCTCAGGTGCTCAGCAGCAGGAGGTGGTAGCTGGGATGGAAATGACCTGCAGCTGAAGGACCCCTTGGGGGATACCACAGCTGAAGGTGAAGAAAACCCACATAACACCATGTGATGCTTTCATCCTGGTGATTTTGAAGGTTGTTTTTCAGTCTGATGTGTTTCCTGAGTGGAGACAGCTGCTTTGCTGTAATATTAGGCTTCTTCAAAACTGAGACCTACACATAGAAGGATCTCACCTTCCCAATGTCTCCCATGAAAATACTCAACCCAGACACTCCTCACCACTTAGGGCAAGAAGTGAAGTGTTCAGGAGACAGAAGTGGAGTGTTGCAATTTGAACTCATCTCTAATTGTCTGGAATTTGTTCACACTAAATCAAACAGAGTGAGATGTCCTACAAGCATAGTCTATAATTCATGACTGTTGATTTCTCTCCTAGGCTACAGTGACATCAGTAAATAACAAAAGACTGCATCCTGTCAAAAAAATCAAGGGGGAGATATCTGAGGAACTGGGCAAATGCTCTCCAAGGGACTTGAAAACTGAAGCAGCCTGCCAGCACCCTGTGAGAAAAATAGAGTGAAAGCACATGAGATTGAATCCATTAAAAATGCGGGTTTAATGCAGATTTGTGTTTATATACTGTAGCATCTGGAGTTTCCAATGAGTGTGACCACATCCTCCTTGGATTCAGCAAGCCTTTAAGAGTGAACCACAAAGGAAGCACAGAAATTACTTATTTAGGGACAAAGAAAAGCTTTTGTTTTCTGTTATTTTACAGAATGGCATTCTGACAGAACCCTGCTTCTTCTGGGACCTGTGTTATGGAAGCAGATCCTCCTCGTCCCAAAGGACATATCCCAGTCTTCCATCTTTAGGACATATTCCATTCTCCTGCCTTTAAGACACATTCCGTTCTCCTGCCTTTAAGACAAGGTAATAATATTTTCCTAACACAATATTATTGTGGTTTTCTACTTCTGTAGCATGTGAATGATGTGGCAGAATAAGGAGACCAGACCTCACCTGCTTTTTTGTCTCTTCAAGCTAGTGACAGACCATATCACGGCATCCTTGATTTTCCATCTCTCAGCCTCCAGCAGCACCTGTCAGCAGCCCATCTGTTGGAGAGAAAACCCATTTGGCTCTGCTCTGTAGTTATTTAAGGAGAGGGACGACAAATGCTTACATCATTCAGGAGCCTGAGTTCCTGGGGGAAACCATCAGGTTCTGATTCTTAACACACACCAAACTTGAGCATTGCCTGGTGGCACAAAGCTGGTGGGATAGGAATGTGTTCCGGTGCTCCATGACCATGGTTTTCTTTCCCACAGCTCCACTTCCCACATTCCATGTTCAGCAGTGCCATGTGGGGACAGTGGCCCGTAGAAGTGGCCTTTCCCCTTGAGATAGGGGTGGAGATGAACACCAGGTCTTTGTGCTGGGCCAGACAGTCAAGAAGCATCATCACCAGCAGGATCAGCAGCTTTTTTCCTAGAGAATGATGAATCAAAGCCAGTGAGCTCCTGGCTCCTGCTGTGGTGTCCAGTCCAGGAAAAGACAGAGAACTGGTGGTGGCTGGGTTGGGCCATGAATGTGGGAAGATCTCTGAAGGAGGGAGAGCCTTGAAAGCAGGAAAGTGAAGCTCAGAGGGATGTGCTGAACTCACTCTAGACTGGGTGGGGCAGAAAACCAAAACATGAATCAGCTCCCGAGCACTGGAAAGAGGCTGGTCTTGGCCATTTGGAGTTGGCTGCCACTGACTCTCCTCATTGCCAGTCTGTCCAGCACAAGCTGGACAGGATGTGCCTGGCAAAGGGCCTGCTGAAGGGGATGAAATCACCGTGCTGAGGCTGCCTGAAACTTCCTACATCCCCTTCTGGAGTGGGAGCACCACTGATCACTTCTCAGGTGTGTTCCCATCTCCCAGATACCCTCTCTCCTGGGAAGGGTAGGGCAGCTGAAGTGTGTGCTAGGTTAGTAAAGGAAGATGGACCATTATACTCATTGTTGCTTTTTCCCTGAAGGATTATAAGAGCAAGAAGGGCTGGAGCAGTGAACCACAGCTGAGGAGAACCAAAACCACCATGGGCTTCTGTGGCTTTCTCCCTGTTCTGTAGGAACCAGGAAGGATGAATCAGGAGGCAGGACAACCTGCTTGATCATGGGACTGTGAGACACCAGATGGAGATGGACCAGTGGAGAGGTGGCCTGGAGGGACAGAGAGCTGAATCCACAGAAGCCAGGAAGCTCCTCCTGGCTCCCAGTGGGAACCTGGAGAACATCAAGGAACAAGACATCCCTGCAGGTCCTGTCCTATTTCTCCACAGGGGCTGACCTGGGCCCCTCACTCAGACCTACCAGCTCTACCTCATTTCTCTTTGTGTAGGCAAGTTGAGTTGCTCAGGAGTCCAATCTGTGGGATCCAGTGAGTTTCAGAGGAAGGAGCACAGGCCAGGGCAGCCCTGCCCTGATTATGAGCAGAGAGCTTTATTATGGATGTGGCTTACAAGGAGTGGGGGAATACGGCCATTGGTCAGGAAAGGTTGGGTGAGCATCCAGCAGAAAAGGGCAAACCCAAGACAGTTTGCATGGAATGACAGAGTCATCTAGAGATTTGGAGCACAGAGAGCAGAAAGATGGGTAGAGGGCTTGGGGAAGATGAGCCTGGGCCAGCTGCAGGGCATGCCAGCAGGGAGGTTAGAAGAGCAGCAGAGAGATCTTATGGTGGGTAATCTTTCAAACAGTGCAAAATCTTTAGAAACAATAAAATAGTCACTTTATATCAGGTAAAGTATCTGGTTCTTGTAGCCCTGGTGTTTACATCTGGCCCTAAAACTCAAATTACTGCTGATGACTTTAGGTGTCTTAAAAATCTCACATATCTTCTACAGTATAATTGGTCTAAAACATGTTTTCCTTGTTTTTCTGGTGCCAGTGCCAGTCAGAGCTCCAAGTTTTGTAGCCTGCTTGTTTACACTGCTTCAAGCTAATCAGAGTCAAGCCTCTGGATGTTGTGGTGCCTTTCACCACATTCTTCCTGCAGTCTTTTTTTCCCTGCCTTTTCCACCCCATCCCTGACAGGGGAAGCACTGTTCTTTCTGTGCTCCTTGGTTCTGTGTTTGAAGCAGTCACAGAAAAAGTGACAATTAGGAAAGAAAGAACCTTCAGTATCTGCTTTGGCAGGCACAACACATCCCACTGCTGAGCTGCAGCGAGTCAAAGCAGCTGCCTGCCTGGGTCAGATGGAGATTTTGCTGCCTTGTGTTCTGGGATCTCCCCAGAGAGCCTGGTGCTCTGCCACGCTGCAGCGGAAGTGAAAACCCAACATCAAAGTCAAACAATGCACATTTATAGCAGTTCTGCAAGGACCAGGGAGTTGGACTCATTGATCCTTGTCATTTTTCACTTTTAGGGTGGTGAGGCCCTGGCACAGGTTGCCCAGAGAAGCTGTGGCTGCCCCATCCCTGGAAGTGTCCAAAGCCAGATTGGATGGGGCTTGGAGAAAGCTGGGATGGTAGAAGGTGTCCCTGCCCATGGCAGGGCGTTGGAACACAAAGATCTTTAAGGTCCTTTCCAACCCAAAGCATTCCAGGATCCTTCTGGGACCCTTCCCACCTCAGATATTCTATTACTTCAGGGTGCTCAATAGCAATTCAGAAAACAGTGGTGATTAGAAGCAAACAACAAGGTTAGGGGAGTTATTATTTGGGAGATGAAGTAACCTGGGGCAGGGTAGCAGACATCAGCTTCGTCCTTCCCACATTATTGTGCTCTACCAAAATGATTTAAAGGTTGCTAAGCAATGTCAGTGTTTTTCCCCCAAACTGAAGGAGCATAACAGAAGTGAATGAGTTCACTGCAGTTTAACCGAACTTATACCAAATCTAAATATATATATATATATATTTTTATATATAACCATTGCTACTGATGATTTCTGTTCCTTAAAGCATTCCAGGCAGCTCAAAAATCTAATGAAAGAGAAGATCCTTATTTCATGTCACTTATAGAGCAGAAGTCTTCTGGACCAGCCACGACAGACTTGCAACCCCTTCTCCAGGTCTTATCTGGCTCCGGTTCAGTGTCCAAGGCTGTTGCTAAATGCTGCAAGAAGCCCCATTTTACTTCCTTTCCAAATCCAAGGAAAATGAACTGAAATCTCCACCCCAGATGATAAAAAAGAAAATCTTATCAAAGCACAACTCTATGAAAGACAAGGAAGACAAAGAGAGTGGGCAGAAAGAGAAGACAATTTCCTAAACCATTAAGCAAGCCTTATTTTCCCGAACCAAAGCTTTTCCCTCCTTATTTTTATGAGGCAGCAACCAGTCCCTTCCTGTCAACACATCACCTCTGTGTTCTGTGGGTGAACAGGGGAGCGTTCTGGGTCTGAAGGTCCCTCTGGAGCTCTCTGCTAGTCCCTTCTGTCCCTGCTGGTCACCTCTCTCACCTCCTCAGGACACTCTCTGGTGCCTTCATAGCACCACAAGTCTAGACAGGACCTAAAATCAGCATTTTCATTTTCATGCCACAGAAGGGAGAATTTCCAAACAAACTTTTGGGACTATGGTAGAGTGACCAAAGAAGTCTGGAAGGGACACAACAAAGAGTAGATGCCACAGGACAAGAGACAAGGACTTGAAATTGTCCCGTTATGTCTCACAGGAGCACAAAAAGGAGACTCAGGAGCACAGCAGAAAACTCCCAGCAGGATAGGAACCATCAGCACTTACTGGAGGTTTCACCTGGCTCGTCCAGGTGAGGACCAGCTGGCACTGGAGAACTGGAATAATGTGGAGCTGGTGCTGCCAGCTCCCTGCAGTTCATCCATGAAGTTTATCCCTCCAGATTTCCTAGTATTTGTTCTCCTGTTCTGGGAAGAGTTGAGAGCTGCAAGAGGCCCAGCTCACAGGGATGTTTAGAGGAAAGGAAAGACCTTTGTGTGAAAGACTCTGGTATTTCAGGGTTTGTTTTCCTTCTGACACAGAACAAAACACCACCATGTCAAAACCCTCTGCAAGGCAAAACAGAACAACAGCAACAACAAAGAAACACAACAAACAGTGGCATTCAGTTTGGACATGGTCTGTGGAAGTGTTTCTCTTCATTTTTGGGCTTTTCGATCTCAGGATCTACTGTTGTAGCTGTTTCAGAAAAATTTAAAAAAAAAAAAAAGGAAAAAGAAATAAAGGGAAATAAAAGGAAAATAAAAGCCACACCAGAGCAGGCAAGAAAAGCCTTTCCTATGCCAGGGTCTGAACCTGCCTCCGTGGGTTTTCTCTGCAGCGGCACTAGGATCAAAGTGTCTTCCCTCTTCCTACCCTAGGTGGGATGCAGAGCTGCAAAGGAGCCTCCAAGTTTTGAGCAAGAAAACTTGGGAATGGGCAGTGCAGCCACCCTGTGTGACATCAGCAGAGCTGTTTTGCACCAGCTTTCCTTGAGCAGAAGGACTCGGGCCAAGCAGTCCAGAAACTTTCGAAAGGTTGGGACGTACGGGTTGGTTCCCAGCACCAAAACTGGGGGAAAGCCGCGGCTCGGGGCGCTGTTTTGGGCCAAGGGCTCCAAGCCCAGCCTCCCCGCTGGCCCTGGGTGCGCTCATGCCTCTCCTGACGCTCTCAGCCCCCCGGGACGGGGATGTTTTGGGGGTATGTGGGTGAGTTTCGCGGTGGGGCAGTACCGGGTGCCGATGCCTTGGCTGGCGGCAGGGAGCAGCTCGCCACCAGCTCTCTGGCGGCGCTTCCCTCGCTCTTGGCAGCGCGCCCGGCCGCCTTTCACTGCCGCCTTTTCATTCGCCTTAATTCACTGCGTTTCCTTTCTTGCTCCTTGCGAGGAACAGAGGGAGAGCTTGTTCCAGCAGACGGGCCCCATCCGCTCCACCCGGCTCCGCTGGAGCGAGGGCTGGAAAAGCGGGATGCAGGCGAAGGGGGATCTCCCACCCCTGCGGGGCCCCCGCGCCGCCTGCGCGCCGCTTCCCAGCAAATACGGTAAGGGCTCAGCCTAAAAATGCGAGTCTGATCTCATGACACAGGGTGGCCCTGCATTCCTCACCTCTGACATAACCCGCTGGGAGTGTGCTCCGCAGAAAAACACAAACAAGATGTCCTGGCGGGCTGGCGGCGGGGGCCGGGCCGCTGGCAGATGTTCCGCAGAGCCCCCCGGCTGCCACAGCCCCGGCACAGGCTGTACCCTCGCGGGGAGGGCACGGCCACAGCCCGTGCTGCCAGCACGGAGCCGGCCGCTGGTGCCTGGGGGGGTGCCCAGCCTCCCCCGGCCCTCGGGAAGGTAACGTGCTGTGGTTCTGTGTCACGCGGGCGGGCAGCTGGACCTCTTCCCAAAATCTCCCCTGAGATTTCGCTTGCCCGAGGGCATTTGTAGGGGCTTTGCGGTGCTTTTGCAGGCAGTCTGTGGTTGTTATTTTTTTTCCCTTGTTTTTTTGTTTCTTTCCCAGTGTCCCTGGGACAGGCTCTACTTTAGGTCTGCCATGGCCATGGTCCCTTGTCTCCGTGAGCCTCCCGCTCCTGCAGCAGCTCCGCAGCGATGCCAAGGCCCTGTTTGCTCTGTGTCGTGCCCAGGCTCACGCTGTGCCCCGCGGAGCTTGGCTCCCACAGCCCTGGGTGTCGTGGGGCAGTGATGCCTCCCTGCACCCAGACACAGCGCCGGGGTGGGATGCTTTGCCAGGGATCACGTGGAGAATGCGAGTCCCGCTGCCGTAAACAGGAGGCTGACTTTGCTCCCAGCCAAACCCTCCTCCAAGCACAGCCTTGTCTGGAGCAGGGGCAGATCCTGCTCTCCCCTCTAGCCCGGCCACGCTGCACCACTTGTTTACTTCCTTCTGCAAATGCCCTAAACCTTGACAACGACCTATTTTTCCCCTTCTGTTACGCAAAGCTTCTTTCCTAGAAAGAGGCTTTGTAACGCTCGGTCCAAGCAGCCCAGCTCTCCTCCATGAGTGTAAAAGCAAACTGTGAGAGCCTGGCAGGTTCAGCTCGGCTCCAGCACATCCAAAACCCACACACGGATGAGTCAGGAGACGCGGGCAGATGTTACCTGAAACCATCCTGCGAGACAGCTGGCCCCATTTGCAGGGGAATCAGATAAGCAGGAGAGCAGCCTCCGAGTCCATTCCTCAAACTTTGCTTTTTGTTAGTGCTTTTCATTCCGCTCCACCTTCTTCAGCATTCAACAAAGCCTGGAGACATGGAGACAGCTTTTCTCCATTTCTATTTCTCTCCTTATTTTTCAATGGCAGTGAAAACAACTGATTTTTTTTTTAACTTCACATTTTTTAAAAGGAAATAATAAAAAAAATAATTCTCCTTCTTCCTCCACAGTACTTCCAAGTTTTCAAGATTGCTACTCCTCTGGCAGAGTATGGTTTGCAAGAGAACACAAGACAAACAGTGGTAATGAGAAACAATAGTAACAAGAGAATAAAAAAATGTTTCAAATTTGCTCCTCCGGAGCACTCAACGCTTGATCCCAGAGTGCAAGAGAGCCTTTCCTCATGGGTCCAAGGCTCTTTTCAGACACTCCTTTATCCTAGGGCTCTGATCCTTTCTTTTTTCTCAAGGAGGTGCCCTGGCCATGCTCAAGCTGTTGGCAGCATGGAGTTTTTTCCTCCTCCCCTCACTGGTGATCACAAACAGCTCCTTCCATGACTTCTTCTCCATCTCTAATCCACAACCCAGCTTTTTTAAGCTAACACAAAGTCAGGGATGGTTTATTTTAACATGCCAGGCTGTAACCTGAAGCTCAAGATACAAATTCAGCCTAACAAGTTTCCCTTGGCCAGCTAAGAGCACAGGTTAGAGATTAATCCAACAGCAGCAGATGGTCTGGGCTGGACGCTTGCTGCTCGCCACAGCTGCTCTTTCCTGTCCCCTCAGTACCTGCAGCCTGGCTTGGCTTCTATCCCCACTCTTGCCTGGACAGAGATGAGCTGCTTTACACAAAAACAAAAGCAGAATTTGAAGCCTGATGTGCTGGGGGCAGGGTCTGGCTGTGAATGGCTCACAGCACTGACACCCACATGTGCACGCTCGTGTTTTCCATCACTTGGAACCATCAGAGTTCAGATCACTGCCAGTGACTCCTCGTGTCTCAGTTATCTTGTCCATGCAGGACAAGGATGATGGGGAGGGCTCAGTTTAAGCCAGAGAAGTTCTTCTGTGGGTCTTATCCCCCGTTCAAACCAGTTTGAGATGATTGAGTGCAGATACTGGGGTAGGTAACAGACCCCTGCTCATTGGGAAGCCACTCGTTAGAGGGATGAGTGATCCCATACATGCCCTGGTCTTCCCTGGTTATAAGAGTTCAGGCTGAACCCTTGGATGGGTTCCTGTGTCCCAGAAATAGTAAATCCCCCCTTCTCCCTCTCTCTCTCTCCCTCCTCTATACCTGGCTGCCTGTTGGCACAAGCCTTGTAGGCTTCAGCTCTTTGGGAATGCAAAGGTACCATCAAACAAAGCTGGGAATTATCCCTTGGTTCACAAACAGTGAACAGGAAGTGACAGAGAAACTGTCTGTTCACATCTGCCTGTTTTCCTGCCAAAAATTCCAGGGACTACTTAATCCCAAGGTGCTGATGAATACTTTGGGTATGTTACCCATAACAGTCTATGCCAAACCCCCAATTTTCCATGCTTTTAGACCAAAAGGAGGCAGCTAGAATGTCAGCAGGAGTAAAAGGCATTTTAATTTACCTGGAGAGGTATAGATCGGGTGAGGAGGAGGTGGAGGTTCCTTCCCACTGTAGACCTCATAGGACATCTGTGGCCACACATGAGCCACGAGGAAAGCCTTCCCCGGTTTGAGCATTGCACTTGAAGGTGCATGGATATAAACACACTGAGGGGCTGTACAGACCCCCCCCTTTCCACATCTGGAATTAAAGGAAACAATGATTTTATTGGTAATTCTGAAAAGCATCACATGGGGGCTTTTCCCAGCTGAGGGCAAAACTTGGAGAGGGTCAGCAAGGCGTTGTGACTTCCCAAATCCTCCTGCCTGGCTGAGCAGAGCTGTCCTGCTCCTCTCCCCCAGCCTCTCACACATGCCCTGAAGATGGGGTTGTAGGTATTTTTTTATTTATTCCAGCTGACTCCTTTGGGGTGAGATGAGCTGTGCTCTAAAAGGGTCATTCCTGGCTGGAAAGGGAGCACAGGGAGATTTATCCAGGCACTGCATCTGTGACCCAGTGGAGCAACAGACAGCCCTCAGCATCAGCCACTCCTGACTGTCCCTGGGATCAGGAAGATGCAAAAGGATCCTGGTACTTTTTTTATAGGGACCCAGGTGTCCTGCCTGGAATCCAGTGGTAGGACACAAAGCTGCTTTCACTCCCCACCAGTCTTCCTCCCAGAAATTCTTTCCTGAAAAAGAACATGATCCCTATGTCAACTACATAAGCCCTGCCTGGAAACCCCATGGAATAAAGGGTCCTTGACTGGAGCTGCTCTTTGAGCTTCGACAGCTCTGCAAATAATTTCCCCAGGATTTCTAGCAGGTTTTGAATGTGACACTAGGCTGAGGTGATCTGAAATACAAGTGGCCTTCCAGGGAGCATTATCCACTCGTGCTGTTTTACTCTTTGCCTGATTCTAAATGCACACTGAATGCAAACAAGTCAGGAGCTGGCTGCTGGGCTGCTTCCTGTGCTTGCTTACATGGGGATTGCTGGGCACCTGGGATTTCCAGTGACAGAGCATTTGTTAGGGGAGCTAACAATGTGCTGCAGCAGGGCCTGGGTTTTGTAGCTGGTGTGCTGTTTCTGCTACTTTGGCTCCTAATGACGAGCAGTCAGTCCCAGCATCCCACAGAGACAGAAGCTAAAAGTTGGATGCTAAGGACAGAGCAGGGCTGAGAGGTTGGCAGGCACCCTTCCCAAGGAGGCAGCACCAATGTATTTCCAGTTTCATCCATCTTCTCCATTTAAAAACTTGGAATCAGCAAGTAGGGGAATGCCAATATTAGGGTTAAAAATAAAAATAAAATAAAATATATTAAAAAGACAAGAAAAAGTCTGCTTTTGAGTATCCAAAAGGCACAGCAGCCAGGGGGAAATAAACCGTGTCCCAGAGTTATTATCTTGCTGTAATTCTGTGCACAGCTACAGAATAAATGACCTGTTCCTGGAAGTGCTCTTTCCATGGTTGCGTCTCTGGGCTTGGATTTAAGGTCAGATTACCTGATTTAACAAACTGAGGAGTGTCAGCTGATCCCAGTAACCAACCAAGTGTGTGCAGCAGTAGTGCTGTGCCTCCAACCTTCTACCTCAGTGTCTGAAACCATCCCCCCTAAACCAGCAGTTCTCAAACCTCAGTGTCTGGGCTGTGATTCAGCAGCATAAGGAACATCCCAAAATACAACCCCTGAAGTACTCAGGCGTCAGCTAAAACCCATACATGGTCCCCATGCTTGAAAATTCCTTTTTTTGAGGCTTTCAGCATTTCAAAGCTTGAAATTGCCTTTCACATTCACTTCTAAGGAAAGGAAGTGAGTGAGAAAACACAGCCCTGTGTGTAGTCACTGATGGACAGAAAAGGCCCATTTCTGCTTCCTCCATCAGGCAGGAAGGACCTTCAGGCTGATGCTGGAAGGTCACATATTTCATTGGTGTCTTGTTTTCCATGGAACTGCAGCCAAAGCTGAGGATTCAGCCCCTCTGGGCTCACCTGGGAGATGTCACTGACTTGCTGCCATCCCTGGGTTTCCCTGAGGAGAAGTTGGTCAGCAAACTACTGATCCTTATTGCACTGGTGTGTCTGGAAATCTGCTTAGCTTTGCTCTAGATCCAGCATGGCATCATGAGCCCAGGAGCAAAACCAGGGCACTGCAAAGTCTGCCATTTTTAATTCTTCACTCTGATCTCCTCCTTCTAGACCCAAATGTGCCAACAGTTGGGTTTCCTCTTCCCTGAGTCTCCCAGAGCCATAGGCATGCAGCAGGGAGTGTGGGATTCAATGAGGTTTGTGCTGTTGGTCAATCCAGGGATGGACTGATGTGGATAGCAAGGCAATTCCCACAATCTGCAAGGAGAATTGCATGGGCAGCATCACTGTGTTCAAAGAGTCCTTCAGTGTGTAATGCCTTTATAGAGTAAAACACAAACCCCAGCCTTTGAAAGGTGTGTGACATGGATCAGGAGGCCTTGAGCCAGTGACCCTGAGATCCTCAGCTGGATTGTGCCAGATGCAACAGGAGGCTGGAAAACCTCAGGAATTCGCTTGGACCACATTCAACTCCCTTCCTGTGGAGTCTGATAAAGCCTTAAACATCAGCAGGGCTGGGGACAGGTACATGGACCTGGGTACAGCCCAGTGTGCTCTGCAGCCTCCAAACAACCCTGAGCTGGTGCTTTTATTCCTCCCCACTGATGAGGTGCAGGACCAGGGGCCTGGCAGCCCTGGGAATGGAAAATTCCTGATGTAACCATGGTTTTCCTGATAACAGCAGGCACTGAGTCTCTAACAGGGTCTGTGGCTGGCAGTTTGAGGAGACCCCTTGGTTTCACAGTGCTGTATCCCTGCACAGTGGCCAGGTGTCCCTGATGTCTGCAGCTGGAAAACTGCAAAGAAAAAAAGCCCATCATGCCCCATTTGCTACAAAATACAGTAATTGAGGACTGGAAACACTCCTGATCAAAGTGCTCCAGAGATGGGATGTTGTTTGTTCTCTCTGGAGCTGAGCCCAGGGCCTGTGACTGAACCTGAATCCCCACACCTTCAAAGCCAGAGCCTGCTCTGTGTTCATGCTCTCCTATCTCAGGGTGAGAGCTTTCCTGGAGCCACCAAAAGAGCCCAAAGCCTTTCTTCTGTAATCTGTCCCGCCTGTCAGGATGCCAGGAGCCACGCCAGACCCAGAGACTGGGCCAAAATTGCTCTGTAGGCATGCCCAGAGAGGAGAGCTGGCACAAGGGGCTGTACAAAGTGAGATATGTGAAGCTGCAGGCAAATAGTTTGGTAATCACATGGGGCAGGCTGGGCTTGGCATGTCTGCTCACCAAGAAAGGAAGAGGCAAAACAGCTTGGGAAAGGTTTGGAGCCTGGTTTAGGGGGAGCTGAGGAGAGCTTCAAGGGGTTAAACAGTAATTCTCTGAGGAAGGCTGAGGTGAAGGATATCAGGGATATATCAGTGATATCCCAGTGAGGCCACAAACACCCTTTCAAAAGTGGT